>JALMQS010000070.1:6146783-6389106 GCA_024734495.1 Forficula auricularia
TCCGGGGCGCGACCACAACGAGGCCGTGTAAAGACAATTAATAACAAATTCAAATTTAGGCAACGAAGAAAAGATTATTTTTAATATTATTATTAATTTAATAATGGTGAATTTACTAAAAATAAAAATTAAAATTGCTCGAGATTGTCTAAAAAGTAAAGTTCGTAATATTCACCGCCTTAGGATGCAACCCGCAAATCAGAACGTTCTATTTGAATGCATACCCTCCACTACGCAAGCGCAGCCAAATCTTCGAATTAGCCTAGTATAAATATTCAAACATACATAGGCCCATATTCACCAACAAAGATTAATTAATCGCTAAGCCATTGAGGCAGACGGGCCTATGTATAAGTATTGATATTAAGTATTCTAATCGTGGATGGGAAGTGTTTTTTTCAAAATATCTAAAAAAAAAACGTTCAAAAAAAATTGATAAAAAAATTGTACTACAAGATATCCTTATAGAATGAACATCGAAAAAATTATATTTTACCAGATATTAATTATTTTGTCAAAATGTCTGTTAGCTTAGGTATGTCACCAAATTCTGTGTACTAGTATAAGAGTTAGCAATGTCGCGAAAAAATGATTTTAGAATTGCTGGTTTTTTGATATTCCCTAATAAATCGATTTTCTTGGAATCCTTTTAAAACATTGAATACACATATTTATAAGTGTCCTTTATACGTAGACATTTTTTTCAATAGTTCTCGCGGCACTAAATTTGTAAATATTGACCATTGAAATTTGCATATTTAACACGCGAACCCTATCCCGATTGATGTTAAAGCGACTGTTTCATTAAATAACAATCGTAATTTTCTTGAAATTATTTTGAAAAATTGAGAATCATTAACTGAAGATATAACAAATATTTTTCTGTTAAAATAATTGTAACAAGGGGTATTCGTTTTGTATAAAAAATGTTAAAAGTTAGGTACTTTTGATGGTTTTCGTTTTTTTCTCTCATGGCATGGCAAGTGAGAGATGGAGACTTGGCAACGTCGCACTAAAATCACTCAATTTTTCAATATCTAAAAACTTCTGCAGCTGGTGCATTTGAGATTTTTAGCTAATTCTCTCAACCTAACTATACTGTTCTCATCTGGAATTTCGCATTGAGCTGTTTCATGAAGTGTTTTTTTTATCCTTTGTCTTTTAGCGTCGGTAAGAATGCAATGTTGCCAGATCCAAGAAACGACGCAGTGAAAATATTTTTGCCGTCCTGCTCATGTGAGAGTAGGGGAAACAGCGAACTGCATCCGAGCTAATTAGGGAACGTCCTTAAGAGGTGATTAGATTTTAGTTGACCTACAAAATTCAAGTCAAAAGATATTAATTATTTATTTTTATAGAATATATTATTCCATAATATATTTGAGCTATTTAGGCTACCAATAACTATAATCATTCTTTGGCTTAGTAAAATTGATTTTAAGCGTCACGAACTATTGGCCTTTACATTTTATCGAACTATTGAATTATAATTCTTCAAAGATAAATATCGGTTTATTATGATGTTTATGGAATGTATATAAATGTAGGACAATTTATTAATGCTTAAAGAGATGGTGTGGGATTGTTCAATAATAAATAAGTGAGAATTCGATTTACGATAAACTATAAATTTAATCAAAACTATTGTTTAAGAACGTCTGGTGCAGCTAAGAGACTCGATAAATGTTTATAATTATTTATAATATAACAACGAAAAATAATATTTTATGGATACTCTTGGCGAGCATAGTTTGCGGGGCGGCGAGTTTATTAAATTTCTTAAATAATTTTTTTTTGCTTATTTTTCTTAATTTATGTCTGGAACCCGTGGCCCGCATGCGGCCTAGCACTACAATGAGTGTGGTCCAACTTAAAATCATAAGCTTCCTTAAAACATTGAGATTTATTTGTAGAGATATATTTATTCCGTTTTTCGAAATATGAATGTACATTTGTACAATGCATGAAGCTTTTTTCAAGAATTAAATTTACTAAAAGCAAAATTATAAGCTCAACTATATAAGATAAAAAAATCATGAAGTTTCGAATATTTAAAAATTCTTCTTCTAATATTTTCATTTTCAAAATTATTGATTATTTCAGTAATTTATACGCTACGACACTAACCAGTTATTATCATTCTAATACAAGGGGACAAGGAATTGAGGTTTTCTAGAACAATCACAATTAATTGATAATTTCTCTCCAGAACTAAAACTTGTCAGGACTTGTCTTTTGTATCTTTGTACTTTCTTACGTGTCAATAAATAATGGATAGTCAGTGATTATTATATCCGTGACCTTTTTAAAAAATAAATTATCATTCCTCATATCTCATATCCTTCTTTAAACCAGGGCGGTCTAACCCGTGGCCCAATATAAAGTCATAAAATTCTCTAAAATAATGAGATTTATATGTAGATACTGGAAAACACACAACAATTTGTCCTGATAATTTTTTTCTCTAAAATAAAAAATCTGAAAATCTACTGTGAAGTTTTCGAAAAATAAAAGTGCTAATTTTAAATTTTAAATCTGGAACTAGATTTCAAGATTTCGGAAAAAATAATCATCATTTTGGTCTATTTTCGACTCTATTTTCATTAGAAATAAATTTTCTACTTGCAAACTTTCAGATTGAATGTTCTAGAACAACAATTAGATACCGATCTGAAAGAAAAATTGAATATTGTCTCTTTATTAGAATTTTATATTAATTATCTAGCCAGGAAAAAATATACACAAATAGCAATACATAATATCACTTTTTGTTAGTATGTAGGTATGTATTTACATAATACGAGAAGCTATTTTCAAGTATAAAATTTACGAAAAGTAAAATTAGAAGCTCCATATATGAGCTAAAAAATTTATATTTCTAAATTATTAACTATCTTTTTTAGAATAACAAATATCAATAGAATTATAATATTTTATCCGCGGTCCGAGACAATTTTTTTCTTCAAATGTGGCCCGTGTAAGCCAAAAGGTTGGTCTGGAACATGGAGAAAAATAATTTTTAAACTTGATTTTCATCTTTATTTCTCACTCTGGATTAGAAACTTAAGAAATTCTTAGAAATTTTATTTTGGTGCCAAGATGTTTGTTAAGAATTCGCAAAAAATTTTCCTCTACTAAATACAAGGTGTAAAGTATACTTTTTAGTGTTCTGTTTAAAAAATAAAACGGGACTCTATTAGTAATGCTACAAAATGTCTGTCTATCTGGCTGTTAGGTCATTTTTGTAGCTGGTAAACTATAGAAATTACAAACTTGAATCATAGTGAAAAATTGATCAATTATAAAATTAAAAATTTATACTCATGGTAATAGAGTAATGAAAATATATCATATAGCACAATTCTTTGGATATTACAAAATATTTATTTCGAGAATTTGAATAAATTGACCAGCTTGTGAGGATCCCATATGATTGAAGTCCAGAAGGTAGCCGAATATTACTATACTTTCTTGCTTCCTGGGATCTCCAAAGCTTTTGTTTATATTTTGGCTCAAAAGGCTCTCAATCTATACAAGGTGTTCCATATCTTAACGATAAACCGTGAACAGGGGATAGGCCTAAAGTTTTTTTTTATTAAAAGTCTCAATTCTCTGAACATTCACAGAGCTAGCGTTTGTCTGGTTGTCTAAATACAGGAGTTGCCATCAAGTGCTGCCATCTGTTAAACCCAAAGCAGGTCAAATTTATAATTATAGAGATAATTCTTTCACGTTAAACTTATCATATTAATTGTACCTACAGATTGTGTTCCATGAAAAATGAATTTGAAAATATACATTTTTAATATAAAAAAATGAAGATATATATACATACCAATGTATATCGTGTTTTTGAACAAAATACTTTTTTTTCAAATTTAAATTCACGTAACTTACATATTTATTTTTACAATAATTTGGGCATCGAGCAACACTCCTTCCCATGACCATATTTACAACAATATATTATATTGAGTGGATATTGATGAGGCAGTCCAAAAAAAGAAGAAGATAATTTATACTATCTTTTTATTCATAAATTATCATAAAAATATTTAATATCTTAGTGTTGCTTTCTAAATTTTAGAGGAAGCAACTTTTTTTGAAAAATTACCATTACCTTAGGTAGTCATCAGTCCGTCTCCGAAAATTTCAATATATTATATTATCTTAATCACTATTAGATTTTATTGTTGGAAAAATTTTGTAAAAACCCACCATTTGCTCTTTTTGTAACTCTATATACCTAATTATATAAAAAAATTATTGATTGTTTATATATTAAAAAATAGAAACCTACATATATATAATTAAGGTTTTGTCTGTACATTGCTCCAAATCACGCCAAATTTTGGTTGCACACGTATCAAGCAAAGTTATGAACAAAAACACCCTCAACAAAATTCCTGTCTGTATGTTTCCGTCGTCTCCGCGAAAAGTTGCTCACGATTCACGTAAAAACGGAAGGGATTATTATAAAATTTCATATTTACATCAGATGTCTTCTAACTTACGGTGGTTGGGCACGGGTTCATGGTGCGGGGGTTGGAGGTGCTGGATGGGGTTCGGGGGGGGAGTGGGGTATGAAGGTGGGGTTCGTGAGTTGGGGGTCCAGGGGGCGTGCCCCCTGGCTAGCAAGAGGCCGCCGAAGGCGCGCCTTGCAACTATTCTTTAATAAAAACAATCCAGAACACGTTTATTTTAAAACCAAACGTTTCGGGAGAATTTCTCCCTTTGTCAATGTGTAATTTTTTCAAAAAAAAAAGAAAAAGTTAATTCCTCTAAAATTTAGAAAGCAACACTAAGATATTAAATATTTTTATAAAGACAATTGTACAGATTGTCTTGGTGACCAGATTATCTTTAAATAAAAATAAAAAGTAAAACGGGACTCTATTAGTAATGCTAGAAAATGTCTGTCTATCTGTCTGTCAGTTCATTATTCATTTACAATAATTTATACTAAATATTTATGCAAAGTTATTTTTCTCTAAAAAATGGTTTTTCTAATGTTTATAAAAAAATTTTAGAGAAAAATAACTTTGCATAAATATTTATATTTTTATTTAAAGGTAATCTGGTTACCAAGACAATCTGTACAATTGTCTTTATAAAAATATTTAATATCTTACTGTTGCTTTCTAAATTTTAGAGGAAGCAACTTTTTTCTTTTTTTGAAAAATTACCATTAACAAAGGGAGAAATTCTCCCTAAACGTTTGGTTTTAAAATAAACGTGTTCTGGATTGTTTTTATTAAAGATTTGTATTTTATATATTTATATAAATAACAAAAAATTTGTCTTTTATAAAAATTTTTACTTAGGGGCACAAGAATTTCAGAAAGGCTTAGGTGGGGCATGGCACAAAAAAGGTTGGGAAACACTGGTCTAGAGCCTCCTTTAAAATGATTTTAAATATTTGCATGCTTAAAAATAAATAATATTTAAAGTTTTTTCAAAAATTCATTGCTATGATACCTGATTGTAAATAGCAATCAAATTTTAGCCACCGATTGAATGTAAATTGTTAGTTATTTATTTTACTTTTTTTATTTCTTCTTCTATTAGTGGATAGCTTAGATACCCGACATACTTAATAGACTGTTAATTTTAATTAAAGTGAATTCCGTTTGTTGAGTAAATTGACACACAGCTAATATTTTGATATCGATTTTCAAAATGACTTTATTCTTTCCCTCACTTGGTATTTCCACTATATTATTACTTTTTCAATAAAATTTTTTTTATTTATTCAAATTCAAGATTAATATTTGAACTATATAAATTTTTTCACGTCTTTAGCCAGCCATAAAGAAAATTCTTAAGTTAGAATTAAAAGAAAAATCTGAATAAGAGATTTCATCCCATGGCAGCCATTTCGTCTCTATCTCGGTTCTCATCCTTTAATAATAAATAACTGAATCAATGAATTTTGTTGATAAAATAAATTGACTGACATTCAATTCAAAGGATCCCGACTAAGAAATCAAAAATAAATATTGACTTTGATTAGTTCGTTCCATATAGTAAATAAATATTCTATTGATTTGTTCGTTTTCCCAAGGTATTGTATATTTTTTAAGAAAATTATAGAAAAAATCTCTATCTAATAACCAGTTATTTATTCATTTTCTTCAGAAAAGGAAATTGAGCCCTAAAAAAATTTCTATTCATGAACCAGTATCAAAAGTATTTTCATTAGTTCACAACAAATCAACGAAAGTTTTTACCTCTAATAAATGAAATTTTGTATACATGAATCAATTTGATTTCAAGATTATTGCAGATCGTTAGTTTTAAGGTCTCTTGAGTTCAAAAAAATGTTAGTGTATTTTGAATGATTGTATTGATTATTATTATTATTGATAATATGTGAGTGTAAGTTATACAGAGTTTAAATGACAAATTCGGATATTTTGAATTATACATGTAGAAAAGGTCTATGTGCCAAACCTAATAATATTCCAAATGTAGAAATTGCCAGCGGAACTAGGGGAAAGTTGGCGCTGCCTTATGTGCCAGAGTATTTTATTTCTAAAGGGTCTATGTGCTTTTGTTTGTTAAAAGTTATTAAAATGTTGTGTTGTTTGTGGTACTTAGACCCTTTACCCTTTTATGATTTCCTATTTTTATTTTTATTTTCAGTCCAATTTAAGATTTTTTTTTTAAATTTTTGCTCAGGGGCAGTGGCGTAGCCAGAACATTTTCATGGGGGGGGGGGGCCGCCCAGTCAATCCACAAAGCAAAATATTTAGTGGGAATTTTTTCATTAAAATAAATAGTCCAGTTAAATTGTGTTTTTACTCGGAAAGTTTTGGGGTAGTTGTAATTTCTTCGACCCTTTATGTTTTTTGGTGTGCTGAATCCGAATCTGAAGCTTGTTAACAAAATTTCGTCACGGAACATTGACAAAAATGCTTATAGCTCGAAAACCATCAACTTTTCGTAAATAACCTTTCTATTCAAAATGAAATTTCATAAAGTTTCCTACAAATTTCATTATTTAGTTTTTTTTTCTGACCAACCGTTCGGGCTCAAGAGCTAGTTGAAAATTGGCGTATTTTTTCAGTTTCCGCAAATCCCTAAAACTCGAACTTTTTTGGATTTTTTTCCATTTTGACCATGAAAGAAATATTTGAATTTGAGCTGACAATGAAGCCAGTATTACAGCGAGACAAGAGAAACCTTGTTAACAAGAGTTAACGATTGATTTTGATGCAATTGCGTAGCCAGAACATTTTCATGGGGGAGGGGGGTCAATCCACAAAAATAAACTATTTAGAAGGAATTTTTTTAATTAAAATAAATAGTCTAGTTAAATTGTGTTTTTACCCGGAAAGTTTTGGGATAGTTATAATTTCTTCGACCCTTTATGTTTTTGGTATGCTGAATCCGAATTTGAAGCTTGTTAACAACATTTCGTCACGGAACATTGTCCAAAATGCAAAAAAAGATAAAACAATCTCATTTTTGGCGGTTTTTTGCTCATAACTAGAAAACTATCAACTTTTCCTATTGATAAAAATAATTTTTAGAAAAAAAATAAAACCAACTTCAAAAAAATTAATTGCAACAAATAAAATAATAGGCACTCAAAAATAAAATAAAATGCACTAAAAGGTATAAAATAATTTTATAATTTAGTTACAACTAAACGACGAAATTTTTACAGGAAATCACTTTTTGAAGTCGCTGCTAAAGAAACTATATAAGCGAGCTTACGCGATGTTGTCTTCATTACCCCCCAAACGTACTAGGTATGATCCATTGAGTGCGATTCATAAAATGTTTATGTTTAGCACCGACTTCAAAAAGTGATTTCATGTAACAATTTCGACGTTTAGTTGTAACTATTTTTTTATCTTTTAGTGCATTTTATTTTATTTTTGAGTTCCTACTATTTTATTTGTTGCATTTAATTTTTTTGAAGTTGGTTTTATTTTTTTTTCTAAAAATTATTATTTTTCTCTTTTTAGTGATGTTGACAATAGTGAGACTTAAGATAATACCTTGCAGGCATCTCTTGTAAAATTCAATTTAAAAATAGAGAAATTATCTCGAAACATTAGCGGGTTTTAAATGAACGTTTTAAGATTGTTTTTTTTATAAAATATTTTTTATTATAATTTCGATTATATGCTCATATGAATTGGAGATTTTGTCATTGATCATATCATCAGAACTTGACCAAATTAATATGGTACCAATCGGAAACTATACTGAACCCAATGCAAAAAAATCATCAACATCGTTTAACAATTAAGTATTTGAACCGTGGTTGCGTATTTGAACCTTGGTTAAGTATTTGAACCGTGGACAAGTATTTAAACCGTGGTGGTTACGTATTTGAACCATGGTTACGTATTTGAACCGTGGTTACGTATTTGAACCGTGGTTACGTATTTGAACCGTGCTTAAGTATTTGAACCATAGTTACGTATTTGAACCATGGTTACGTATTTGAACCGTGATTAATTATGAAAATTGCTAATTAAATATGAAATCAACAAGGTAAGTATGTAAACAGCGAGTTAATTAGGAAAACAAGAAGTTAACTAAAAAAAAAATTGAGTTAAGTAATTAAACCGTAGTTAAATATGAAAACAGCTAATTAAATATGAAATCAACATAAACACGAATTCGATATTTCAAGTATTTAAGACTTATAGAGGGGTACAGAACTCTCGGCATACGGTGCTCCGACTCGCACTTATCCATCTTATTATTTATATATTTATTTTCATAATTTTGATCACGGAAGGTGAACCTTTTGCAAAGTTAAACTTTTATAAAAAAGTAAAGAAAAATTGATAAATTGTTATAAATTATCATATAAGGTCAGGTGGGGTAACTGGGGCCGTGGGCAACTGGGCCAGTGGTCCTGTAACCCCAGATCTTTTTAATTTTACCGCATTTTTTAGCGCAATTCACTTTTACATATCGGCGGAAAATTTTCAGTGTTCCTGAATTAGAGAAATTTCTTTAAGTTTATTTTATACTTAAGTATTTAGTTAAGTTAATTACTTATTTACTTATTTGCCTAGTTATGTGCTTATTTCTTACCTAGTTGCCTTACCCAGTTTCTTGAAAATATTGAGACTTGAGTAAGTACTTAATTAAGGCTTTCTTAAGCATAAGGAACCTATTTAACTTTATTTCAATGGATAAAATGAAATTATTTTGTTTATTTGTTTGATTTATGATACTTTTTTTGTATTTTCTGTAATAAAAATCGATTTTAAAAATTATACTTGGCGTTTAAACTTATCTACCTTAAAAAATTCAATAGAATAAAAAAAATAGAGGTCTTGGTGCAACTGGGCCAGCCTAGTCAGGGCCCAATTACCCCGAATCGCTTACATCTTTGATTATTTTTAACATGTCCAACTGCTCAAAAGATGTTAAAAATTAAAAAAAAACAGCAAATAGGCTGGGCTGGTCCAATTACCCCACAACGCGTTTAACTGGGCCAACCGCAAAACTTTACATTCAACTTAAGATAATTTCAAAATTTTGAATAATCAAAAGTTGAAAGTATCATGATTATTTGAAGAAAATTTCATCTTTCAATTAATATAGTCACGAGATCTATAAATTGTGAGGAAGCTTAGTTATAGCCAAAAATATGGAGTACTATCCTTGGGAAAACAAAAGAAGCTGGCCCAGTTACCCCACCTGACCTTAAGCTACAAAATGCAAAACTACAAAATTTAGAAAGATGATCTACATAGTTGTAATTTTTCAGAAAATAAATTTTCCTTCCAATATAATATTATAATGATTAGGAATTTCATTTATAATATTTATTTAATAAAAAGTTAAACATATATGTTCATGTTGACAATAGTGAGACTTAAGATAATACCTTGCATGCATCTCGAAAGAGAAAGATTCGTGTGAATGAATCACAAAATGATATTGAACCAATTATTTTACATGAATTAATGTATATATTGTATTTGAGCTTCGACTCCGGAGATTACTTCTCCACCATCGACTGTCCTTGATCATCTTTTCAGTCCTTGTTTTTAATAAGAGGAAAAAACTAATTAAATAAAAAAACCTCTTTTCCGATAATTATTCCAAAGTTCCTATCATTTTCATCCCCACAAAATGATAATAAAATTCAATTCATAAATAGAGGAATTCTCTCGAAAGGTTATCGGGTTTTAAATGAATATTGTTTTTTTTTATAAAATATTTTTTATTATAATTTCGATTATTTACTCAGTGAATTGGAGATTTCCGCTATTTTGTCATTGATTATATCATCAGAACTTGACCAAATTAATATGGTACCAATCGGGAACTACAGTGAACCCAATGCAAAAAAAATCATTAAAATCGGTTCATAATTGGCGAAAAAATCGAGTAACATAGATACAAAATAAAAAAAAATCAAAAAAAAAATCAGCCGAATTGAGAACCCTCTCCTTTTTTTGAAATCGGTTAAAAATGAAAGTTCATAAGGTGTCCTACAAATTTCATCATTTATTTTTTTTCTCCAAAATCCCAAAAACTTGCCCTTTTTTGGATTTTTTTCCATTTTGATCATGAAAGACCACTATATACATTTTTATACTAGATCAAATTTGATACAATTAAAACAAAGTTTCATCTTAAATGAATAATTGTAACCCGTGTCGCAATGAGGTTGAATTTTTGAAAAACTGCAATTTTTTGGAGTTTTTCCTTCATAAAATGAAAACCACTCTTCCTAAAAACTTGATTTCTGTCTTATGGACATTTGTTATTAATCTACTATTGTCGTATCGCTTTTCCATGGAGGCGTTTGGTGATTTAATCGATGTAAAAATATGTTGTTATAGGTACTTAATTGTGTATTTAGCCGATACCTAATTATAGAAATTAATAAAAATGTTGTACGAATTTGATATTTGTAACATAATAAAATACAGGTTATAAACAGCGGGGGGTAGGGGGCCGCGATTTTTTTTTCTCCCTAAGGGGGTCGCGTCATGACAAAGGTTTAAAAACATAGTTACTCTTAGATTTATAGATTCGATGACACTTTTGAGGATTCGGATCATATCCCATGTAGGAAATTTTAGAAACTTTTATTTTGAAAAGGAAGCTTATTTACGAAAAGTTGATAGTTTTCGAGTTATAAGCAAAAAAACGCCAAAAAATGAGATTTTTTACCATTTTTTTTGCATTTTAGACAATGTTCCGCCAGGAAATTTTGTTAGCAAACTTCAGATTCGGATTCAGCACACCAAAAAATATATAAGATCAAAAAATCAAAACTACCTCCAAAGCTTTCCCGCGGGGGCCCTTTAGACAACAATTTAATCGAACTAAAAAGGTACTTCTAGCAATTAAAAAAGAACATAATTCCTGATTAAACATATGAAATACATTTAATTACTCTTAGTTTGCCATATGAAAAGTTTTGTCCTGCTCAGGGGTCTTTAAAGAAGTTTACTATATGGAAAATATATATTTAAAGCTAAAAAGATGTATAGTTTGCTAGTTACCAAGATACTTTTATTTTATTATCTCTGTCCTATATTTTTGGAACTTAGACCCTTAAGAACTTACACTCATCATATGATTTTTCTTCACCTTTTATTATCATTTTAGTATTTGAGCTCTCTGACATTGAGCCTACAGAGAAAATGTTATTGAAAAAAATAAATTATCAATTTTATTAAAAACAATTTTCGTATGAATTGATTTTCTAAAATGAGCACCTCATAATAAATATCTGTTAATTCTTATTTATTTGATGAAAAAATCTACCTAATAAAAATAAATTCATTGTACTTATATAATTATTTAATGAAAAAAATGTATTTGATAAATTTTTTCTTTTCTTAAAAGCTAATGAAAAGAATCTACCGAAATTTCGAAAAAATAATTTCCTTATTTCATTGAAAATATTGTAAAAACAAAGATAAAAATTAAAAAAATAATAAATTCTCTGAAATGCAATTGGGGTAGAATGTCTCACTCTGTAGAAAGAAAAGGCTGCTAAATATAAGCTTGGGCGCTGTTATAATAATCCCGGATACATGTCGAGACAAGTCCATATCCAGTGGAGACAGTGAAACAAGCTCAGACACGAAATAAAGAATTTTCTATTAATCAAGTATAGTACGAGTTTTATCAATAGCCCCTACTTCTTCTAACTATTTTTATATTAATAATAAAATTCTCTATTATATAGAGTTGAAATATGTTAATACGTATGAAATATTTTTTTGGTAAAAAAGTGAAATATAAGCTTTTAAATGATTAAATTAGTCACACACACACATACACATATTATATATACCATATATATATATAGCTTCGTGGCACAGCTGTGAAAAGCCGCGGCGCACAGTTTGGGTACCTCTTTGGTAGACTATACCAAATAGCATTATTGTTAATTATTCATAGTTTTTTCTATCTCTAAATCATTTAATTTGTCCAATATATCAATGAAATGATTAGGTACTAAAATCTTGAATGTTTTCGTTTTTTTTTTTACATTTTCAATAATATTAAATAATGTTCTTTGTACTCGTGGCTGTGATGGAGATATTAGCCAAGGTGAGATGAACCGGGTACAATAAAACTTCCAGATTATGACGTTTTGCCCTAAATTTTATTGGGCCATCCTCAATTTTTAGAAATCATACACATATTGTAATATATACATCTGATTGAACCAGGTTATGTCAACAATAAGAATTTTTTTGCCTCGTGTATCTTATGTCGTTCTTGCGCGAAAGGCTCTAATTTAAACTACTATTTATATGAATTTTATGCCTGGATATGTTGTGTCCGTATTTATAAGTTAATTAATTTTGATAAATACAATTGTCTTTATTTATTTCTCGTAGGTATCTTCACCAGGAACACAACGCTAGTACAAGTCATCATAAAACAAAACGATTCTTTCAGTCCTTCAGATTGAAAGGGTGCAAGGCCTTGGCTTCCAACCAAATATCATAAGAATGAATGTATATGTTAAATTGCAAAATATGTTGCTGTTTCAGGGGAGAATCGAGAGCTGCGGCTGCCGGCGGCCGCCTTGGAGCGCGCAGCTCAGCTCATTCGTCGCAATTCGGAGTTCACGCTGCTGGCCAGCGTGCGACAGGACCACGATAACTCAGGCTCTCTCATTGCTTTTTCCCACGGCTATAACAGGTACAGTCAGTCCATAATATTTTCTAATAAAACATCAATCTAACTACTAGTTTAATCGAGTGAATATTTTTAATTAAAGTGTTCTTTTCTTACAATTTAAAGACCAATTTTTTTTTAATGATTATAAATTGCTTAGGAGCATTCATAAAATACGTTCGCAAACTACAAGGGTGGGGGGGGGGGGGGTGATATGTGACAAAGGGGGAGGAATATATTAGTGGAAAATAAAGGGAGGGTCAAGGAAACGTAACGTTTGCAGTTCATTAATTTTATTTTAATTTTTTTGTTAACTTGTTAGTTTTTTTCATTTTATTATAGAGGGGACTCTTGTGACGTTATATTTGTTAGGTGGGTTCCAGAAAATGTGACGTAGCGTAACGAAGGGTGGAGGAGGCGAAATTTCGCCTGACATATTTTATGAATGGCCCCTTATTCAAAAACATCTCTTATTTAATCAAGACTTCATAATGGCACTCATTCCATAATAATCACATCTTTTTGTAATAACTTATTATTTTCCACTAATATAATTTAAAAAAGGTGATTCCCAGCAAGGTAAGAATTTTCATTGAAGATTGTACTTCTGACGACTCTTCCTTTTATTTCATTTTCTTATTTTTATAAAATTTATTATATTTCGCAAAATGAAACTCTGTAATGGGAATTCACTTGTTGGGAATCATGCTTTTTTTTAGAAAACCTTACTCCAGTACTTTTTTAGCTTGTTGGAAATTAAAAAGAAAACTAGAAAGGTTAAAAAAAAAAATTTTTATGTAAAAATAAGAATATAAAAGTCTTACAAAAATTATTTTAATAAATAGTATAAATATCATTTTTTTCTCGCAATATTAACTTCTAGGATCAGAGTTTTTTTTTTTTTTTTGTAATTCTTGTATCCATGTATTTGGTGAAATTTTTTTTATTGAAATCGATTGAGCTGATTTTGAAAAATCTTGAAAGAATAAAAATCCTAGAAAAATATATCTTAAATAAATAGGAAAAGTCAAAAAATATTGATTGTTATATAATTTTATTATCTCGGTTCTATATTTTTGGCATTTAGACCCTTAAGAACTTATACTCTCATGTAATTTTTCTTCAACCCAAAGAATAAAAATCCTAGAAAAATAACTCTTAAGGAAAGGAGGAAGGAGTACAATAAATTACACCTTATTTGATATGTGTTAATTTTTTCTTTCCTCACTACCTCTGGGCTGCCTTCCATTACATTCAATTATAAGTCATAAATATTTAGGAAAAGATAAAAAAATATATTGATTGTTATATAATTAAAATAATTACAAATCTTTTATAAAACAATCTTTAAACGTTTAATTAAACCCAAACGTTATTATTATCCATAAGGAAACAATAAAGTCAAAGAAATTAATTTTAATAACGCAAATATTTAAGACAACTTGATACAATAGCTAAAGATAGCATTTTAAGCAATTCAAATGCAAATGGGAACAAAATTTATCTTTTATACAAAAATCAATGTCTATTAGATATTAAATTATCAGAGAATTCTTTATTTCGTATAACTTTAACTAGAGCTGTGAAAGCATAGATAAAGTTTTTGGCAGAAACATCAAATAAAAAAACATTGAAAATGTTATGGGGAATTGAACTCCAGAGAAGCTATAAATCGGCCAGCATTTCTGCGAATTCGCCATTTGTTATCAAGATAATTAATGCACTAAGAATATTTTTACTTTTGTATTTGTAGTTTAGGGATGTATTGTTGTAGTGATGAAAAAATGAGTGACTTTGCATATTTTTTTTTTCTCGAAATATCTCAAAAACTATTATGATAAAGAAAATTAAGTGAAATCTCATTGTTCTAGCATTAAAGAGACATTAGTATACATCACAAAAATGAAATTTTTCAAAATATCTAAAAGGTGGGCTGGGAAGTTCGTAGGCTAGCATTGAAAAAAAAAATTTTTGGATAGAATTTGATTTTATTATTCAATATAGTTCCCTTCGCGGGCGATACAACGATTATAGCGGTCATACAATTTTTCGATACCATTTTTATAATACCATTTGTTTTTAGCCTCAAAATAGGCTTCAGTTTCTTCGATTACCTCTTCATCGGCGCAAAATTTCTTTCCAGCGATCATCCTCTTGAGGTCTGAGAACAGGAAAAAGTCACTCGGGGCCAGATCTAGAGAATACGGTGGATGCGGAAGCAATTCGAAGCCCAATTCTTGCAATTTGCAATGCTTAAATAAAATTGAACTATTCACTTTTTGGAATATATACTTGTTTTATCTATTATAATAAATTGTAACTCTAATATTTAAGCAAGTATATGTTTGTTTTTTTTTCTATTCATTGTATTATAAATATGTAATTACTTTCTGTAAGTGGGCTCATAGCCCGTACAATTGTTATAAATAAATAAATAAATAAATTTTGCCATCGATTTCATTGACTTGTGACACGGTGCATTGTTTTGATGAAACAGCACTTTCTTTTTCTTCAAATGAGGCCGCTTTTCCGCGATTTCGTATTTTAAACGCTCCAATAACGCTACGTAATAGTCGCTGTTTATGATTTTTCCCTTTTAAGATAGTCAATGAATATTATAACATGAGTATCCCAGAATACTGATGCCATAACCTTGCCAGCCGACTTTTGCATCTTCCCACGCTTTGGAGTCGTTTCATCACGTGCAGTCCACTCGGCTGACTGTCGATTGGACTCTGGTGTGAAATGATGGAGCCATGTTTCATCCATCGTCACATATCGACGCAAAAATTCGGATTTATTACGATTAAACAGCTCCAAACACTGCTTCGAATCATCGATTCGTTCTTGTTTTTGGTCGGTTGTGAGCTCGCGCGGCACCCACTTTGAACAGAGCTTTCTCATATCCAAATATTCATCCACGATATGACCAACACGTTCCTTTGATATCTTTAGGGTCTCAGCTATCTCAATCAACTTCACTTTACGGTTATCAAAAATTATTTTGTGGACTTTTTTTATGTTTTCCTCGGTAACTTCTTCTTTGGGGTGTCCAGTGTGTGCATCGTCCTCGGTGCTCATTTCGCCTCGTTTAAATTTAGCAAACCACTTTTCTACGGTTGATTTTGCTGGTGCAAAGTCCGAATAATGTTTATCAAGCCAAACCTTGGTTTCAACAGTATTTTTTTTTTCGCCAAAAAACAATGCTTTATTAACACACGAAATTCCTTTTTATCCATTTTTTTAAAGTACTAAAAGTTCTTTCACTAAAAATGCTATAACTCAGATACTAATAGTGCAACAGCTGTCAAATTTATACACGCGTCTTTTGAAGGTTGGGGCTAACTAAAAATCATATGGATTTGATAATAGTGGCTCCATTTATATGTCAGCCTACGAACTTTTCAGCCCGCCGAGTATGTTTACGTTCGCAAGTGTACTAACTAACCCCCCCCCCCCCTACATGATTATAAATAATTTTGTTAAATATTAAATATAAGTGAGAGGCCAGGTTGTATGGTAAAGTCAAGTGGATGGGCACATCAGAACACGTCAGCTTATTTTTAGTTTTACATGATGTTTTATATGATTTGATATTTGTAAGGAAACCTATTTTGTCTAGATACCTGGAGATTCAGTCTTCTGGACGTAAGGACGAGATCCGACTACACTACACAACGTCCGGTGATTCGTCGCAGGGGGTGAGGGTGGAGGCGTTTCCTTTCCGGCTGGCCGACGGCGCCTGGCACAGGGTGGCGGTCGCCATCAGTGGTGCGCAGGTGGACCTCGTCGTCGACTGTAGGGCGCTGTACAGACGCACGCTACCTTCACCCCCAGACCGCAACCTTACCGAGCAGCAACTCGCACTCTGGCTGGGCCAGCGAAACGCCAAGCACTCGTTTTTTAAAGTACGACTCTCCTTTCTTCATTTTATTTTACATATCTAGAACAGGGTTTTTATACTAATGAATAAGTTGTTGTAGGGAAATAAGGACAATAGCTTATGCAAATAATTTTTATTTTTGCCAGCGTTTCGTCAACTTTGTTGACTTCCTCAGAGCTCAAACAAATTAACTTCTTTGCATATTTGTCATTTTATAAATATTCATTCTTAGCTAACACATCATCGAACAGATTGAAAATATTTTCCTATTAATCAATTCAATTAAACAAGGATCAACGAAAAAATTATAAATTAAAGTTTAGTGAATTCGAACTATTTCTGTCATTGAATTTCCAATAATTTCTAAAATTGCCATTTTGTATAAGATATATATATATATATAAATAATATATATATATATATATGTTACATTAAAAACCCGTTTTTAGTAAGAACGGGTTCTTACTAGTTATAACGCGTTTCACTGAAAAGTGCGTACGATTTTTATCCAATTTGACAGCGAAGGAATGCCGAGCTTTCGAAAACCGCGTGTTTCTAGTAAAGAGGGCATTAGGGGGGATAATTTCATTTCAGCTCGAGTGAACAGACACTATGATAGTATCTGTAGTACAGGGAACGGGCAGAAACAGTTCTTCGGTGAGCCAGGGAGTCGAGTGAGTTAGTTAGGGCCGGGTCTCCTAGTTTAATTTCTCGCTTCTGAATCGCATTCAGTGACCTTCCGCCTCATTTTGGGTGTTTATTTTCAAAAAATTTTAAACGAAAATGTCAAAAATTACATCTTCTACAAGTTTACTTCTAATTTTTGACATTTTCGTTTAAAAATTTTTGAAAATAAACACCCAAAATGAGGCAGAAGATCAAAAATGAAGATTCTAGACCTTTGAACCAAACTCAACCAACATCAGTAAACTCTAGTTGCCACAAATATGTTTAGTGAAACACGTTTTAACTAGTCAGAACCCGTTCTTACTAAAAACGGGTTTTTACTCCAACATATATTTATGTAAAGCGACGTTCTCAGTATTGACTATCATGAGTCAAATCAAAATATAGATCAAATTTGAAAAATGTTGAAGATGATGAAATCTTGTTTGATTCTTTATTTAATAAGCAACAAACAAATTCTTTTCATTATTATTTAGATTTAATAATTGTAAGGCAGGTACATATATAAAAGGTCAATGTGGACTCAATTAGTTTGTTGAGTGATCAGCTTATCATTGCAACAAAATAAATTTACATTCACCTGACCTGACTCAACAGATTGTTTATTTCAACCCATGAGAAATAACAGATGAATTTTAATTAAAAAGACTGATGATTAAGTCACACCCTAAAAACTATAGCCTCTAATAAATGAATTATACATATTCATTAAATATACTATACATTGTACACGTTTATTTGCATCAAGCAGAGTACAATCTCAATCATTTCTCCTTATGAATCATCACATCTGCTGCTCCTGGCAAACTAATTCTTTTCAATTCTTCTAATTTCATTGAAATTAATCTTTTTTTTCAATTCTAAATGTAAAATTACAATAATCTTTATAACTATCAAGATTTCAACAAAAATTCACATTTTGTGATATATCTACATATCACAAGTATAGCACCCAAATCAATTGATCAGTCTGACTGTAGTGGCGATAACTCAAAAATGATTAATCGTAGAAATATACAACCTAAACATAAGTTAAAGTTATAGCCTCGTGATATGATACAATTTTTCTTTAATCAGCCAACCCGAATTAAGCTTTACTTCATTAATTTTTTAGGTTTTAGACTTTTTCTAAAAACAGATCTAACGATTTCTCAAAAGCTGTTAGTATTTATTAAGAATCATATGGTTGTTTTAATTTTTATAAAAATAGTATATTTATGAAAAAGATCTATAAAGCAGTGGGTTAATGGAGATATCATCCAAAGTGGGATGACACCAGGTTCAATAATACTCCCAGAATAAGACGTTTTGGCCTAAATTTTATTGGTTATCCTCAGTTATTTGGAATTATACATATAGTGATCGAACCTATTTTTGTAAACAATTAGAATTTTAGTTTCATGTAATTTATGTCGTGCTTACGCACAAGGTTCAGAGATGGCTGAGTGCATCCTACTTTGGCTGATATCTTCATAAACCCACTGCAATTTCATCACAGCGTCGATTTCCAACAAAGATCTATATGTTTACTTGAATTTGAAACCATGCATAAGAACTAGATAATTATTTCTGTCTAGGCCATTCATGGTGATTGATTGAGTTAATTCGATATATATGGTATTTTGAAAGAGACAATAAAAGAGTGTGTCTTCTGCTGGAATTATAAATTTTTAATTTATTTATAACGAGACTATAGTTTTGAGAGCTTTGCCCTCTTCATCAGTCTATTACAATTGATTCACAGGAATTAATGTATGTAATAATAATTTATAATTCCATCAGAAGACACACTCTTTTATTGTCTCCTTCAATATAATAAAAATTCTGCTACTCTCGGCAAAAAAAACTTTCAATTTATATGGTATTTATTATTATTTGAAAATGTTTTCAGAACTAGAAGTCAAAACTTGGTAGATAAAACTAGAAAAGCTTAAAGAATTTTCCCTTGGATTGCTTAACACAAAAGAACTCTCCAATTTATCAACCTGACCGTTAAACAAACAAGTCAAGCCATGTGTTCCTTCCCCTTTAAATTCGAAAAAAATTCAACCATTAACTTTTAACATTACTTTTAATTATTTTATTTAATTGCTGTCTTGTTATTAATACGGGGTAAGAGAAAGTCATGTGGAGTGTACAGTGCAGGTTGCCATAATTTAACTACTATTCAAATTACCTAGCAATGATAGATTTCAGTCTTCTTTGCCCCAAAACAATCTCGAAACCATTTCCAACTAAGAGAGGCGATTCTACTCGAAAGAGGTCGTATCGATCCCCCAGAATTAGAATTTCTCCTTTTGATAATTATATTTATAGACAACATGGAAGTAAAATTAAAGTATAAAAGTTGGAAACACTATAATCGGAAGCCTGAAAATGAATAAGATAGCTTAATGGATTGACATCATTTTCCTGGCTAGACATACTTGCTATTAAATATAATTAAATAAATCTATATAGAGATGGTTATATATTACTACTCTATCCCATTGGGACTTCGACGGCAGATAAAAGAGGGAGCAAGGTCCCTCACGCAAGAAACAAGACTCAAGAAAATAAGAAAATATTTTGAAATTGATTTATTAATTACTCTAGTTTTTAGGATTTCGTTTATGAAGTAAAGCAGGACCCTATTAGGGTAGCTACAATGTCTATTTGCGTGTTTGTTTCTCATCCGCCAGAGAATTGTAGCTCATAAATTAAATATGATGCAAATGGAGGGGGGGGGGGGGGGGGGTGAGAGAATTTTATGTAAGACCAAAAATAAAAAAAATATTTTTTCTCATAAATTATGAGAACTTCATATAAAGATCTTTTTAAGAAGAATTGTTTAATTTTTTTCAAATTTATTTCGAATGTACATAATATGGCAGTATGAGAGAGCTCTAAAATGACCGTTTGTAGATATTTTTTATCTTCTTAACTTAAAATTATTAAAAATTCTACAAATTCACTCATTTTCTCTATATCAACGAGAAAAAAAATGATATCTCAGGAATTTTGGGAGTTATGACTTATATCAACCGTATAAGTAGAAACCGGATTTTTATGCAAAATATGCAGTTAAACGAAATATGCAATTTTATGCAATGTCATTCAAACATGCAATTTTATGCAATGTTACTCAAATTTGCAAAAATATGCAGTAGATATTACTCAAATATGCAAAAATATGAAGTATAAAATTTAACCTACAGTATCCTAGATGCGTGATCCGGATAGATAATTGATCTCCTGTGTCGTATGTGGCAGCAAACAAAATATGCAATTGCATAGTAATCCGGTCTCTACTTTTTAGAAAGAGAACTCTCGGTATGATTCACACTTGGCATGCTTAATTTTATCTGCCTAGACGCTGATAAACATTTCGAAAAATTAATCTAACACAATCAAAAACAAAGGGTATATCAGCTATTTATCGATTTTCGATCAAGTCAGAACATTTTAAATACTGACAAAACTGAAATGAGTCTTCTCAAATATATATCATATTACTTTGGGAAGGATATGTGACAGCCAAACCTATATTGTTTTAAGAGCATTTCGTAAAAAGAATCAAAAAAAAAAGTAAATAAGTATTTTTATAAATTATTAAAAAATTCAGATTTTTTGAAAAAGTTGTGATATTTTATTTTGTGTTATACCTGGAAAACAATATCTGACTTCCCCTTCCCAAAATACACTGTACCGTTTACTGTGCTGCATGCATGATTGCTCCGTATTTTTTCGAACATGAATCTGGAGACATCGTGAAAATGCCTTATTGATTAATGCTATCTTTTTCTGGCCTGACGTTATTTAGGACTTGAATGATATCTATTTCCAGCAGTAGGATGGGCTTACGTGCCATACAAACCAGGAAGCGATCGAATTATCGCATCACAAATTTACGAAACACGTAATTTTTCGTTTCGGAGACCTATATTTTGCGATTCAATCCCATTGGACTTTTTTCTTTAGGGTTTTGTGAAAGAAAAGGTTTATTTCGAAAGATTTGGTTTTGCCGAGAGTAGCAGAGATGATGATTCATAAAGTAAGGTGACCAACTGTCCTCCTTTAGGGAGGACATTCCTTCTTTTCTAAGCTCTGTCCTCGCCCGAAAAGTATCTTCCTTTTCGATATTTGAAGACAAATCTTTAAATCTCCGTAATCGAAATTATATAGATATTATAGATAAATTCGATATGAAGACATTCCTCGTTCAGATACATTGACAAAATATTTTTTTCTTCAATTAATTTGTATCCTCCTTTTCATTGTAAAAAAGTTGGTCACCTTTTACTGATAGAGAGAGAGTTATAGAGATTGTCTTCTGCTTGATGCAAATAATAAGGTTTTTGTTAATATAACTTAAATTATAGAAGCCCTTAAGAGGTATATCCAAGATGATTTTAATGAAATAAGCACTCAATTTCGCGAAAATCTAATATACAATTTCATCAATAAGGTGGCTCTTTGCAAGAGTTTCCGAGGTCATCATTAATTTGTCAGATATTTTTCATTTAATAGGTAACAGGTACCTATACTTGTAAAGATATTTTCAAGTTATAAAAAAAAACTCAAGTTCCTTCATTCTCTCCTTATTAACGTCAAGTAAGAACTAATATTTGATATCTCAAGTATTTTTGAAGATATCAGGTACGATGTAAGGATGACTTATTTTAATAATTCATTATGTATAAGCGGTTGAATTTCGATCATATGTGTCACAATGCGTATATGTCTATAGGTATATTAAAGTTAATTTATTAGTTTACGATAAACTTAGCAAATACAAAATCGATTAAATTTTTCTTTGAAAAAAATCAAATAAAAAACTCGTTAATCTGAATTTCTTCATCGAATAAACAAATTATTTCTAAATAATTGTGTAATATTTTGAAAAAGTGATTTGTTGTCATTAGGGTAGTTCGTGTTTTCGGCAGGAAATTCATTCTAAAATAATACTTTATTGGATCTTACTTTTTATAATTTAATTTGTTTAATATTCAATTTACTAATATGTTATCATTTATTAATTAAATAAATATCTAAACAGCCTGAAATCTATGTGATTCATATGTATTGTTACAGGGAGCAATTCAAGAGATGCGTCTAGTCGAGGGTCCACACGGTTATTTAATTCAATGTCCACATTTGGATACTACGTGTCCCACATGTGGACAGTTTGGAGCGCTTCAAGCCAGCGTTGAGCAGCTCACAAGACACGTACGAGAACTCGCCAACAGGGTAAAAATCTTGACAAACTATCCTTAATTAATATTAGTCAAAGAAATAGAATATCGAAAAAGTCAAGAAATACATATATTCAATTTTTAAAATTAATTCATTTAATGTGTACTTATTCTATACTATTTAAGATAAAAATATAGTTACTAAAGATAAAATGTGAAACAAGTGACCAAGAATCCTTAACTCATAATAAATGAATATTAAATATAATATTTATTTACTCTTATCTTTATTAAAGATGTTTCACCTTGCACCAACACCACAATCTCTACTAATTATATAGTTACTACATTATCTATGAGATCAATTTGACTTGTTAACGGGGAAGAAATTGTATTGTTCTTGCGGAAGAATAGAAATTGTTTCCCAGCAGATGTCAGGAAGGGTGAATTCGCTATTCCATTACATGTAATTATTAATTATATATAACTCAAAGAGATGTCCGCTCTTATAGGGATTTTCGCTAATAGATATATTTTCAACCTGAATGTAGAGCTATATCAAGTACTCAGTAGGTGCAACTGGCCTCGTTAACCGAGGATGCCAAAGGTACTGAAAGCATAAAAATAATGTTTAATCAGTGTTGGCACTCAAATTATCACCTAAGTTAATTATTTTGGGATCAATTAATTTTCAATGTGTTCTCATTATAGATATCTATATAAAATATTATATTTTAAAATTATATATTATTTGTGAATTAGAGGGGCATCACTAGATTGAGAAATAAATTCTTTATCAACTATCATTAATTTAGATACAAACTTCGGTATTTAAAAGATTTAAAAAACGTAGTTTTGTTTTTATTCAAATATAGGGTGGGGCAGAGCAACTTGCTTATTTAGAAATTCAATTAAGAAAAAACTAACGCAGATATATATTTAGTTCTTTGAACAGCATCAAGTACAACGTTTAAATTTTATGTTTAACGATGATAATTTTATCAGGCAGATGGCGTCCATTATTCTCAATACACTGCGTAAATCGAGCTCGGAAGTTTCGTTCAAATCTTTCCAGCATATCGACGGGTATGTTGGCGACAGCTTGACGAATGTTGTCCTTCAGATAATCCAGGCTCGTCGGACGATCGTTGTAGACAAATGATTTTAGATAGCCTCACAAAAAATAGTCGCAGGGGGCTAAATCAGGCTACGTGCTGGCCAGTGCAGAACTCTCCTCAAGGTGATAACGCAGTGTATTGAGAATAATGGACCCCATCTGCCTGATATCATCTTTAAAACTGTGTAAACATAAAATTTAAATTTTGTACTTGATGCTGTTTAAAAAATTAAATATATATCTGCGTTACTTTTTACTTAATTGAATTTTTAAATAAGCAAGGTGTTCTGCCCCACCCAATATTGGTATTGATTACAAGGTCAGTGGCATAATGTGAGCTTTACCCGACTGGGACTCTCCCTAAATCCCCCCTTCCTCCCATTTATAAAAATTAAGAGCCATGGCTTGAATAAAATTATTTAGCAACTTTCAAATCCACTTAGGGATAAGAAAAATGTTTTTTCAATTGATTTAATAATTCATATGCTTTCTCTTCTGCTTAGCGAAATAAATAATCACAAAAAAGTAGGTTTATTATTCCTTCCAGCATTACTAGAACTAGAGGCTATTTTGTAATTTGAACCCTCAGGAAATAGTTAATGTTAGATTATTAGATTATTATTAGAAATGTGATTAAAATTTTTTATGCCAAAAATACTGCTCGAAAAACATGCCTCCTTCCCCTTAGCTAGGCAACTGTACAAGATATAATAAATGGATAAAACAGTTTTTGGTGAAAAAACTAGAATCCGTAAATCTAAATCGAAACGCAAAATAGAAAGCAGGCGTTTTAATTGAAATTACTTTTATTTCGACTTAATAACTATTTGTCAGGTTAAACTAAACTTACAATACAGTAGACCTCTCAACTTTTTTTGGAAATAGTTTATTACTCGAACTTGGCCATTTTTTACAAGAGTGTTTTTGGTGGGATTCTTTATTTTCAATAATTGTAAATATGTATGTTATTTTGAATTTATTTTTTTATTTTACCAAATCGAGCATTCTTTTTGATATACCTCCCTCACGCGATTTCATTAAAAATTATCATTTAAAAGTCATTTTTTATTCCTATTTGAATGATCTGGTTTTGATGTTCAGCTCTCAATAGCGGAAGCTCGGCTGGACCGGCTGGAGGACTGCCAGTGCCATAAGCCGTGCTACGTAAACGGGTCAGTGTTAGCAGACGGCTCCTCAAAGCGGATCGGCTGCGACATCTGCACCTGCACTTCTGGACAAATCCAATGTCGACCGAAGGAGTGTCCTCCAGTCACATGCAAGAACCCGGAGATCAAAGACTGCTGCCCTTTTTGTCGCAGTCAGTAACCCACCATTTCATCATTTCAAATGCACATTAAATCACAACTATGTAGAATTGTAGATACTCTAATTCCAGAATCTTCAATTCTTTTAGAATTATCTCTGTACCTTGGTTCTAAAAAGACCTATGTCCGAAACTAATAAATTTAAGAATATACTACAAAGAACTCTTGCTGAGACTTACCTATTATTATGTTTGAAAAACATGCCAATAGTTTTTGAGATACATGCTTTATGAAGGGCTAATTATAACGTAATTGAAATACGTATAATTTAAAAATATCTTTGTGGATTTCAAAAATTTCAAAAATCGGACATTGGCCGTTTTAAAATTCAGATACATTTCTAAACCTATTTATTTTTTGTTCTTTAATTCCCAATATAACCCTTTAGTCCTTGAGGTTAATTACTTTGTCAAGGAACTAAATAAAATAAAATATTTTTTTTTTGTATAAGGTAATATCATTAAATTGTGTTCATGGTAGGATTTGCCACTTTGAGTTCCTAAAAATAGTTAAAATAGCCAACCAATAGTATCGTGAAAAATACTTTAAATTTCAAAAACTTTGAGCTTCGTATTTTTGAGATAAAATATAATTTACTTTAATTATTATTCATGGATTAAAAATGGCAGCTAACATTTTCGAACAAATAATAAAGATAGATAGATTGTGTATACTGCAAGATTTTTTGAAGAAATAAAAACCTGCCATTCATAAGATCCTGTGTTAATATACTCAAATTAAATATATGTTTAGGTATATATCGGTAAGTTCAATCTTGTTTAAATTTAAATATTTTTTTATGACACGATTGACTATACCTATTATAAATTTTGTTTGTAATGCTAAGTGAAGATTTCTACCATGACCATATTACCTTCTCTCGGACATTCTTTAACTGTAATAAAATAGAAATTTGAAATTTAAAAATTCAATCGTTTACGTTTTACTCTTGATGTTCATTAAGAAAATATAATTTTTAATAATAAATTGAGAATACTCGAATAACGAAATAATGACAATAATAATTATCATGGATATATACTCTAAAAATAAATAGTTTTTCAGTTTTTCCTAATACATAATGGAATAGAACGTTTTTCTCGATAGAAAACAGAATAGAGAATTTTTTTTTTCTTAACATCTATCTTTACTGCTTTATATCAAAAATACATAGTTTTAAAGAGTCAAAATAAAAGAGTAAATTGTTTGGAAAATTCACGAGATTGTTATCCACTTAATTCTAGTTGTTATTGATAATTTTTATTATATGTCAGAAGGGTTGTATTCAGTCCCTTGGGAAAGGTAATCAAGTCCTAAAAAGCAATCCATTGGTCCATTGGTTGTCCCTCAAGGTGAAACCGACTTACGCATATAACATTTTTCACTCAAAGATTAAATGTCCATTACGAGTATTAACAAACTTCATGTTTTAGTGCTTCTAAATTTAAACATACAGCCAAACCATTTAGCTTAAATAGAAAATATTAGAGGGTTAGATTTTCGAAAAATATAACCCTTGTAGCATATAAAAAAATCATTCTTAAGAACTCAGATTCAGTAGAACACAATCTAGTATTTTTTTTTCAAATAATTAACATCTACTTCAGCTGAAAAACTTTTAGAGTAAATTGTTTAACAATTAACGAAAAGTTCTAGCCAAATGGTGTTAGACGAGGCCATTTAAAGAAAAAAAAATTATATTTTTATATCTCTTTTTTAGCTTAAAGCTTGATACTCACTTTTCTCACATGTTAATACCATGCATAACATACAAAATTATTATTCATTCAATTGATCTTCATGCTTAAGGCTAAAAACAAATAAAATATTTATAAAAAAAAAAACAAAAAAAAAAAAAACTGAAGATGAAGGTCATGCCTTGGAAACTAGTTTAGAAAATAAATAAATATAAATATATATATATATATATATATATGTGTGTGTGTGTGTTTCATCTGTATGTTTATTTGCATCAAGTAGAGGATATTTTCTCCGGTCTTCTATTAAAAGTTTTCTATGGATTCAGATTGGTATAACGCGTAACGTTTCCGGTTCATTATCGTGATTGTAAGACGGTTTTCTTTAGAAGGCTTTCACATGTCCACTTTTAGTCATCAGATCATCCCGCAAATGATCCGGATGAGTGGCTCAATGTGCAGATCGTTGGCATAAAATCTCTTTTATTTGCTTATGGAGCAGGCCTCTCTCGATGCAGAAAATGTTTAATTCGGCTCATGCACTACAAACCCTTAATAAAAGTATCCGACTTCATTAAATCTGACTAAATGTACTTTAGTATCTGACGTCAAGAAAAAAATAAAAAAAATTGTTTTCTATCGAGAAATTTCCATTAAATCAAAAAAATTGTTTATTGTTATTCTTCTTTTACTTAAGTTTCATTGATTAAATACATTATATAATAGATTTTGAATTTATTAAATCACATATTCAACACATAGGAAATGTGAGTTTCAAGCTAGCTACTTTTTAGCGAGTACATTAATCCTTTGCACTCTTTATAATTTTTTATTTATTTATTTAACAATTTTCGTTTTGTTAATTTTTTTTCTAAGTTATTTACTTGTTTACTTAGAAGGGGAAGAAAAATGTTTTTTTCAGATCAATGACAATTTTTTTTCTTTCTTTTGCACAAATATCTTTTCAAAATAATTACACTTTTGATTGAATATTGATGAGAATTTTATTAAATTAATATCAATGCTTTCAAGAGAAATTGTTTTCTGAATTATGTTGTTGTTGTTTTTAGAAGAATTTTAAGAATTAAAGAGTTTTGTTCATAAAAAATAATCTATCGTTATATTGCATTTACATAAAATTTTGATTTTCATTAATCAATTTTAAACTAGATATAGAAAAAATATACCAATTTAAATTCTGTCTTATTTTGGGTTTAGATCAAAAAATTTAATTAGACCATTTTTTCGCATAGACAGTAAGTCAAAAACTGTAAAGTATAAATCGTTTCTTGTTCCTTACAGCAGCGTTGCTGCTTTTGGTACTAAAGTCAAAAATATTTGATTCGGATAAAATTACAAGTTCTGCGGAATAAGATTCTTTAACAGCATGTGATGGAGATAGTCTAAGATCACGACTTAGGTCTACCTTCACCTATCGAGTTTCCTAATGAAATTAATATTTTGTTAATATAATGTATTAATAAACAAAACTTGATAGGGTCGACATCCAATTTCCCTGCATAGCAATTTTTAATAAAAAATTAAAGTTGTTAATTTTATTACATAAATGTAGTTATCGAGCTTCAGGATAAATATATTACCATTCGAGAGTAAAATATGTATATAAAATGCCAAAGTTGGGTCGCCATCTTTTTTCCCTGCACAAGTCTAGGTAGACAGGGTATCAACAGGTAACTTCGAATTAGTATTTTGTAATTATAGAGTTTCCTTTATTGAAAATGTAGATAATTAAAAAAAATAAAATAAAAAAAATAAATAATAAATAAATAAAATTAAATAAATCTAATAAATTATATAAAATAGCTATGCAGGGAAATTGGATGTCGACCCTATTAAGTTTTGTTTATTATTACATTATATTATCAAAATATTAATTTTATTAGGAAACTCGATAGGTGAAGGTCGACCTAAGTCCGGATCTTGTACTAAGAATATTTAATTTCATCTTAAGTTTTTCTATATTCAGTTTTAAAATCGTAGTTTTTTCATATTTGGACAGGACGGAATAAAAATGCTCTAAACTCAATATGAGATAGATTATAGAGTTTATTTTAATTTGTTTTATTTTTTGTTAAAATAATTTAGTTTTGTTTTTTGTTGTTTAGTTTTGTATAGAGTGGTAAGGACTTTAGTTCTAATCCATTTTTGTAAATAATTATAAGTATTATGTTTTGGTCACAAAAATTATTTTATATTACAAAATTTACCTAAAGATTCTCATTATAGTTCCGCTTTTTTTTTTTTATATTGTATTGGACCGATGTATTCATTCAGATGTTCATAATTGAAATAAATAGAAAAAAATATCAAAGATTTCTCTTTTAAAGTTCTAAAGAATATTATCACAGGTTAAAATTACATAATTTCAAACATTAGTAATACCTAGAAAATTTAAGAACCCTCGATTATTTTTCTTTGACAACTTCAAGACCACATTCTGGAATGTAATTTTAATTTGATTGCCAAATTGACCTGCTGTATCCCTTCCGAGCACCCTCAAGTGTTTCACAGTTTCACTCTATGATGTCTGCAGAGCGGTGTTATATTTCCGGCGCATTCTACGAGCATGACGAGAAAATGCAGCTTCGCGAATGTTCCCAGTGCAAATGTGAAGACGGCAATATGATTTGCGTGAAAATTGATCCGGCGGTCATGTGCCCGAAGTTGCGCTGTCCACCCCATGAGCAGATTTCAGTTAGCGGGGAATGCTGTAAAAGTTGCAAGGGTAAATTTATATTATTTAAGTTTTAAGTGATAATAATACACAATACCCATAAAGATAAAAATATAATTATTATAACAAAATTTAAATTTTACTAATATTACTGAATTACAATATTTATTCAATTGAAAAAAATTAAAAGAATAATATACCTACTTAATATTCGATTTCCAATAATGCCTGTTCCTATTTTATGTATATGTTGCAGTAAAACCCCATTTTTTAGTAAGAACGGGTACTTACTAGATAAAACGCGTTTCACTGAATACCTTTGTTTCAACTAGAGTTTACTGATGTTGGTTGAGTTTGGATCAAAGGTCTAGATTCTTCATTTTTGACCTTTTGCCTCATTTTGGGTGTTTATTTTCAAAATTTTTAAACGAAAATTTCAAAAATTACATCCTCTAGAAATTTGGTTCTAATTTTTGAAAATAAACACCCAAAATAAGGCGGAAGGTCAAAAATGAAGATTCTAGACCTTTGAACCAAACTCAACCCGCATCAGTAAACTCTAGTTGCCACAAAGGTATTCAGTGAAACTCGTTTTAACTAGTCAGAACCCGTTCTTGCTAAGAACGTGTTTTTACAGCAACATATATATAAGTAATGGAAATATAAAAAATAGAATCACAATTTAGAAAGACAAATTAATTATGTTGTTATATTATTTTTTGAAAACAGATATTCTTTATAATTGAGGTTTTATTCCCTTCTATTTCTATAAAGACTAATTATTCTGAGGGAAATCACTTCAACATTCTAATGTGCCCATTGTTAAAATTGTTAATGTCTATTTTAGGAGAAGATTATTGTGAGCGAGGGCACAAATGTCATGTAAATGCTACATGTCTAAATCTTCAAACTCGTTATGCGTGCCAATGTTTTGAGGGGTTTACAGGCGACGGGACTGTATGCCAGGGTGAGTATAATAATGAAGAATTCACCAATTCATCCTATCCTTGCTGGCCTGAATCCTACTCCTGTCTCCGGCCAAATGGAGACTTACCCTATCTTCGCTTCCTGGAACCTCTCCCATACTTCCGATCATCCCCATACCATCAACCCTATCTCCCCCCTGGACTCTCTCCTCTCCCTCCGGTGATTATCCTCCACCCCCACCAACCCTATTCCAGCCCCTGCCCTTGATTATTCTCCGCATTCCTAGCTTTTTTAGGGGCCCACAAATTATGTACAATGTACATATACAATATTCAGTTTAGTTTGCTAGAATTTTCATTTTTTGACCTCCCCCATTTTGGGTGGTTATTTTTTGCATTGCTAGTCTTCAAATTAACAAAGAAAATTTTTAATTGATTTGAAAATTGGCAAAGCGGCAAGCGGTGCGATGCCATATATATTATCTAAGTAATTAGAATAACCTACCTATGATATTAATTAATAAAGTAAAGGGTGTGTAGTTTCACAGTGAATGAAATAAAACTCAAAGAGGTTTATACAAACTCAATATATTTCGGATTATTAGCCATCATCAGGAGTTTACAAGTTAAAACTAATAATAATTGAACGACCGATCACAATTTTTAACATCTAAATCAAATGTACCAATATAACAAAATATAACATTCAAATCATACATACCAACATAATACAGGAAAAACATCAATAAAATTAAAATTTAAAAAATTGTTTTACAAAGATTTTCTTTTTTAAATATAAAAATATATAAATATAAATATAAGAAATCTAGGTAAATATGAATATTAATATAAATAAAAAACCCTTAATTACAAGTATAATATATAAATATAAAAAAAAATTTTTAGAATTAAATTAGAAAATAAAATTACAAATTTAAGTCATAGACACAAAATTAATTATAAATATCAGTGTACAGATAAGCATAAATCACATATGATATCTAATTAAGTAAAGTACCTACTATAAATTAAAAGTTTTTTTGCAGAGAATAGACAATTTTTATAAATTGAAGGAGACAATTAAATAGTGGTCTGCTGCTGGAATTATAAATTTTTTAATTTATTTATAACGAGACTATAATTTCGAGAGTTTTGCTCTCTACACCAGTCTATTGTAATTAATTCCTGTGAATCAATTGAAATAGACTGATGAAGAGGGCAAAGCTCTCGAAACTATAGTCTCGTTATAAATAAATTAAAAAATTTATAATTCCAGCAGAAGACACATTCGTTTATTGTCTCCTTCAATTTATAAAGTACTATACTTATCTACCTTCCTACCTATCTACCAAACTCTTTATTTTATTAATATAGATTAGTTGATAAAACTATTTAGCTTAAAGAAATAATCTTTTAAAGTTTCAGAGAAGTTAAAAATTAGTAATGATTATTTGAATTTTTGTGTTAAAGATGTGGACGAATGTCTTGACGGAACAGATCATTGTCGACGAAATACGACTCGCTGTGTCAATACCCCAGGCTCTTATATCTGCGAGTGTATGCCAGGTCATAAACGACATGACCGATTCTCCTGTCTAGAACTGGACGAATGTCAGACAGGAGTGCATCAGTGTCACGAACACGCAACATGCATCAATACACAGGTAGTTAAAGCCATGCCATTTCAATCCTCTTAACCTTTGACTTTATTTAATCAATGCATATATTCATGAATTAATTAATTCATGCATTAATTTAAATATTTAATGAATGAAATAATTCAATTATTTGGTAAATTTTATAAATAATAATTTATTATAACTAGAGCTAAAAAAGAAATAAAAATAATATTTTGTGATCCTAGTATTATTATTTCTGATTCTATAAAAATTCTTATTTATTAGATCTTCAAAGAAATTATAGAATAAAACCAAAAGAATTAAGTAAATATAGTCAACAAACAATTTCGTTTGGTAATTTGGTTGCATAAATCTAAGGGGCTATCATCTATATATAAAACTCTTTGCCCGATACACTCACTCACTCATCATCAAAACAGCCAGAACCACTGGACATAGAGACATGACATTTGGAGAGGATATTACATCTATGACATAGGGGCTCACTAAGAAAGGATTTTATGAAATTCGACCCCTAAGGGGGCCAAAGGGGGCAAAGTGTGTTTTCACTGATTATGCGATATCTCTTAAGGACTATAAAATATCTACTTGCTTTTTACTTAGAAAAATACTAAATTAAAATATCTAAAAAGTAATTTCAGGATTTTTAGAAATTCGACCGCTAGAGGGGTCAAAAGGGGCAAAATATCTTTGCAATGTGTTTACACTAATTATGCATTTTCTCTTAAGAACTATAAGATATCTACTTGATTTTTACTTAATAAAATTTTAAATACAAATATCTAAAAAGTTATTTCAGGATTTTTTGAAATTCGACTCCCAACTATCCAAAATGTGAGGGGGGCAAAAATTAAAACTTTCCTATCTTGATCAAATCTTGTAGAGTTATTCTTTATTACTTTAAGAAACTATTCCTGTAAAAATCAACTATCAAAATTGACTGTATGGGGGCGAGGGGGGGGGGGGGGAATAATTATAGAAATTTTTAGCTTTTTAGTACATTTACTTTTTAGAAAACTGTAGATTATTTATTTGCAAATATCTAAAAAATAATTTCAATATTTTTTGTAATCCGACCCCCCCCCCTCAACTATCCAAAATGTGAGTGGGGGCAAAATTAAAACTTCTCCGATCTTGATCAAATTTTGTAGAGCGTTCTTATTACTTTAAGAAACTATTCCTGTAAAAATCAACTATCAAAATTGACTGTATGTGGGCGAAAGAAGGGGGGGGGGGCAAAATACAGAAATTTTTAGCTTTTTTTGTACATTTATTCTTTAGAAAACAGAGAGTTATTTATTTGTAAATATCTAAAAAATAATTTCCACCTCCCAAAATGTGAGTGGTGGCAAAAAATTAAAACTCTCTCCGATATAGATCAAATTTTGTAATGTTAGTTTTTAAGACTATATAAAATGTATGCTGTAGAAATCAATAGCCAAAATGAGTGCGTGGGGGCAAAAGAGGGGGCAAAATATTACAAATATACATTGCAGACCTAATAATCACATGCCGAGACATGCAGGGCCACCTGCCCGGAGGGCCGAGTTGTAGAGGGCGTGCCTTCGGCACGCCCTCTACAGCTCGTAAATCTATAAAGGTATATTCGGATGTATTGTATACATATAATCAATTTTTTTTTTTACAAGAATGCAAAAAGCAGAATCTATAGACCAATCGGCAATAGCTACTTAATCCTTATTAAAAGTGTTTATGATAATAATTTATTTAGTTATCATAAATATTGTTCATTTGAACTGAAGTCATATTAAATTTCAGAAAGTGTAATCATCATTCTAATGTTTTATATTTTATTTAAATTATACTATTTTCTCCAGACTAAATAAAGATATAAATAAACTATATTATTTTTTATTATAAATTCATATACCATTTTTATTTGTATATGTTAGAAATAGTAAAATTTTGAAGCTGGAAAAAATTGCATTTTTAAAAACTCGACTCTAGCTAAGTCCCCAAACATAATTCAATTTTAAATTTTTATTAATTATTTTCGATTTATTAGATAAATATCATAAGGACTGTAACCGAAACTTTTGATACTTTATTGCAGGTGTGTCAATTGACGTCTAACTGGCTTTTTATTTTAATCATTTTTTAAAATTTTACTGGGAAAATTTTGAAAAAACCCACAACTTGGTACTATAACTTTGTAAATATTAAAAAGATTAATAAAATATTAAAATATCTCTGAATTTTCAAATGTCGGGATTTTGGCTGTCGGGATTTTTGGCTGTCGGGATTTTGGGTGCCACCCGCCCCAACATAAATGAATTTGACATTCCTGTTTCATTGAACGACTTTAAGTTTTTTTTTATATATAAAAATAGTTAGATTTATTTCTTAATTAAAAGTTTTAAAAAAAATTAAAAAATTTAATTTTTAGGACAAATTCTAAGATTTTAGTAGAAATATTTTTAAATTGCGATATCAGAGGGGATTCATCCCCTCAGGAATCGAACCTGTGAACTAACATGTACAAACCCCCTCTGATATCGCAATTTAAAAATATTTCTACTTAAATATTAGAATTTGTCCTAAAAATAATTCTTTCTTAATTCTTACTCTTTTAATATACATTGGTTTTTGGAGCTGATTTTTTGAAAAACATTCCAACTATTTTCAAAAAAATAGATGCTCAAATCTTTAGTTTTATTTTTTAATGTTTTACCTAAAAAAAATTTAGATTTTTTTTAAATTGTAGTTTTCACTGAATTGTTTAACATATTTTTTTTAAAGAAATCCATTTCATTTTATATTTTAATCTAATTTCTTTTTAATCTGTCTGATATTTCAGGGTTCCTATATTTGCCATTGCAAATCCGGCTACACGGGAGATGGCCGCGAATGCCAGCCAGTGTGCCAAAGTCCGTGCCTGAACGGCGGACTGTGTGTCTCGCCCGACAAGTGCCAGTGTCGGCATGGGTTCATCGGGTACAGCTGCGAGCGCGACCTCGACGAATGCGCCGACCCCAGCCTATCGCCATGCGACCAGCACAGGTGGCCTCTTTACACTTGACTAAACCAAACTTTCGATTATTCTATCGACCCTTCACATTCGATCAGGATTGCTCCCTTCACTGGCTGCTAACTGTGTGGCCTTTATTCTGCAAATTTAATACACCCCAAACAGGATCTAACTTTATTAACTTCCTATAAGATGGCTTTGAAATTTCCCCCCTTTTCTGTCAATGATCCTCTTATCCGCGAAGGGTGAGACCGTTCAATCTCATCAATCTTTTCCAAAAGGGATTTAGCTGCCTTTTTGCTTTAAATTGCTTTCTCGTCAATATATATATGAAAATTTAATCATAAAGAATCTCATCACTATACTTAAAATTAGATTTATATTTTACAATCATTTCAAATCTTAGCTTAAGCAAAGAATGGTCCCCACATTATTGATACATGAATAATAGTTAGGTGAAGCATATAGTAGCTAGCTCCCTGAAATTATCTAGCGAATCTATAAATATAATAAAACGATCGCATTTGGGGTGTGTAGAGGGGAAGCACTAACAAGATGTCTGCCGGAGGCGGGCGTAGCAGTTAATAGATACTTTATGAAAATGTAAATCTAAGAAAATCTGATATAAAATAATTTAATTTAAGAGAGAATGGTGTAGGTTCTTGGTAAAACATATTTAAATAAAGTAAAGAAAATTAAAAAAAATTTTAACTCCTGTGAGCTCCTGAGGTTGGGCTCATACCCCGAAATATCTATAGAGTCATGCTATCAAGCATCTTGACTTTTATTTTTTGTGAAACCTGCTAGAATTTTATATTTTTTAAATTTTAAAAGTTTTTTACATTTTCTTTACGTTGCCTTTAATGATTGATGAAATTTAAAGATCACAAAACCCTGGTGTCCAATTTCAAATCTGTATTCCATAGAACAGCTTTTGACCTCTTCTCATCGAAATTTTTGTTACAAATTTTCTATTACATTTTTGAACCCTCCACCTTCAGAAATTGCTGAACAAAAAGATGATTATTCCTCGACCTGTCTTGCGACAAGATCCTAGAATTGAAGAATTGAAGAATTGAATTGTAGAATTGAAGCTAGTTTGTTAAATAAGAAAAGTTTTAAATAAAAGAGAAAAAGAATATTAAAGTAATCTATATTTTTGTTTCAGTGAATGTGTTAATATGCCAGGATGGTTTTACTGTAAGTGTCGAGCTGGTTTTCGCTCAGTATTTGACCACGAGGCAGCCGTTCTAGATCCTTCGCTTCCTATGCCACTTGCTTGCCAGGTGAAATCACTTAATCATTATTTACAAATATTATTAACAATTCAATTTCAATGAAATAATACTGAAAAATCTAATTTTCAGGATCTGGATGAGTGCATAGAGGGGACACACACCTGTCATTCATCAGCAAAATGTGTGAACATACTCGGTGGGTTTCGATGTGAATGTCCGGAATCCGATTCCGTGACAACGATATCAGCAGAAACAAGTTCTGCTACGAGCATAGCTGTGACTCAATGTCGTCTGAGTTGCATGCTGGATGGCCGAGAGGTTTCCGATGGCGCGGATGCCCATCCTCGAGGCAATCCTTGTCGAAGATGTCACTGCAGGTTCGCTTTTTAAAAATAACGCATCATCAAACGCATAATGGGACTTTATCATATACCTGATCTTCTCGACTACTTATATGTATATAATTCTATTTCTATTATACACATATATTATACAGGGTGGGGCATAAAGATCTACCACATTTTGAAGAGGTATACAAAAATGAAAAAATTTAACTAGAAAAAAACTGAATATATTTTTGAAAAGAACATAAAATGTATATTTTTTAAATGTGTTTTAAACATTGTACCAGACAAAAAAAAAGGGGGGGGGGGGGCAAAAATGAAAATTCTAGCCCTTTCGACCAAACTCAACCAAATTTTGTATACATATTCTGTGGACCCCCAGAAGCCTAAAAATGTAAAAACTAACCACCCAAAATTGGGGGAGGGTCAAAAATGAAAATTCTAGCCCTTTCGACCAAACTATGTAGGTATACAAAATTTGGTTGAGTTTGGTCCAAAGAGGTAGAATTTTAATTTTTGACCCTCCGCCCATTTTGGGTGGTTAGTTTTTTCTAGACTTTTGGGGGCCCACAGAAAATGTATACAAAATTTGGTCGAGTTTGGTCTAAATGGCTAGAATTTTCATTTTTGATCCCTCCCTTTTTTGTCAGATATAATGTTTAAAACACATTTAAAAAAAATTATTTTATGTTATTTTCAAAAATATATTCAGTTGTTTTCTAGTTATATTTTTTCATTTTTTTTATACCTCTTCAAAATGTGGTATGCCCCACCATATATTATATTTAATTGTAATCGTGCAGAACAAATTTGTGTTTTTACCTAGTGTGTAAGAGTAAACATGTATGAATAATCAAATTTCAACCAAAATCTAATAATTTCTTAATCATAAATAAAACAACCAAAAGATGAAATTTCCTTTTGATATTCTTATTGGTTTTTGAGCCCATAAAATTCGATCACACACAGATCTTAGATCAATCAGATTTTTGTTAAAATAATTAATTGAAAAAAAATTTAGTTTTAGTAATAGAGTTGTTAATTCATAAAGGGAAATCAATGAGTTTGTCCTCTGCTTAATGAAAATCGTGATTTATAATGATGGTTTGCTATAACAACAAAACGATTATTTATTTATCCAATCGGGTAATTGAGCCCATGAGAAATAACAGATGAAATATTTCTATTTGAAAACTGATGATGATCAAATCTTCGAAACTATAGTCTTAAACAAATAAATTATATATATTTTTTTTATTTTAATTCGCTACAAACAGAAGACAATCTAATTGATTTTTCTTTATTAATATCCATTAAAATGTAATTTTTTCGATGTTCATTGAATAAGTTCTTTTTATAAGCCTTAATGCTATGTTTCTGGTCTTTTATACAATAAATTTAGATAATTTTGAGATATCTGGAAAAACTAAACAATTCCAAATTTTTCCGAACGATTAAAATATCTTCCTGAACTGCTTATGGTGAAGAAAAAATTCATTATTACCAATTGAATTTGACCAAATTAAATTGTTTTGAAACAATTAATTATTATTGATATATGAAAATTGATAAGTGGTGGAAAGGCAGCCCAAGGATAGTGAAAAAAATTCTCTCGAATAAAGTACAGTGAACCCCTTCAAATCCGAATCCCGAAAATCCGAACCCCGAAAATCCGAAATCCCTGGAAATCCGAACGCAAAAAACAGAAACTTATTTATTTAGTCATCAAACAATTATGTATATATTCTACACTATAACCTTACATAATTTACACATATTCTACACTATAACCTTACATAATTAATAATTAACAAAGAAGTACACTTAGAATACCTAACAAAGTGTAAATGTGTCTACATACATATGTCATTCAGGATTGAAAGACGGTAAAAGTTGGTTATTGAAATTCTTTAGGTTAATCCATTTGCAAAAACAATGAAATAATAATAGAAACACACAAAATATCACTTAATCTTTCACTTGATATCAGTTATCTTCAATTGTCAAATCTGCTTTCGGCTAATCCGAACAAATTTAAATCCGAACAGGCTACAGCCCCAATCAGTCTTGATTTGAGGGTTTTCACTGTAGATGGTTTTGAGTGATGAAAAAAATGAATATCCAATAAATCTAATTTTTCACTATACTTTGGCTGCCTTTCCATCACTTATCAATTAAAATTTCTACCAGTCCGTATCTCTTCTAATATATTAATATATGACTTTTCCAGTCGGGGTGTATTAACATGTCGAGATCCAACCTGCGACTGCAAGTCCTCCAAAGTGTCCCGCGAATGCTGCCCTCAGTGCGACCCTACAGCTGCCTGCACGCATCAAGAGCTTGGGCACGTTCAATTTCGAAGCGGCGATCGTTGGATCTATCAGTGCCAGACATGCGAGTGCCTCGTGAGTAAAATTAATCTTTAAATACGAATAGGGTGTCTATGGATAAATATTTTAATATTAGCGGGAATTTAATTTAAAACAAGCAAAAAATAGCCTAGACATCAGAATTCAGCTCATGCAATTTTTTAAATCGACATAAGACTGATTTGAGGCACCTCTAGTCAGAATCTACCACATCTTTCACATATCTAAAATCCCCACATCTCATATTCTTAATTTTATAGGAAAAATATTTTAATAAATTTCTTTCCCTTAATTTTTCTTTTCTACCTTACCTTGCAAAAATATCTGTTACGCTATTTTAGCTTGTATATTTTTCTGTGCTTTTCTAATCGTCCTTAATATATTTCATGAAGTTCTCATTTTTTTATAATTCGATCCATCTTTAAACTTCTTCACTAACAGCACAAACTCAGGTTTAATTTATCGTGCGAACATAAGCAAGTTTATCCATCGCATTAAATTTAGTTAAAAATGTTTAATAAACTGAAAGTAATGGAAGACAGCCCAGGTGTAGTGAAGAAAAATTATCACATATCCAAATAAGGTATAATTTATTGGATTTTGATTCCCTTCTTTCCTTTCAAACCGACGTTTCGGAGGATTCTTCCCTCCTTCTTCAGGGTTTCAAAGGGTCAATGAAAAAGGAGGAAAGAATCATCCGAAACGTCGGTTTGAAAGGAAAGAAGGGAATGAAAATCCAATAAATTACACCTTATTTGGAAATGTGATAATTTTTTCTTCACTATCCCTGGGCTGCCTTCCACTTAGAATTTCTACCAGTCCGTCTCTCTTCAGATAAAATTTCGTACAAATAAATGTTTAATAAACTTAGTTAAGTTAATGTCGAAACATATACATAGAATATTTTGTTTAAAGATGTATACATGATAAGTTGAAAATTTTTATTGATATTAAAAATAAATCGTCGGATTAGAGTGTAAACCTGCTAACTCCATTTTATATCATATATGACATATTAATACCGTTCGGAAGAAAAAGAAATGGAGCATCGTACAAGTAAAACTGCTACTTAAAATTTACGATTGTAAATTGTAGAAAAAAAATGTGAAAAATAGTTTCTTTCCATAACAACAATATTAAATTTTGTTTGTTTTTTCTCTGCCCTGAAAAATTTCCTTGTTGTAAGTTACCAGGTTTACACACTAAGGCGACGAAATCTGATATTAATCAAAATTATGAGTGTTTCAATGCAATTAAATAAAAGAAATTAACTCCTTCTGATTTTAAATTAAACCCCCCACTCAGGGATATTTTTCTACAGGTACCCATTCTTTGGGGATTCCTTTGAAATTTTTAAGTTCAAAAGGGGGTGGCGGAACAAAAAGTTTGAGAAACACTGGCTTAGACCAGGGCTGGCCAACTCGCGGCCGGCCGCATGCCCTCCCTACATGCGGTCATATATGACTTAAGAATTGTGTTTTTTTTTAATTGGATATTTCACAATGGATTTTAAATAGCATTAAATTAATTAAAAGAAATAGCGTTGCCTATAATTGAACAAAGAATAACATAAAAAATAATTTAATTAGAGAACGAAGAAAAGATTTTTATATTATAGACAAAAAGATCAACCGGGATTCGAACCCGGGATCTTGGCATGTGCGCTTCGATGCCTTTATAAGAGCCTTAGTTCTTATTAATAATAATAAACTGCAACAAGAGAAATATATTTAAGAATAGTCGAAATGAAATGGAAACATCACACTGAAAGAAATAATAGCCATTGATATTTGCTTGTTATTTTAAAATCAAACTCGAAATATTGTACGCTGTATGTGATTTGACTTAATAATTTTGATAGATAAAACTGTTTATCTTATGAAAATGACACACTATATGAAATTGATAGTGATCAAAAAAAGGGTGGGGGGGGGGGGGGGGGAGATTAGAAAGATAGGGCTTCGCCTGTGGGTCTTAGGTTATGCATTCAAATCGAACGCTCTGAATTGCGGGTTGCATCATTAGGCGTTAAATATTAAAATCTTACGTTTTTTCATTTCACAAAAAAAAAAAAAAAAAAATAATAATAATGAAATAAATAATAATTTTGATAGTTAAAACTTATTTTAATTATGGTTATTATCATACAAATACGTTGTTGTTGGGTCATTCACTGCATGTTTTCTTTTCGTATCTTGTTGTAGTATTGTTTTATGAACACTTTTAGTGTACCTTTGCATTCACTTACAATAAAAATCACTAAATACGAAATCTGTTGTAAAGCCAGATCTAGAAAAAAATATTTAAAAATATTAAGATTATTCTTATTTGTGTGTGGCCCTTGGAAATTTTTAGATCGTCACAGCGGCCCCGTGGTGTGATTTAGGATGGTCAGGCCTTTCTTAGACCAAGGCCATTACCAGAAAAACAGTTAGGGTGGCTAGTTAATTTTCGGGAGAATTAGCTACCTACCGAAGGGCTAGGAGAGTATGGATATACTCCTAGGAATAGGAAACGACTTCCCTGATGCCTATATTGTTTTTGTAATCAAAATATTATTTTTATTAAATTTTAATGAACGTTATATTTATGCCCTGTAAACCTTTCAAGGGGGGGGGGGGTACCACCCTATCCCTTACCACTGTATACGGCTATGACTTAAACTACCTTGCCTTAATCTTCACTCTTTTTATAAAACTTATATTTGTTGTCTTTTGAGCATTATATCGCAAATTAATATTCATCCTACACAAACTGGATGCGATTCAGAAGCGAGCAATTAAACTAATAGGAGACCCGGCTCTAACCAAGTCACTCGACCCCCTGGCTCACCGATTCACCGTTTCTGCCATTTCTCTGTACTACAGATACTATCATGGTGTCTGTTCAGTCGAGCTGAAATCAATTATCCACCCTAAAGCCCTCTTTACGAGAAACACGCGGTTTTCGAACGCTCAGCACCCTTTCGCTGTCAAATTGGATAAAAGTCGAACTAGCGCTTTCGCCAACTATTTTATCCCTATGACCTCTAGAGACTTGAACTCGCTCCCTGCCACCATTTTTCCCGCGACTTTTACCTTCAGCTATTTAAGACCCGTATCCACAGATACCACCTTCGACCCCCGCCCAGCCCATAAAATTCTTTCTTCTTCTTTTCACGATGGAGGGGCTTACCCAGGCCTTTAGGGGTTGCACCTTTTTGGTGTAACTCCTTCTCTCATCATTTTCATAAAAAAAATTGAGGTTATATCTTCTTTTTTTCCACGGCGTACCTACTTTGTTTTTATAAATTCAACTACTCAGCTACTCTCGGCAAGAAAACTTTAAAATTGTAATTGATTATTTTTCAGTACGGAGAGGTGGACTGCTGGCCAATGGAATGTCCGCCACTGCCATGCGTGAAGTCGACGATGAGTGCAGGAGACTGCTGTCCGCGTTGCCCCGGCGACCAGGGGTCAACGTTGGCCTCTTCATCATTAGCCAGTCCCTGCACTCTTGGACTGAATGGTACGCAGCAACCATGTAGATCGCTTCCGGGTAGAGTGTACCCGAGCACAGCGATTCTCGGAGCCAACGGAGAATGGCTACTGCCTCAGGCTGCCGCTGCAGCCGCCGCCGCCGCTGCAGCTGCCGCCTCCACGCAGGGTTGTGCATCCTGTCAGTGCAAGGTGAGCTAGTAGCAGGATATGGCTACCTTCTGGGCTGCGATAACTCTTGATAACTAACTAACGCAAGCTAACAACTAAATAAATAGGGAGGCAAAAAAAGAAGCAAATTTTATTATAAATCCGCCTCGGAAAAATAAATCTTTTCAATTCAAATTTTATATTACCATCTAAATAAACTTTTATAATTTATTTAAAGTATAAAATACTAAAGAATTGCAATAATTGATGTAATATGTAATATAAAAAAAAACGTGATTGTTAAATTCGAAGAGGGCTAATAAACCCTGGCCCAATAATAAAAATTATTTTATCTAAAAAAAAAAGAATCAAAAAAATATATTTTATCCGCAATAACCATATTCACTCATTGCCTAAAATATTTAACTACACGCGTTTATTTAGGTCTGCAGAGAAATATAGGGTGTCCCAAAATTCAAGCAAAAAGTAATTTTGATAGAAAACACAGGTTTTTAATTAAAAATTGTAAATTTTTTATTGATTCATAAAGTATACACTATAGGTTTATGTACGGAATAGCATATCGGCGAAAAGAGTTCGTTGAATAGATTATGGAACAACAACAAATGGATGCTGATTTTTCGAACAAAATCATCTTCAGCGATGAGGCTCATTTACAGCTTGATGGCTTTGTTAATCGACAAAATTGTGGTTCAGAAAATCCACGAGTGAGAAACAAATGCATCCACAACGTGTTACTGTTTGGTACGGATTTTGGGTTGGAGACATCATCGGACCATTCTGCTTTGAAAATGCGGCTGCTCAGGCAATAACAGTTAATGGTGCTTGCTATCGCGACATGATAATCCAGTTTTTTGTGCCTCAATCGCAAGATATGGATGTGGACAAGAGGTTTTAACATGCCATACAGCCCGAGAAATAATTAAATTACTGCATGAAAAATTTCCTGGTCGTGTAATTTCCCGTTTTGGTGATCAGAATTGGCCGCCCAGATCATGAGATTTTAACGCCGTTGAACTTTTTTCTTTAAGGTTTTTTGAACTCTAAGGTTAATGCCGGCAAGCCCTCGACCACTCATGCCTTGAAGGAGAAAATTGACCGCACAACGAAATTTAGTCACATTTACGCAAAAAGATCATAGAAAATTTCGATAAAAAAGTGCGTATGTTCCAGGAAAACTGTGGAGGCCATTTACCCGATATGCTATTCCATACATAACCCTATACTGTATACTTAATGAATAAATAAAAAATTGACAATTTTTAATTAAAGACCTGTGTTTTCTATCAAAATTACTTCTTGCGTGAATTTTGGGACACCCAAGCGCCCAAAACACGTTTTAAATACTGAAATCATTCAATTATTATTTTGCGAGCCATATAAATTAATCAGAACGATTTGGAAGTAAAATTGGAATAACTACAATTCGATCTGAGTATTTTGTATATACAGTGCAAATCGCTTAACAAGAAACTGAGGGGACCGAAATATTTCCTCGTCTTAAACTAATTGCATTGCATTAATATATATAAACTCCCCAAAATTCCATTTATTAGGGTACATCATATTAGATACACTACATTTGAAATTATGTATTATACATTTTGTACATATGTATGTGTGTATGCATTTAATAAAAAACAATAAAATGAATAAAAATATTAATAAAAACTTAATAAACTTTAATATATGTATGTAATTTTAAATTTTTTTATAAAAAACAATTAAAAATTTATTGATTTTTAGGAAAATAACATATTTTGTTCAATAAAGATAAGAGTAAATAGATATTTTATTTAATATGGATTTACTATGAGTTAAGGATACTGGGTCACTTATTTCACATTAAAATTAAAAAATTAAAAGATATAAAAAAATTTTCTTTTTCAATAAATATATTTCGGGCTATCAACCCATCTTCAGGAAATACAGAAGGTAACTCCTGAATTTCCTGAAGATGGGTTGATAGCCCGAAATATATATATTGAAAAAGAAAAAATTTTTATATCTTTTAATTTTTTGATTTTATTATGTGAAATAAGTGACCCAATATCATAACTCATAGTAAATCCATATTAAATAAAATATCTATTTACTCTTATCTTTATTAAAGATGTTTCACCTGTGCAATCTCTACTGATTATATTTTGTTCATTCGTGTTAAGCGATTTTTGTTTCGTGTTAAAAGACAAATAATGTATGAAAATACCCAAGTATTTTGTCGGGACCGCATTATTATTTCGTGTTAACCGATTTTTCATGTTAAGTGTTTTCGCGTTAAACGATTTACACTGTATTATGTAATATTGAAAGAATATTTCCAAAAATTTGTAATCTAGGTGGTTTTAATTTCTTCCGAATAACAAACAATTCAACCACCAAATCTGCTATATATAACATGTTACTTTCAATAGCCAATTACACTAGTTGTACGAAATTTTTACTGACATTATCTTATGGCTAAGATAACTCTCTACATATCTACAACGTGTTTTGAGTTATTTCGTTTACTGGGCATTGTTTTCTAGATCACTTTTTTCAACCTTAATCAACTCACAACAAACACTTACAAGTTCTAGATAATATTCATATTTAAAGATATTTATTTAAAAAAATGAAAGATTATAAGTTAAATAAATTAAAAAATTTATATTAATTTACTTGCCAAAAGGGTAGGATATTTTCTCCTGAGAACGTTCTTTCAAATTACTATAACTTGATTAACAAATATTGAATATACTGTGAAAACTGACCAATAGACTTTGAGAGAGGATTATATACTCGGCGCCCCTAAGGATCATTATGATCCCCAAATCATTGGTTGAAAATCGCTGGTCTAGATTGTGATATTTATTTTTTTTAATAGGTAATTCATTTAATAATAACGTTGAAAGAATATCTGGAATAAAACATAAGAATTAAATTTAATTATGTTTTTAGTTTTTGATATAATATTTTAGAAAGAGATGACTATATAATAAATCAACTGTGAATTAATTAGAATGGATAGTTTTTTTAAGTAGCTGGTTGTCGATTACTTTCCGTAAAAAAGCAATTTTTCACATAAATAGATCAATAAATTATTCTTAATTGGAAAAATATTCAATAAAAAATAAATAATTATAACATAGCTACTTTATTTATAAAATATAGGTTTTATTGTTAATGGAACATTCTTGACAGAATAGAAAAAAAATTATAAAAAGATAATCAATATTTTTTAAATAAATTAGTTTTTTGGTTTTAATTAAGAACGTTGTGTAATTATATAAGTTATTTTAGATTAGATTATAAAAACTTAAAACAAAAGTATGTATAGGTATTTAATATTTAATGGCTATTCAACGTCTAGTATGATGGAAATTAATTTAAAAAAATATTTATTTTCAATTTAGTATAAAAATATATTAAATTAAGAGATTCTTGAATTCTTAAGAAAAAAATAGTCTCGTAAGTAAAGTCAAAAATATTCGTTCAAAAATCATTTAGATATAAATAATAAACACAACCATAATGGAAAACAAGCTGTGGATTCCACGGAATGTGATTCTGAAACTAAGCAAAGAGCTTTATCTAGAATTTTAGATTAGAGATCAGCAAACTACGACTCAAGTGGGGTTATTTAGTTACTTACAAGTGGCTTTGAAGTAAAATTGAAAATAAAATTGTCATAATTTCATTAATTCAATTTTTGGAAAAATTTACATTCGATGTTTTTTTTTCATTATCTTGGGCTCTACATATTTATGTGAGCACTAATTTTTTAACATGAATTTCTTTAAATATAAATTGAGGAGCCAAATTATTGATATCAACCTGGAGTCGTGCTTTAAATTAAAAACGACTTAGTTACAATTCGAGCAAAACGAAATTTTCTAAGGAAATTTCAGCTCATTACCCATATGGATTAAAATAAATGAGAACAATTTTCTTTGTGATTTATTCTTTAATTAATAAAGATATAATTAATATTATATGTAGTTTGTTTTAATATTACATTAAGTTTTTTGATTTGTATTGTAAATATATTTATGACTTTCAAATTTTTTAAAATTATTGTGAGGGAGAAGTTTGACTTCCACCTCAAAAGTTTGCTGACCTGTGGTCTAAATACCTAGATATCTCATATATCTCAGGCTAGCTTTGAAGCCTCATTCCAGTTTGTCGGATTTGCGAAATAAACGTTTTGCGTAATAAAATGTGAAATAAGAACATATTTATGATATATTGCTATCTAGAAAAAATTTCACAATATATGTAACTAATTATAGACATTAATCGAATCTCGTACCGCCCGATGTCCTCAAATTTAATTATTCTCAATAATCTAATAAAAAGATAAAATATTTGTAATGAGTTTACTCTATAAACTTTTCCATGATCAGAGCAAAAGCTATGAACTCATATATCATCAAAAAGTGTTCTTTCTTTTGAAATTCATTCATTCATTCAAAGCATCTATAATAACATCATATATTTCTAAGATTATCTTTTAGAATATACTGGACTCAGGTGGGCTTGAATAATTTATTCCGAAAATTAAATTTTATTAATGAATATTATAGTCTATGAGCTAGGGAACATTTTGGACGATTATTTCAGAATTCAAATAACATATCCCATACTGTAGTGTAATCAGCAGACGAGGCCCCCAAAATGAAATTGTTAACGCCGAATCCAGTCGTTTTTAGGAGTAAATGACCACCAAGATGTCAAAAATATTGTAAAATCAAGTCATTTCAGATTAAATTTGATTTCAGGACATTCCCAATGACAATATTTACCACTACAGACATACAGACGAACATTCTATAAACAGTTGTTTATGCTTAGTTTTCATAAAAGGAAGCAACTAAACTTAAATATAAGTGTATATTCATTTAAAATAAATACAATTTCTTTAAAAAAAAACAATTCCAAATCGTTTAATGAATGTCATGGTTTTCATCAGTAGAGACTTCTTTTTATTTCTTCTGAAATTGTTTTCTAATGAATTTGGAATTTAAAAAAAACATAGTTTTTTTGGTTTATAGACTGAATTGTAATGACCTCTGAATGGCTCATATATATACTTATAGATATACAATTATACTTATACTTAAATTTGTATAGGTTGAAATCATTTAGATTACTCCTAAAGACAAATTATAGTCTTATTAATATAGGCAATTCATTCGTCCCCTCTTCTTCAAGGTTTCGTAAAATTTAGCCTCTATCGTAAAGTACTTGAGTAGTACAAAATATCGTGATTTATATAGAAAATATGGGACTAATTAAATATTGTTCAATGATGTTATATACTATTCTATTGACCCCTAATCGACCTTTATGTTATGCAATTTTTAATTCTGAATTTCGATATCAAATATATAATTCAAAAGATTTTATTTTGGCGAGAGTAGCAGAGTTGTTGATTCATAGAGAGAAACAAAAAGGTTGTCATCTGCTCAAGCTGCGCAATCTCTTTGTTTTTCTCTATGAATCGAATATATAGTTTCACAAAAGCGAAAGAAACAATCTGTTAAAAATGCAGATCTTCTGAAATGATTTGAAATTTTAACCCCCTCCCGGTTCTGCCGCCCCTTAACGACTGGGTTATCGTTCTCCTATTTAATCATTCTGAAATGTCCTTGATTTTACAATATTTTTGACATCTTCATTGGTCATTTACCCCTAAAAACAACTGGATTCGGCGAGTAAGAATTTCACTTTCGGGGGTATGCTGATCACATTACAGACAGTATGGGATATGTTATTTGCATTCTGAAATAATCGTCCAAAATGTTCAGTAGCTCTCGGTCTATTGAGAAAGTCTAAGCTTTATAATTAAAGAGAAATGCTTTTTCTGATGTTTGTGATGGCTGCTTTTTTTGTTTATTAATTAACTTATTAACTGACTAACTTGGCAAATTAATAATTCAAGAACAATAATACTTATTTACACTTATTTACCTATGAAAGAGCGTGTGACGCTTGCTTGTGTTAACTAACATGTGTGTGTTTTTCTCTGCCCTGCCTTATCCCGATCCGTTTCCGTCCGTTTCCGGTTGGGTTACAGGTGCCCCACTGCGCGTTCTCGGTGAGCAATCACGCCTTGTCTGTACACCGGTAAATCTCTCTCACTCACTCTCCTCACGTTCTCTATCTCTTTCGTTTTTTCTTTCTTTTTTTTATTTTCATTCTTTGCAGTCAAGAAAATTTTGTTTTTTGGTTTTTTTTTGTCCCTGATATGTGACCGTCGAATTTCAAATGAACTTGCACGATTTTACTGGTTTTTGAAGTGAAATTTTTTTGGTATATTCTATGATAATGATGATTTAAGGGGGTAGGGATAGGCTAGGTGGTAGCGTGTCAGCCTGCTAACCAAGTGGACCCGGGTTCGAATCCGACTCGAGGCATCCGGCTAAAATCTGACCCCGAGGTAGTGACACATTTTAAAAATATATAAATAGTATCGTAGATTGGCTTATGGCTAAAAAGGTCGAAAAGCCAAAAAAAATGATGATTTAAAATATCTATCTGGAGCTACCCCACCGACTGATATTTCCACTTGAAATTTGAAAGCCTCTCTCTCATACGCCATGCTTATGGTTTGTTCCGGAAAATGGAAATATCATAAAATGGTATATCAATTAGACATTTGTAGTGAAATTTTTTTCCTCATTTTCCAATTACTTTCCGATTTCGAAATAAAGGAAAGGGTGAGAGATTCTTGAAAAACTGTTTGTTTGAAAATGAATATTGGTCTACTAAATTATATTCAATTAATACACAGTCAGTTAATTCTAAGTAACTGGTAATTATTTTGAATAAAAAAAAAAATAATAATTTCAACTACTAACCCCTGATCGTAGACTTAGGTAGAGTTGTATGTCGGTTTGTAAAGTCTTTGTTAAGTTGACAAACGGTCAAAGTTTAGTATTCACCGTTTGCCCGGCCGGATGGCCAATCAGATGAAAGTAAGTTTCATAGGATTGGCCAACCGGCCAGACACTTTATGGTGAATACTAATCTTCGACCGTTTGTCAACTTAACAAAAACTTTACAAATCGACATACACCTGGCTCTAAGAAATACATCTATCCATTGTACTGCTGGTGTTCTATCGTCGTGGGGATCTCATTTATCAACCCGCAGACCCATTGGTATAATTGGATAATTTTTTGCATAATAAATACTGGAGGGGTAGTTTTTACTTCGATTAGCGAGCCGCTAATAATGAGCCATTGGTGTAATCTCATTGTTTATTTAAAATAATTCATTTTTAATTAGACTTAAGGTAGTTCTTCCACAAATGCAAAAGTTGAAGAAGTCTTCGAAACTTGGAATATAAGTCATTAAAAGCATAATAAACACACTGTTAAAATTTAAAAACGATTTATTATACCAAACATTAAATAATTGCAATTAAAAATGGAATTTTTCGCATATGGTAGTATGGGAAAGGTTGGGAAATGATCATTATTTTATGTTTTTTCATTGAAGGACTTTCACCATCTTGATGGAAAATTAATATTTATTAGAATAATATATTCGGAGTAACTTAAAAAAAATGAAATTATTTACCTCGTAGTTTTGATAAAAAAAAAACATTTGAGCGATTATTTTTAGAGGAGGGAATATAAGAACAGTCGCTTGGAAACGATCCAATCATAAAAAGGATATAGTAGTGTGAGAAGTACAGTCACGTTAAAAAAACATATCCTAAAATTTTAGCGCCGTTTATATATATAGAGTGGTTACGAGGCTAAAACTTTTTGTGTGGATTGTCGTGAAAGAACTACCTTAAGTTGGATTCATGGATTTAGAAGTCACTAAACATTTTCATTAAAAATATTGTAAATATTAATTAATATTTTATTTTCTTACTCTCGGTATTTAGATAAGTAAAATAAATATGTATTTAATACTCTTTCATTCTATTAATAAAGGTAAGTAGCTTTTCTAAATTTGGTCGTCCGAGTGAAACGAAAATAATGATTTCGTGTAAAGATCATTTGATTTACTCCGGTTACTTGAAACAGTAGTAGAAACCACTCTGGTCGTGCACGATTTTCTAATTGATAGTTCGGTGTACTTTTTTGTGCTTGCTCTGCACAATGCACTTTCTGGATTCTTGCGCGCATTTTCAGTGACATTTTGTTCTCTCTTTTTTCGGTTCCCTTCTTGCTTGCCTGGAACCGATTTTTATTTTCTTCTTCTTTTTTATTTGCTCCTTTTTACAGAGCACCATATCGCACGTGTGTTTACAATATTATCAGCATGCTAAACGCTTTTGACAATTTAGAAAAAATATATTTAATGCCAGGGCCAACTAAAAATATTTTTTAATTACTAGATATTCAATCTTTAATGGTTATTTTTTAAATTCTATTTTGTATACTTATTAGACTGGTCGTGAAAAATTAAATTTTTTCAGACTCCCCCTAAAGAGCTTCCTTTTGATGAAAAAACGCTAGGTAAATTTTTTTAATAATATGCCGCTCGCAAGACGATCTAAGTTCATTTTTTGGTAAAATCATGTTTTTTTGGAAATTTCTCATTAAATATGCAATAATAATAATTTTTTGAGAATTCGATATTATTAACAAGGTTACATTATTTTTATCATTATTTTCATCAATAAATTTGATCTAATTTCCCAAGTAAATTTCCTATCGGTAAGTTAGCTATCAGGTTAATGTACAATCATTATTATTTATGAAATTGCCGACGGTTTCATACGTCTATAGTTTCTATAAAAAATATGTCGCGAAATTTCTCTTAGTTGTACTGTACAAATCATTTACTATAAAGTGTTGTTAACATCTTTTATGTTTTTTCAAGATCAAGTATTTGGGATAAGGAATTTCCAAAAAAACATGATTTTACCAAAAAAATATACTTAGATCGTCTTGCGGCACGTGTTGTTTTTAATAAAAAAAAATTACCTCGCTATTTTTCATCAAAAGGAAGCTTTTTAGGGGGCGTCTGAAAAAATTTAATTTTTAACGACCAGCCTAACACTTTTATTCAATTATTATCATTTAATATGTAATAATTGTTTCTAGGCATCTTAATGGTAGAAAATGTAAGGTACTTCGTGTTACGTATATATATATATATATATATATATATAAGATAGTAAATAGTTTTAGTTTAATAAAGTTTTTAATTTGGGTAAATTAACAGAAGTGTCCCAGCAAATATTCCTCATCAAATATATTATTAAAAAATATTTGTAATATATATATAGGTATTATTATTTGTAGTAGAGTGTTTGCTGCTACTCTTAAGAGCTCTTGTTAATTTAATCACACCAAAAATTGTCTATCAAGTTGGGTTAATCTTGTTATAGTCCAGTCAAATTGTGTTTTTATCAGGAAAGTTTTGGGATAGCTCTGATTTTTTGCATATACCATACATGTTTTTTTGGGACACTGAATCCAAATCTGAAGTCTCCTACCAGAGTTTCGTGACGCAACATTGTAGAAAATGCGAAAAAAATGTCATGGAAAATGCTGGATATCTATAAATCTAGGAGTTTTAACAAAAAAGTGGCACAAGTAAACTTTTAAGTCAACAGATTTTCTAGAGAATGAGATAGGAATCAAGTTTCTAGGATGAGTGGTTTTCATTCTATGAAGGATAAATTGTGATTTTTTTGCAAAAAAATTCCAAATTTTCAAAACTTCAAACTCATTGCGTCACGGATTACCATTTATCCAATTAAGATGAAACTTTATTTTTAATAAATTTAAATTTAGGGAACGAAGACAAGATTAATTTTATTACAGACAAAAGGATCAGCCGGGGCTCGAACCCGGGATCTTTGCATGTGTACTGCAATGCTTTGTCATAAGAGTTTTATCTCCTATATCCACTAAGCTACTGATTTATTTTTAATTTTTGCAATTTTAATCTAGTTTAAAAATGTATAGAGTGGTCTTTGTCGAAAACGTGATTCTTCGTGGTCAAAATGGGAAAATATCGAAAAAAGTGCGGGTTTTTGGGTGATCTGGAGGGCTGCCGAGGAAGAAAACTTAGATTTTGCGGTTGAGCCCGATGGTCAGAGAAAAAACCTAACAAATAAAATTAATAGAAAATTTTATGAACTCATTTTGAATAGGAAGGTTACTTACGAAAAGTTTATAGTTTTTGAGTTATAAGAAAAAAGCCGCCAAAAAATGGATATTTTTATCTTTTTTTGAATTTTCTACAATGTTGCGTCACGAAGTTTTGGTGCGAGACCTCAGATTTAGAATCAGAACTACCCCAAAACTTTCACTATAGGGGCCCATTTAAGCACAATTTGACAGGACTATTATCATTTAAATGTTTTTCATGACACAATTTGCTATCTTATTATTTTTTTCGAAACCCTAAGTAATAATTTCCTTCATGGTCGTAAAACCTCATATTTTGTTTGTATAATTTTTATAATACGCCTTAATTATCATTTAAAAAAAGTAATTGTTTTTAAATTTATCAATTTCTTATTAATGCCTATTTGATAAATTTACTTTTTTTGAAAAAAGTACTTAAATGAAAAGGCCCTGGCATTAACTTTGATTGATTTAATTGAAATGGCGGTTTCACTCTTCCACTTGGTTGGTACCTGGGCATTTAGGATGGACGCCTCTGCTGCTGCGATTATCGGGCGTGTTGCCATGGCGTTGACGGCGACAACCTGGGCAACAGAAGCAACGTTAGCAGTAGTTCAGTGGGCAACGTGGACGGCGATCACCCATCCAGCAGCAGCTCTCATCCGCCTGTGAATGGACCCACAGCCAAAGTGGCAGCCCCCTGAAACAATCAGCTCCTGGCCAACGAAACGTTATCAGAATCCAAAGGTCCCCATGATAATGAAGCTCAAGCTTAAAATTCTTATAAAGCAAACATTTTTGATTTTTGATTATCCTCAGAACTGGATTATATCAATGAAGGTATAATTAATGGACATGAAATCTTATCCCATCATTGATATTCTCCAATAAAATCATAGTACAAGATCCCGAGTTGGGTCGACCTTCACCTCTCGACGAGTTTACTGATGAAATTAATATTTTGACAATATATTGTATTAATTATAAAAACTTGATAGGGTCGACATCCAATTTCCATGCATAGCCTATTTTTGATAAAAAATAAAATAAAATAAAAATAAATTAATAAATAAAATTAACTAATTAATTAATTAATTCGCGATAAAATTATCTACATTTTCATATATAAAAATAAAGGAAACTCTATAACTACAAAATACTAATTCGAAGTTACCTCTTGATACCCTGTCTACCTGGACTTATGCAGGGGAAAAAAGATGGCGACTCAATTTTGGCATTTTATATACATATTTTACTCTCGATTGGTAATATATTTATCCGGAAACTCGATAACTACATTTATGTAATAAAATTAACAACTTTAATTTTTTTATTAAAAATGGCTATGCAGGGAAATCGGATGTCGACCCTATCAAGTTTTGTTTATTAATACATTATATTGTCAAAATATTAATTTCATTAGGAAACTCGATAGGTGAAGGTCCTCCTAATTCGGCATCTTGGACTATCACATTGTAAATAAGTTCCCTAAATACCTACATATATTTAACAGTTGAATGAAATATTTTAATTATTTTAAGCTTGAATTATCATTTATTTTTGTCGTATAGTCTCGTCTCTTCAGGTATATCCAGTAGAATCAAATAGCAATATTAACAAATCACTGTTCTTTAAGAGCTTAATATTAAATGAAAATTCTACTTCAGCTATTGGCAACAAATTTTAAGCATTTTATAGAAGCAAAATAGTTTCACCAAAGCATCGGTTACTATAAACGAGAAATTCAATGCTTGATTCATGAATGGATGTCTAAAGTATTTAAAAAAAACATAAAAAAAAAAAAAAAAACGCTTTTAATGTATTTGAGCATTAAATTAAATTGAATATCAAAATAAATGATATACCTGACGAGAGATGACCATGCCAGTTCAACTTTTTTGATTTTCATCAAGTCAAACAACCCAATGGTGCATTGATATCTAGTCGAAAGAGCTATCTATATCTATCTAACAAAGCGAATTCATTTCTTCATTTTCATTATATATTTATAAAGTACACACTTTAAGCAATCTTTTATTATCTATAATATATGAAGTTTTTCTCTATTTAAAATAATATATTTTAATAAATTTATTTATTAAAAACATCATATATTATTTATTAATATTTAGTCAGTGTAAATTAAACCATCTTTTAATAAATATATTTGTTGAAAATAAACGAATGAATCACTTTAAAATATTAATATTACTTATAAAATAAGGATTCTTTAAAAATGTGTTTGACTTGATTTATTAAAAAAATAATAATAATAATAAAAATAGTATTATATTAAAAATTAAGTTGGCCAGAGGGCATGATTTTCCTACACTAACCTCCTATTTATATAAATTAATAATTGAAGATTTGTGATAGGAACTTTCAAAGTGTTGAATTGATGGTGTATATATTAATAGAGACTAATTATGAACATTTTTGACCATGATGGCTGTGTACGTATTATAGTCAGTGGAGAAACAAAGAAACAAAACCAAATCTACCGGAAACAAATAAATTATACACTTACACAAACATAGAATAAGATAACAGACGATACCCAAATAGAAAATGATAAAAAAAATACCAAAAACCATTAATAACAAATAGAATTTATTGGAAACTGAAGGCGCTAAGTGCAACGAACAATTCTAATCTAATTTTGTCTTGTATTAAGACAAAAGATACGCAATAATATAAATAATAATAATATAATAATGAATAATATATAAATATATATAAATAATATAATATAATATAATAATAATAATAATGATCATAATAAGAATAATAATGAAAACAGAATAATACGTTTTAAAACGGTTTGAAAAGCAACAAAAAACTACTACTAATAATAAAATACAACTAACTTAACAATACAATACTTTAGCTTAGCGAGGCCTGACCGCAGCCGAAAATCTCTATTAGACTGAAGAATCCTAGACTGAGACCTTGACTCTTTTTCTTCTAGAAAAATATTTTTTTTTTTTACAATTTTCTACTTTAACACAACGTTGTTGATCACTACCTATTAGCTAAAATATTTGTAAATTTATTTTACAAATATAATTTTTATTAAAAGTAGTTTCGATCTTTTTTTCTAGCTATCAGGTTTCGTTAAACTAATTCTCTACAAAGCACAAAGCCGAAATACCTATACTCGGCGGGATTTATTTTTTTAAACTAGAAATAGTGCTTATGCTTGTGTAGTGTGACGAGACTGCAACGTTGACAAATCTGGTATCGAAAGAATAAAGTTAACGAAAAAAACTTTAAATATACCTATTTATAAATTATCAATTAAAATTATCGTCAGTTAGGAGCATCTATTTCCAATCTCAAATCACTCAAAAAATGTATAAATTATTTAAATATATATAAACATAGAAAATTATATTTATATATATTTATATGAAAAAAAATCTAAAGAAATCAATTATAAAAAAAACCCCTGGAAACCAGAGGCTCCGAAAACTGAAATCGCATCTCAACATTTATAAGTTCCTTTAGAAAAAAAAACACTTATCTAAAAAAGAATTCTGTTCTTTTTTGAAATTTCTTTTAAATTATGGGGCGAACAATCAATCATCTAGGTGAAATCATTCCTTAATTATTTATATTTTAAGAATAAAATCTTCAAAATGCGAATATGTAAATTTAATATTAAAACATTAATAATAGAATTTAAAATAAAAATAAAATTATCAAATTTATAAAAAAAAAAATTAAAATTCTTCACCTAATTAATATTTTTATTTTTTATTTTATTTTTCGGAGTCAATATTCCAAAAATTTTATTTTGAAAATTCCTGTGTTTTAAAAATAATAATGATAATAATAATAATAAAATATTGATAAATAAATTTTAAAATTAGTTGAAAATAAATTTTATTTTTCGATCAAGCAGAGTGGACCATCCCACAATCTCATTTTCGCTGATAAACCTCTATAATCAAGTAAATTTTTGATTAAACTAATTATACAGAGTGGTCCAAACTTAGTTTTTAAACTTCCTTCTAGATTACAGCACAAGTACCACTTTTGCCTCGAACCTTTTCCTCTATTTTGCTGGATTTCGCCTGCTGGTGCTGACTCTGGGTTGCTCTCTGAGTTGGGAGGTGTTGGCCTTGTTATGATTACTTATTGAGAGAAACTTGCTCATTTATATGTTAATTATTTCTGTATTTATTTTTATTTCTGCTCTACGAGGTATCTACCTCAGAACATTACTTTATAATAAATAAATAAACAAAAGTGGGATGGCCCACTCTGCTTTTGAGCCCTTCAATTTAGTTGATTTTATTTGAAAAAGTTAATTGATTCTATGCTGTTACGTATAGTTACTAGACAAGAATTTTTTTTCTGTATCAGAAATCCTTTTTTTACATTTCTTATAATATTCAACAGTTTTTTCAGTAATTCATTTATACATTATTCGCCTGCCCCGGTTAAAAAAAGAAATACAAAAAATAGGCCTACCTTACATTATTATTATTATTACTACACTTGATACTACTATTAATACTAATATCTTATAATATCGTTACATAAATTTTGTGTGTCGATAAGCCATAAAAACGGCAATGTTGTGTATAAATATATACATATATTAAGAATATGTTATGTGTACATTATTTCACAAAAAGGGCAGATAGAACTGCAGGAAAGCTCTAGTCATTTTAGATAAATGAGAACAAACCGACTTGAAAAGGCATTCATTGCTTCTTCCAACTTCTGCACGATCTGATTTTGATCTTTTTTTTATTTTTTCATTTTTTTTACTCTTTTAAGCCTTATTATATGTTCAAAACATTTTCAAAAGATCGAAAGTATAATATGAGTTATGATAGGGTAGCCCGATAGCTTAAAATTCACTTTGGGGTGACAAATATTTCTGAAATTTTATTCTTCGTCGATTTAACGCAATACACTTTTTAAAAATAGCACTTCTTATGAAAGTTGTAAAGAACTAAGAATCGGCCTATTTTCAAACAATGAGAAAAACCTTTCCCACATCAATTTTACATAAGTAAAATAAAAATAGAAATAATAATCAAACTTATTTTTAAAAATTTAATTCATATAATCTTGTTATTTATTGTTAATAAAATAAATTGGATAACTATACATGCTTCATGATATTTACAAATATAATAATTAGAAATAAAAGAAAATTAATGACAAAATATAATGTTTATTAGAAATTTTGAATCAAATATTTCTTGAATTTGAATATATTTTTCAAAATTGACTCTTATTAAACTCTCTTCAAACCTTTTTCAAGAAAATTTTTGAATGAATTTATGCACAAATTAAACAATTAGTGAAATTAACCAAATAAATGTAGATTGATGTATAAAGATTTTGTCTTTAATGTAAAAATTTTACAGCAAAAGACTGAACAAAAAGACTTAGATGTAAATTTATTACACTTAAATGCTTGTGGATGATATTTTTTTTGTTTCTTTTTCAAAATCATACCAATTTTAACGATTTGAATGCACTTTTTTCTTGTTTATATTTTCGATCTTTTGATATTTACTTGCATAAAAGAAAATAAAAATGGTAATAATTAAGCTCTATAGAAGAACGATATAACAACTAGATGTAAATATTGCATTTTTTTTAACTTCAGCTGAAAAAAAAACATTGTAAACTTTCATATTTATACATATGAATGATTTTTTTTCTTAATAAATAAAAGTTTTAATGGTTTTAATTAAGTTGTTATTTTCAAACAATTATTTAGGGGTCAGGCACCTTATATGTATTTGGTACTTGCTCTAACTCATCCGACTAAGATATTTTTTTCTTTAAGGTAGTTCTTCCACAAATGCAAAAGTTGAAGAAGTCTTCGAAACTTGGAATATAAGTCATTAAAAGCATAATAAACACACTGTTAAAATTTGACGACGATTTACCAAATCAAAAATGAAATAATTGCAATTAAATATGAAATTTTTTACATGTGTTTGATTGGGAAAGGGTGGGAAAATATTTTTTTTTTTCATTGATGAACTTTCACCATCTTGATTAAAAATTAATATTTGTTAGAATAATATATTCGGAGTAACTTAAAAAAAAATTAAAATTATTTACCTCGTAGTTTTGATAAAAAAAAACATGTTTGAGCGATTATTTTTAGTGTAGGGGATATAAGATCAATGGCTTGGAAACGAGCCATTAATAAAGAGGATATAGTACAGTCAGGTTAAAAAATATAACCTAAAAATTTTAAGACCGTTCTTATGTATGGAGTGGTTACGAGGCTAAAACTTTTTGTGTGTATTGTCGAGAAAAAACTACCTTAAGAGTTTTCATTTAATTTAGTTATTTTCAATCCACCTCCCCATCCTTTGTATTATTTAAAAAACTTTAATTTTTAATGAATATACTTAGGTATTTTATCAAATTTTATAGTATTTTTGAAAAAAGATTAAATTTCTTATAATATATAGGCGTAAAATCTCCATAATCCAATTATGGTCGAATTGATTTTAAATTGAGTAATAATATTTATCTACTAGTATTTATCAACAACTCTATTTTTCTCGACAAGATAATCTTTTAATATTAATAAATTAAGGCCGAAATATCTAGCTAAATACAGTAAAAACCCTTAAATCCGAGCTAATTGGGGCTGTGTGGCCTGTTCGGATTTCAATTTGTTCTGATTAGTCGAAAGCACTTTCGACAATTGAAAATAACTGATATCAAGTGGAAGATTAAGTGATATTTTGTGTGTTTCTTACTGCAAAGTGATTAACCTAAAGAATTTTAATAACCAACTTTTACCGTTTTTCAATCCTGGATGACATAAGTATGTAGATACATTTACACTTTGTTAGGTATGCTAACTCTACTTCTTTGTTAATTTCAACTAATTATGTAAAATAACGTTAAAATGTAGAATATATACATAATTGTTTATGACAAAATGAATAAGTTTCTCTTTTTTGCGTTCGGATTTCCAGGGATTTCGGATTTGAGGGGTTTCACTGTACTCCACGTTCAAGTTTAAATTCATTTTTTATATATAAATTTTTGGACAGCCATATTTTCATCATCGAAGTTTATATCCCGTCGACGTCAAGGGCCTAAATTTTGACCCTCAAAATTTGAAATATAACACTACTTTTTGCACATCCGGATTACTTCTTATTTTGAATTATATTTCAAGCCTAAAGAAAGCCCAACGTGTATTGCTTTAAAGATCAAAATCATAGTATCAATAGTAACATAATGGCTATGAATAGATACACTTAAAAATTGTCATAAAATATTAAATATGTGCATGTACCCTGATAGCACACTTGCTCTAGAAGATGTCTTATCCAGTTCTTATTATTTTTGTCTTTAAGATGTCTAAAAGATAGAAAACATCTTCTAGATCAAGTGTATATCAAGAGCCAGGGTATTTATTTTAGCTGGAAAGAAAACTCGAGCAATAAACATTACTTAAATTGAAAAATATTGTAATTATAAATGTGTTAAAGAATTATCAAACCATGACAATAAATTTGCATTCCATGTCAACAAATTGACATTTATGCGAGGTTGCGCAAAAAAAGAAGTTAAAGAGTTTGCAACGGATAGAGTTGAGTGGAGGCGGATGATTGCTTCAAACCTGGCTTAGGACAGTATACTCATGATGATGATGATAATGTGAAAAAAAATATTTTTTACAATCTCTTGGCATAAGATCAGTTTTACGAAAAAAAAATGTCAAAATCACCCAAACTTCAATTCATTCTTCATTCTTTTTTAAGATCTCTTCTCATTCATTTCGAAATTTTAAATTAAGGCTATTTTTAACAGGTTCTGCCTGCATAAAAATAGTTTACAATTGGCTTATGGTATATATTTTGAACCTCAAGTCCATTTTTGTAAAATACATTTATTTTCTTCACTTCTGCTAGATACACTCTGTTTTGTTTGTATATATTTTTTCGCCCTTCTGCAATAAAACTTATTGTAAAAATTTTCAGTCCCTAACTTCCTATTTATTTTGAGGGAAGAAACATTATGATCACTAAAATCAGAATAAGATTATATTTTTTTATACATTTCTGTACATTTTTCCACTCCCTTGATTATAGGCCAACAAACTCTCTGGAGAGTGAAAAGTAAGTCTTTCGAAAATTTATTTTTTTGTAATGATAAGGTAAGTAATACACGCATTTCAGAAAATTCAATAAGATCCATACTAGTAGATGCTGAGTACATGTAGATCAGGGCTGTCCAACCCGTGACCCGTAGGACGCATAAGGCCCAGCACTGCAATGATGTGGCCCAAGATAAAATCATTGAAATTTATAATATGTAGAGATATATTTATTCCCTTTTTTGAAATATAAATGTACATTTGTACAATACGTGAACCTTTTTTCAAGAATAAAATTCACTAAAAGCAAAATTATAACTTATAAAGATATTATTTCTTGAATTAATAGCATTATATTTTCATATTTCATTTTGATACATTTTTACATGATATTAGTATATACAATGATCAAGGGGAACGACGAGCTTACCTAATGATGGCGATTTCATATTTGATTTATGAACAGGAATGGACCTACTGGGGGCCTACCTAATTAATCAAACTAATTGCTATTTTGTCAAAAAACCGTTTTCTATATATTCTATATATATATATATATATATATATAGAAAAAAAATTAGGACAATAAAATATTTTATTTATTTAATATGACTTAGATACACAAACACCAACTGTAAGACATTATTGCAAAAGAAATTAACAGGTTATGTGTAGTTATGTTATATTTATAAATTATAAAGCAACCTTTCTGCATTTTTGTGCAAATTCTTTAATTTGCTCATCACATTGTAAGTCCTTTGTTAAATCACAATTTATAGAAAGAACTGATAAATAATTTAGTCGATTTTCGACATTGTTGTCCTATATTTGTTTTCTATATAAGACATCCTAGAGAAAGAGCGCTCCGCTTCACAGCTAGTGAATGGAAAGGTTAAAAAATCTTTAAGTTAGTATACCAATTTCTGAAAACATTAATTTTTTTTCAATTCGCAATATTGTCCATTGTCTAAAATGGGGGCTGTGATCTTTATATCCACTGGGCCCTGGGCTACAGCCCAAAAATCCCATATATAGATCCGCCACTGTTTATGAAGTAGGTATTTATTATAATTCATACTTCATTATGTAATTGTTCAGAATAATACAAAATATATTTTACAATTTATGTATGATTAAAAAAAAAATAAAAAAGGACTCTCTATCTTTAAACATAAATTTAGTCTTGGTCCCTTTTAATTTCTATTTAGAAAATAGAGAACACTATTTTCGGGAAAATATTTATGAATGTATAGATTTCAAATTTTTTACTAGCACGAAGATGAAGAAAATTTGCTTTATTTATTAGTGGACTGTAGGATTATGTTTTTCAATAAAAAGGCCCTTTTTTATTTTGTATGTTATTTAATGAGATGAGATATATATACAAGAAATGTGAGGTCCTCCTGGTATAGTCCAATGATAAAAGAATATCCAGTGGTTCGCTTTGTTCTTCAAAATTAGTATTTGTCCCTGGTTCGTGATAGATGTAATATTATATCCGTTAGAATTTTCAGAGTTTCGCGTAGGTCCTTCAAAAATGTATCAATCCAATAAAATCGTAGTCCAAAAGAGAGTTTTTACAATTGAATAGCATGGTCAAATAGTGTTTAAGTCATTGGACCTTTTGGATAATATTCTTAACAAATGGACGAAACAAAAACGGAAGGTTGAGTACGCAAGAGTGACTTTCAATAAGGTATGTATCGACAAGCAGAAAATGCTGGCCTGCACGAGTATTATTTTCATTGTTTATTTACGTTTCTGACGCCCTAAACAGAAAAAAAATTCTGGGGTTTAGTTAATTTTCGGGGGGTGGGTTACCTACCCACCAAGGGGCTAGGAAGTATAGATATCCTAGGAATAGGAGTCATGACCTCTCTGATGCCTAGATGTGTTTTTTTTGGAATATAGTTTTTATTAAATTTTTATTTAACGTTTTATCCTGTAAAAATTACCTCGACATTTCGGGTGGGGGTTTAACACCCTAACTCCCCTGGCTACGACCATAATTCTGAGTGCAGTAAAGTGAGCAGTGAATTACCATACAGAAGCTATTAGATTTTACTATGTACTTAGTATAAATATATTTTCCAATTCAAAATCAAATTTATTAATTTTAAATTTTTTATCATTTACATTCATAATTTTCTATCTGAGAGGGTACAATTCTTAAAATAATTTAAAATTAATTTCTGGTGTAAGCAATAAAGAGAGGCTGGATTTTTTTCATCTTATAATCAAATATTTATTTATTTTGTAAATTTAAATATGAGTATTTTTAAGTTAACTTTTAGTTATAATGGTTATCATTTAATGTGTTTTTATTTTTTTCATAATTCTATTTTCCCTAATGGAAAAATAAAATAAAATATATGGCCTCAATTATACTCGTATATACGTATCCTTAATAGTTTTTAATTGATCAACAAATAAATTAAAATATTTATTATTCAATAAAATCTTAAGTAAATTAGTATTTGAAAGTTAATATTTTATAGTTTGATTTATTTAATTAATTAATCCATCATTTCAATTTGTTTTATAATTTCACCAGAAAATAAATAAATAACTATTTAATTGTTCATATTTAGAGTCCTCGATTTGTTAAGGCAGGATCACAAACTGTTCCCCGGGTGGCATCCTCCACCGTCGTCGTCATAACTCGGAAATTGACGTCGTTTGGATCGAGGCTTTTATATAAATAAATAGGTAAGCGATTCGAGATGACCCAAATGCTCTGTGGAGACCCATGGTCCACCTTCAGGTCGTTGGGAAATATCAGAGTCTCGTTGTCTCGTTGAACAATTCCATGGACCGACTAGAAAGAATACCATTATTCAGAGTTAAATTATTAGATATTGTTTTATTATTAATTTATTCAGGGGTGCCCACCTCCCAGTAGCCTCATGAATCACCCCCCAGTTTCATGAAAAGTAACCCCCCTCCCCCTGTACATTATATTTTTTCACTTTTAAAGAATTAGAAGAGGTTTTGATTATCTTTTGTTGAAGTTACAAACTTGACCGTTTTTATTTTTAGCATATAATGCTAATTTTTCAACAATTTTCAACCCCTCCAGAAATTTCAAAGATGCATTTTGCGGCTTAACCCCCCTGTAGGCACCCCTGATTTATTTAATTTAAAAAATTGCTTTTAATTGTTTGGAGTATTCTGGCTTTCCGGTGAATAATTTACACCTTTAGTTTTCCCTTATATATTTAATCATCTACAGGGCCATAAACTGGTTCGAAGTGTTTTATTATATGTTATTAAAAAAAAATTATCTTAAAAAATTCTTATAATAAATTTACTTGCTATACCATACATAAATATAATAATAAATATTAATAAATCTATTAATTGAAAAATATTCCTACTATTGAAGATTTTTTCCAATAAAACTTGACTTAGAAATAAATTGATTTATTCAAATTATCAATAAATAAAACAACGAGAAAAATATGTATTTATAAGAATTTATTAGGGTAAATATTTTATTTAGAAGGATCGTAGGGAGTTGGAACAGAATTTAAATCAAAAGCAAAGTTTCTTAATTAAATGGGCCAAACGTTTCGTCACTGATTAGCGACTTCCTCAGTGGCTCATTTTATAAAATTATTTGTCAGGAGTTCTTTCTAAAAGAAAAAACATTCCAAAGAGTAGGTATGTCTTCACCGTATCATTCAATTTGTTGTCAAGACAATATAAAACATTAAAAAAACAATTGTAATTGTTCTTGGTTATAATAATTATATAAAAATCGAAAATTGAATAAAAAACATGTCAAATAATGCGTTTCTTGATTTAATGATGGATGAAAGATTTTTATTCAATTTTCGATTTTTATATAATTATTATAACGAAGAACAATTACAATTGTTTTTTTAATGTTTTATATTGTCTTAATAACAAATTGAATGATACGGTGAAGACATTCTTACTCTTTGGAATGTTTTTTCTTGTAGTAAGAACTCCTGACGAATAAGTTTATAAAATGAGCCACTGAAGAAGTCGCTAATCAGTGAAGAAACGTTTGGCCCATTTAGTTAAGAAACTTTGCGTTTGATTTAAATACTGGACCAACACCCTTTTAAATATTTGATTATGGATGCGAACAATGAAATAGTAAATATTTTATACAAAAATTACAAAACCGAATCAATGTTAAATTTACCTTTTGAATATTATCCAATAAAAAAAATTGAAAATTTAGATATGAACTAATAAGGTATTGTTTGGTGTCTAAAAACTCGAAATATTCTCAACAATTCAAATTTTACTGTTGTCTTTTTAATCCCCAAAATCACAATAAAAAATAAAATAGAATCATAGTTTTTCTATTGTAAAAATCAGTTTTGATTTTTAAAAATATTTACAGTTGATTTGAAAGACTTTTAAACCATCCAAGGTAAAATTAAAAAAAAAAAATATTATTAGGTTCACAATATTTCACCCTATACTCCGAAAGTCATCGATAAGATTTAATAATAAATTCAACGAGAAGCAAAATTGCATTAGCTGCAGTGGCGTACCTAGGGGTGCGGTCCGCACCGGGCGGCAGATATTTTGGAGCGGCATTTTTTATATATAGTTATAGGTGTAAAAAAAACTTATTCACTTCATAAGATTCATTATTATTCATTTCTATTAGATTTCTACGAATTATGAATTACTATATGATTTCGAATATTTTTCCTGTCAAGTAAATGTAGGGTAGAAAATATTATTATTTAATAAATGAATTTAACTTTAAGGACCAATCATAGATTTTAGAGAAAATATTTTTACATTGCATATCAGAGAGGTTCGTCCCCTTGGGAATCGAACCCAAACGCTAACTAGGCTTGCCGGCCCGTTAGCTAAACCTTTAAGACAAATCTCTCTCTGACATGCAACATATATAAAAATTATAGTCAAAGATTTTTCACTCCCTTCAACTCAAAAGGAAAAGCAAAAAATCAGGCTAAACGGAAACAAGTTTTCAGTGAGGGGCCCTAATTTTATAGTGAGAGCAAAGGTTTAAGTATCTTTTTGAGTATCTTTTTTTGAAAATTTTTTCAAAAATCAACCCAGAATTAAATTAAATAGCATCAAGCAGAGGACAACCTCTTTGTTTCTTTTTATGAATCAACAACTCTGCTATACTCTCGGCAAAATAAAAACTTGTCAATTCAAAAAAAACTTTTCAAGGAAATATTATCTTTAAAAATCTAAAAAAAGGGCCTCTTGATCTACTAAAATTTATTCAACAGTATGGATGGAAAATTTTATATCCAATAATGTAATTTTGCTAAGAATTTTTTAACAATTGCTATCAGTGTTTCTAGTTGTGAAAGGACCTTCTCCAAATTGAAGTTGATAATTTTTTTTATTTTTTTTGTAAATTAGCTATGTGTTTTATCTAATAGGTGGGGAACCTGTGGCCTCCGTAAGTTTCTTGTGGCCTTTAAAAAAGTATCTTGTATTTTTATAAAAGTTGTATTTATGGGTATATCAACTTATGCGGCTTCCTTTATTAGTGCCTAATTTAAATATGACATCCAATGGTATACCTATAGTTTGTCTCAATTACAATTATTTATTTATTTTTTTTAATTTATAAAAGCCACCATTTAATAAACATAGAAAGGGCGGCAAACTGGAGACGGCCCCGGGCGGCAAAAGTTCTAGGTACGCCACTGATTAGCTTAGAGATCAAAGAATTGATAAATTCTCGCTATATTTATCAATACCTGAAGACTTGTTCATCTTCCTCAAGTAGGCAAGAAAACGTTATTTTAATAGGAAATGTTAATTAATTTTCTAATTTCACTATAGACGCTTTAACGTGACCTTTTAAATAATTTTTAAAGCTTCAATTGAGTATTAATTTATTTTAGTTTTTCACAAAAGAATAAATAAATTATACCTGGCTGTATCCATTGGGGTGTTCTGAATTCCAGCAACCAATAGCATCTTGAGTAACAAGATTATAATAATTGACTCCCCGATGATCGCTCGCACTTGCAGAGCTATGTCCTCGGCTGATAGGCAATCGGCGATCTCCAATTACACTGAAAAAAATTTAGATTAAGAGCAGAAAATACAACTACAGTGGAATATAATTCATTAAATATAAAAGCTTATAACTCAAATTTTCCCAAATTTTTTTCTTTTTTTCTTTCTAAAAAGGACAGATGATTGCTTTCGTTAAAGAGAAAAGTTTAAAATTAAAAGACTGGTTGCGACTCTGAGCTTTTTTTACAAGATAAAAGTTAAAAATTACTTTTTAGACTAGTTATGTAATATATGGTACATAGTATTTTCTTTGTCAGGAAAAATATTTTATTATCATCTCTTTTCGAGTTCAGTAGTTTCGAATTTACCCTTTAGATCAGACGCATAACTCTGAAACTCCACATTATATCTATTATATAAATTTTTTTGGTAGTAAATATATAATAATTTGAAAAACGAGAATTTTCCTATTTATTATATTTTAAAAATCAAAATTTCTCATCGTTCAAATATTTAGACTCAATTAAAAAAACGAAATGTTTAAATAACGTTTTGTCAATAAATATTCCATATATAGATGAATATATAATTAGGAACATTTTTATAAATTTTAATCATGTTATTAAGCAAAATTTTCCTATATATATTTCAAAATATTCAATGATAATTTAAGATTTTTTTCCTGAAATGATGATGGTTAATTTGGCATTTCAAATTAATATTATTTTTTATTTTTAATAAAATTATTTCAGAAAAAATACAATCAAGAACATAAAATAAACGGAAGATGAATGGAAGATTTCTTCCCCGACCAAAAAAGTAAGAAATTATCTAATTCTATCTACATAATTCTAATTCCATAAAAATATTTTTAAGAAATCTACCCTCATCATAATTTGATATAAAAAATAAATTTTCAATTTTCATATAATAAAATTTTTCACTTTTAGGCTTTTTATCTGTTAAAATATAATTTTAAGCATATATTTAAAGATTAACTAGCTGCAAGGCCCGCCTCCGGCGGCGCTTCTTCCTACCCAGGGGCTACGCCCTCTGGAGCCCCCCCCCCCCCACACGCCCCGAACCCTTCGAACCCCACACACCCCAACCCTAGTCCACCTCCGCACCCAAACTGCACCCCGTTACACCCCCAGGACATCCACTTCGTACCACCCCCACCCAACCCCGCACCTCATACCCTACCCAACCACATTCCACCCCGGACCCTCATCCCACCCCCGCATCCTGCACCCTCACCCGACTCACACAGTTTTTGCATTTTTAGCCTTTCTAGTGACCCACAGATTATGTATACTAAATTTTGTTGAGTTTGGTCCAAGAGCAAGAATTTTCATTTTTTGACCCTTCCCCCCATTTCGAGTGGTTAGTTTTTGCATTTCTATCTCTCTAGAGATTCACAGATTATGTATAGAAAATTTGGTTGAGTTTGCTCCAAGCGCAAGAATTTTCATTTTTTAACCCTCCCCCTTTTAGGGTGGTTTTTGGAGGGAATTTTTTAAACAATAGTTGTCAGAAATCACATTCCCTACAATTTTGCTTATAACAAAACTTGCCGTCGAGTAAATAGTTTAGGAGTTATTTGATAATTTCCATTAGTGCGCTCCCCCAAACCCCATTTTGAGGTCAAAATATCAAAACGTTATATAGCAATAAACGTAAGTTAGAAGTCATCTGATCCAAATATGAAATTTTATAATAATCCCTTCAGCCATTTTTACGTGAATCGTGAACAACTTTTCACGGAACCCACGGAAACAGACAGACAGACAGGAATTCTATTGAGGGTGTTTTCATTCATAGCTTGGCTTGAAACGTGTGCAACCGAAATATGGCGTTATTTGGACCAATGTACAGACAAAACCTTAATTTTATAAAGTATATAATAAAAAATTTTAAACATTGGAATAAAAATGCATCAAACAGTCGACAATGTAAATTTGGTTGCCTAATGTCAAGGTGCTTTCTCAATACTTAGTGGGAGCTATATATAGTAAGCATAATTTGGTCAAAATGACAAGTTAATTTCTAGTTTGGTTAGATTAATATGAAGTCATATTTTTTATTTAGGTGTTTCATCTGACAGAATTATTCTAATTTGATGTTGAATGGCAGGAGGACTCATGGTCTAATGACTTGACAAAATCATGTCATCTGTCAAGATTCCATGTCAGTCGCTTTTTTAATGCTGTTTACGAATGAAAGTGCTGTCTGTAGAATACTATAAACCATGTAATGAAACTTTCTGGTTTTATCGAGGGCAATTCAGGGATACTTGCCTGAGATTTATTTTATTATCCAAATACTAAACAACTATATCCATTAATATTTAGGGAAAGCGGTGTTGGTTTATAGTGAAACATATTAATCTCCTGTGACCTATATCCATTATTCCATTTAAAGACCTCCTAATATATTTTATTTTTCAAAAAAATAATTATAGTTAGCTTAATTTAAAATTAACCAATTACCTAAGGAGGTTCGGGACAGCTTTCTATCTGGTTGATCTACGAAAAAATCTTTTGTATTTCTGAAGAGTGACAACTTCTGCCTACTAAATTTTTTAATAAATAAATTGTTAATAATGAGGTTAATTTCGAATAAAAATCTTTGTTTTGATAATATCAATAAAAAGAATATTGAGATAAATTTTTTCTCGATATAAAAACACTCTCTTTTAACACAAAAACGATTTCAAGAAATAGAGTTGGAATTCTACACTAGTGCTTTAGTTTTAACCGCAAATAACTTTTTATTTTTACTTTTATGAATAACTAATTAACTAGACTGTCAAATCTATTGAAAAATGTATCATTCGATTCATAAAAGTTAAATTATTGATCTCTATAGATTTGTTTAAAATGGTATAATTTGTATAGAAGTTATAGCCCTTTTAAAAGCTCGGTCCATTTACTTTCATGTTAAAAGGACAATTTTCAATAATTTATTTCTCGGTAATGGGGCAGACGATCAACTTCAAATTTCGGGAATAATTATTTAAAACATCAATGATTCGATGGTAAAAATTTAAGAATTTTCTTATAAAAATGATAAACAGTCCCGAACCCCTTAAATGACATCAAAAGAAAACGCTTCATGAGTAGCTGTAATGTCATAAAAGTCACTTCACTTGTGGATATAGATGTGAATCGATGTGGAAAAGTAGCGCTATTTAATATGTATACGGGCGTTCACAATAGCCATTTTGAAAGCGCGCAGTGTCAGACTGTCTTTACGTAGCTATTCAGAATACTGACATGACGATTCTTATTTCGTTTATCACAAATAATACAACTTACCATAATATGAAAATATTCATTTTAAGATTAGATTAAGGCCCTATTTCAGAGATATCTTAAAGTTTGAAATTCAAGGATAATCAAAATACCTGAAAGCGTTGGCCACTTCTTCGGCTGTGGCGCTTGTCTCGTTCCTTATAACGCTGGTTGAAACAGCGAACTCCCTATCACTTGACATGGGATGGAAGTAGAGAATTCGGTCGCCAGTTACAGGATCTTCCCGGCCTAAAGCCATCCCGAATATGCCATCAGTCCATTGAAAGTCCACTCCATGAACTTCATACTTGCAAAGAAGCGGATTTGGATAGAAATATGGGTGAGTGATTCTCCAGGAATCGTCCTGAAGCCAACTGTAGACGACTAGTCCATACCGCCAAACATCAGTGAGATAGGCATATGCATTTTCACAATCATTTCCCCGAATGTCCACAATAATGTTGCTAAACAGGGAGCCGATTTTCACTTGTTTTTTAGGTAAACGGTATCTCCAAAGTAATTTATCAGTTTTCAAATCAAAAACAATTATTTGAGGTGGACAATGTGGAGTAGCATCCTCAACAACCTGAAAAATTAAAAAATTCAGTTAATCACTTGTTTTAATATAGAGCTTCTAGCTGCTTAAAAGTTTTACTTAATAAATATAGTATATAGTTTGTGAATCATTCGGCTATTTTTGAAGATTATTTTCTTAACTAGATATACATATTTCGAAATAAAAATTTAAATTATGCTTGAGAAAATACTATGATCGTTCTAAGAGAAACATTATTATAATCATATGGTATAAATGGATACTTGGTAGTTTCATGAAAATAAAATAATTTATATTTAAATTAGCAGTCATAGGGGATGTAGACTAAAATAGTTTTTCAAAAACAAAAACTAATCAGAATTGAAGGTTTCGTAGATCTATTCCGACTTAAGAGAGTTAGGGACAGCTTATCTATCTGCGTGATCTTCGAAGAAATCTTTTGTATTTCTGCAGATTGACAACGTCTGCCTACTAAATTTTATAATAAAAAAATTATTGTTAATAATGAGGTTAATTTCGAATAAAAATCTTTGTTTTGATAATATTAATAAAAAGAATATTGAGATAAATTTTTTCTCATTATAAAAACATTTATTTAACACAAAAACGATTTCAAGAAATAGAGTTGGAATTCTACACTAGCGCTTTTGTTATAGTCCTTTGGTTGCAAATAAATTTTCATTTTTTCATTTATGAATAACTAATTAACTAGACTGTAAAATCTATTGAAAAATGTATCATTCGATTCATAAAAATTGAATAATTGATCTGTATAAATATGTTGAAAATGATATAATTTGTATAGAAATTATAGTCCTTTTAAAAGCTCGGTCCATTTACTTCCATGCTAAAAAGACAATTTTCAATAATTTATTTCTCTATAATGGGACAGTCGATCATCTTCAATTTTCGGGAATAAATATTTAAAACATCAATGATTCGATGGTAAAAATTTGAGAATTTTCTTATAAAAATGATAATCAGTCTCGAACCCTTTTAATCTACAACATAATTTCATTGTTTTAAATGTTATGAATGAATCTCAAACTCGATCTATTTAATTAAAATAAAATAAATTGATTAAATAGACCTTTGTTGAGAGGCAAGACATAGCATGTGTACACAAAATGTTGTCAAACCACCAAGTATCCTTCCTTTCATAGCAAATTTAATATTATGTTGAGAAAACGGTTCTCTTTTTCATGTCAAAGATTTCTACATGCTATTGCTAATTAATAAAAAGCTTATAAGAAATAAAATAAGCCAATCAATTATTAAAATAAGCTTTTTAATTTTAATGATTATTTCAACACTCCTTTATTTGCAGTTTTTCGCACCTCGTTCAAATGTACTCTAAATAAAGAGCTGTTGAAAAAAATTGACTTTTTACCACTTTAGATCATTAACATAAATTTATTATTCTTTATATTCAAGGATAATCAAGTGAAATAAACAAAAAATAAAATAATTAAAGGTTCATTACTTTCTAGAATTGATTTTAATTACTTAATAATAATTTTATTACTCATATACACTTAAGACTTTCAATTTTAGATAAGTGGAAGGTAAATTGAGAACAAGCTCTAGTGAGCTAGAACTCAATTATGCAAATTTGTTGTTTGATATCAAAGGAAATCAAAAACCAATTTTGTTAAAATTGCGCCTTTGATTTTAATGTAATTTTAACAAATGTTTAAATATATAGACACTGACCTCCACAAGACCCGAATCGAGAACCCAGAGACGGTCGCAACGGTCCACTGCAATTCGGAAAACGTTGGTGATAACATCACAGGTAGTATTGCGCTCATGCCACTCCCATGAAGGATAAGGTCGCAGAGGAGGTGAAGGAATGGACCGATTCCGACGACCCTTTCCTGACCGGGGTAAGTCAACGGTGACCAGGCTAGCCGGAATGCCTTCCTTCCAACGGGGGAGTGTCAAAAACAGACGATTTCGCCAGACCTCCAGACCTATAAAATTGGATTCGAATTAAAAAACCGTTCGAAATTTATGTGTTCAACTTCGTTATAGTATAAATTTGATCAAAATTTTTTTACTAAGTCAAAGATCTACATTTGTACCAATTATATTGTTTAATTTAATAGGGCTGTTAATATTCTTTATAACTAATTTATTGAAAAATGTTATTAATCATGTCAATTAACAATTTATTATCTATTAACAACTTCAAGTTCTATCTTCAAGCTTGTCTGGTTTAAAAATTTATTAAATCGACTTTAAAAATAAACTGAAGTCGCCATCCACATGATTTTACCATACACCTGAGTCCTCCCATATATTTAATATTGAATTAAAATTATTTATAATTATTTACAAAAGAAACCCCCATTAATTTTGAACCCATTATCAATTAACAATATCTCCTTTTAATTATGAGAGTATTTTTTATGTCAGATTTCTCCGACTTTTGTTTGAAAATATTTTTAACTCGCCCCCCCTTTTTTTTATTACTATCAATTCACATAGTGAGTCATTTTTAATAAAGTTATATAGGGTGCATATGCAAATCGATTGTTGAATAATAATAAACGGTCTACAATTTATATTGATATTTTATTTTTTGAACCACCCCCCCCGCAATTTTGGCCCCCGAAGAAAATATTAAGTCTCTTATTTATTATGGGTTCAGTTTATGGTATGTTTGATTTTTTTGTTTTTTTAGTTTGAAAATCTTATAATTTTAATTTTTTCCAGCCCCCCCCCCCCCCCTTTAATTTTGTGTTCGATTTCAACCAAAATCTAATCAGCTCTTAATCTCAATGCACCAAAGCTACATCTGAAATTTCGTTTTGATATTCACACTAGTTTTTGTGCTAATGCGTTCACAATAATTTGGTAACGCATGTACTAAGCAATGTACTAACAGACATTTTGACAAACTAATTAATATCTCGAAAAATATAATTTTTTCGATGATCACTTATTAGGACTTTTTTCTAGATCGAAATGCCCTGGTTTCATTCAATTTTTTTAATTAAAATAGTTTAAGCCGTTTTTGAGATATTTCGAAAAAAACGAAGCAAATAAAAAAAAACACTTTTTCCATGCATGATTACAATACTTGACCATACCCTGTATGGTAAAGTAATTAAGATATTTATGTCCAATTTATATTTATCATAATATTACATAAGAAGTCATTCTTGTCTTACATTTTTTATCATTTATGAGCTTTAATTAAGATTCAGATAGAGTTTAGTACGAAAAATGTGACAGATCGTTTGCGTAAACAGGTTTGGAAGCACTTGTTGATTAATGAAAGTTTAAAGGTATTTGTAAACGAGAAGAATATCCTAGTTCAAGTTTTATTTTTTTATTTTGCCATATATAGTATGGGAAAGGAATGTAATCGTCCAATAAATAATAAATTGTATCAGATGTTTACTTTTCAATCTCCTGATTACGAGAAAATTTCCATCTTATCGAACAGGAAATATTTTTTACTTTACCATACATCCTGCATGAAAAAGTATTTTTCTTTGCTTCTTTTTTTCGAAATATCTCAAAAACAGCTGAAACTATTTTGATTAAAAAAATTGGGCGAAACCATGACATTTCGGTCTACAAAAAACCCTAATAAGTGAACATCGAAAAAATTATATATTCTCGAGATAATAACTGTTTTGTCAAAATGTCTGTTAGTTAGTCTGTTAGTCTGTTAGTGCGTTACCAAATTTTTGTGGACGTGCAAATCGACTCAAAATTAAGGGGGGGGGGGGGGGTTAAAGATTAAAATTATAATATTTTCAAACTAAAAAAAACAAGAAAAATGAAAAATACTATAAAATGAACCTATAATAACGAAAATATTTTTTTCTGGGGCCAAAATTAGGAGAAGGGGTCAAAAAATAAAAATCTAGGCCATATGAGAAAAGTCAACCAATTTTTGTATACATAAAAATCAGTGGCCCCCTAGAAGTCTAAAAATGAAAAAACTAACAGCCCAAAATGGGGGGAGGGGATGAAATTCTAGGCTCTTGTACCAAACTCAGCCAAAATTTGTATACAATATCAGTGGACCCCTCAGTAGTCTAAAAATGTAAAAACTAAACCCTCCCCTACAAGTTTATAAATAACTTTATTAAATATAAGAGAGGGGTCAGGGTGTATGGTAAAGCCAAGTGGATGGCCACATCAGAAGGTGCTAATTTTTTGCTTTTATAACATTTAAAATCCAAGGGGTAGAAAAAAAAAAACATTCAAAATGGCAGTAGGTGTCGTCTGTTGGGACTGTTGATAATGATAATCTTTTTATATTACATTGTTTATTATATACAAGCCTTTTTCTAGATCTTGAAGCTGGGTTTTTAATCGAAATATTTTTATTATAATCGTTTGTGCTCTTTTTAAGAAATTTTAGAAAAGAAAACGCAGAGAAAAAAAGTCGTGAGCCTCATCCGGATAAGCTCACGTCGGAAGTGAAACTTCTGAAGCCATAGATGTTATTTATATAAAATACGGCTAAAAATTTTATCCCCCTTAAAAAATCACACTCCATAAATACTGTCTATTATTCATAATTGGATAAGTCAATTATTTTATTGATATATTAAATATTAAAAATCAAAATTTGTTTAAAATTTTGATCAATTTTTAAAATTGAGAAGGATTTAAATAAGACTATATGAAATCAATATAATTAAAACATTTTAACATTAATAAAAATAAATCAATAACTATACTTTATGATTAATGGCAATTATGTGTTTTTTTTTTATTCGGGATTTTGGATTTAAATATTTTCATTCTGGTTTTTGGCCTTCGGGCAACTAGATTACTAACACATTCTTCCTTTCTCTCTCTCTTATTTTTCCCTTCTTTGAGTCATCTTTATCGTAACGAAAAATTTCAAAACAGAAACGTCGCTAATGAAGTTTCACTTCAATAACACAATTTAAGAACGGGGCAAAGACGTTATAATCTCCATGGCAGAATATCAACGGTCACATTTCTTTATTTTCTTTTGTTCGAAATTACGTTACCATGGTTACGTACCTAAAGGGAGCATGTTTTCCGGAATAAGATCTCCGTTCATAAGGGCATCTTCTCTTGCTTGTTCAGTGGGATAGATGAAATCCAACTGTTTCCATTGAAGAACTGTTTTCAGAGGCCCTGAACTACTAGGACTACTAGCTGTGTTTTCTTCAGATGAAGTGATGAACTTGTTTTGAGCTTCGGTTCGGGGTGCATACAGGCTAGACATCACAAGCCACGGCAGCATCAGATGAAACCCTAAAACAATCAATCACGAATTCCTTTGTTAAGTCACCAGCTCGCTATTACAACAAACGAATTTGTCTACGCCCAATCGGCTATTGAACCCTTGAAAAATAACGTTAAATATTTCTAATTAAAATGACTGATGATGAAAGTAAAACCTCTTAAAATAATAGTCTCTAACAAATAAATTATATATAGGTTTTTAACTTCAAATTCGGACTTTTCCATACCAAATTCAGGATTTTAAAAATCAAATACGGACTTTTCCATATCAAATTCAGGATTTTAAAATCAAAATCAGACTTTTTCAAATCAAATTCAGAATTTCTATAAAACTATGCATATTTTACATAATTAAATTATAGCTTTTTATCTGAAAGCGTTACCTGAGAGTACAAAATGACAATCTTGAAAGGTTTTAGTTAATGAGGTGAAAATTGGTACCCAAATATCTTACAATGCACCAAATTTTAGCTTTTTACCTGAAACCATTTTCTGGAAGTACAAAATGCCAAGCTTGAATGGTTTTAGTTAATGAACTGAAAATTGGCACGCAAATATCTTACAATGCACCAAATTTTAGCTTTTTACCTGAAACCATTTTCTGGAAGTACAAAATGCCAAGCTTGAATGGTTTTAGTTAATGAACTGAAAATTGGCACGCAAATATCTTACAATGAATCAAATTTTAATTTTTTACTTGAAAAAGTTTTCCGAGAGTTAAATTAAATTAAAACTTTTTCTTAACTATAACTTTTTTCTATTTTTTCAACTGTTTGATAATTATTCAACAACATAAACAAAACCGTAAGAAATTACCCCTTACGTTTAGACAACCGCCAATCCATTAGATGGACCTATTAATTGTACATATTAATATTAGGACAACAATAGTATTTCTTAATATATTTAATAGAAAAATCTTCCATGGTGAAATTACAATAATTATTACAATTTCCTTGCGTTATCCACTTGGTTTCGACTCCTAATTCTCTAAAGTCAAAAACCATAACTCTGAGGAACAAATATGAATTTTTTTGTCTCAGAAAGAAAAATATATGATTCGATAGTACTTTTTCTCCTTAATTCAAATATGAAATCTGTTTTTCTTTTTCGAGAGACAGGCATTTATAATATCAAACATTTTAATACTTTCTAAATTCTTAACTACACAATATTCAAACAGTCTGAGATACCTAGAAAGTAAGAAATGGTGCTACATTTCGTCTGTGGAACATTCCTCTTGATGATCCAAGAATAATCGGCGAACATACTAGGATTCCAATTTCCTTGATACCTCTTTTCCATAGCTGAAATATCGTGATGAAAGTGCTCCTCGAGCTCATCGCTCACCGTCTCAAGATTTTTATAAGATGTAAAAGATGTTATAAGATGTTTAAATATATTTTAAGTTGTTTAAAGATATTTCAAGATGTTTAAAAATGTTTAAAAAAGTTTTTAGCTATTTTCTTGAGAAATTTTCTTCAGAAATTGAGAATGAGGATTAAAAAAGTCTAAACAAGTTTTTAAAAAGGTTTTAGCTATTTTCTTGAGAAATTTCCTTCTGAAATCAAGAAAGATGATCAAAAAAATTTAAAAAAGATTTAAAAAGTATTAAAAAGTACACCAATACCTCACTTTGCGTCGTTTCGTTTTGCGTTTTTTCGAAGTTGCGTCGCTGTTTAATTAGTACTAATTTTCACTGTGCGTCGTTAGATTTTCGAGGTTGCGTTGTTTTGGGTTCGAGTCTTTAATTTTTTTTTTTTTTTTGAAATTTTCTTTTTTTTCTAAAAGATGGTACAACTTTTGTTTCTAATTGCGCCATGCCATCAAAACTCGTCAAAATTTCTAATTTAGCTAGAGAGTCTAATTTTGAAAGTATGGAGGAGACTCACAGACATGAATTGCTAACCTCGCACAACCAAGAATTCTCTAATGAAGAATTATTGCAACTGGATTTGCAATTTGCTAATGAAGAAGATGACAGTGACCGTTCAATAGAGATCTCCGAAGAACAAAATTTAACCTCCAAACAAATTTCCAAAGCGATGTGTTTGATTGACGAAGCTATGGAGATTTTTTTAAAAAACGATCCTGACAGCGGAAGGAGTTTTAAAGTGTCCCAGGCGGTAGCTACGAATATCAATTGCTACAAGGAAATTTATTTTACGTTGAAAAAAGCTGTTCAGCAAACATTGGACCAATTTTTTGTGAAAGAAAGCCGACTTACGACAACAGCCACTATGGACTCATCAGACAGTGATTAATTTTAATTTTGTTTTTAATAAATTATTGTCCATGAAAAAGTAATAGCCCTGTCCATTAATAATCATCAATAAGCATAAACAAATTCTCTATAAGATTTCGTTCATGAAAAATTAGCATCCAGAAGGATCTTGCCTAGTTTTGAAAAAAATATTGTAGATATAGCGAGTTTTTTTTAATAAAATCAGTTCATGTAATTTAAATTATTAATTTTTACACCAAAAAAATTTTCTAAGAGTTTCCGTTTCGCACACACAGTAAGACTCATGAGTTTTTCATGTCTAAAAAATGAGTTTTCTGCTGATTTCAAACATTTTTAAGCGCTAATAAGTAAAAAATAGAAACAGATTTGGGAAATGCAATATACAGGGTGATTCATCGATCTGTCCTCTCTTTATAACTCTTATAACTCTTTTATTCTAAGTCAGAAAGAAAAACTCTTCAAATATAATTTATATGATATATTATTGTCTATCTACGTACCATTGGGATTTGTTTACAAGGTCTCCTTTTAAGCGCAACAATATGTAACTATATATTTCTTAATGGAACACCCTATATATATATATATTTATTTATTTTGATAATAAATTAGATTCAATTTAAAAAAGTATTAAGTAATAAGGGTCTAAAATTATAAATTAAGAAGTTATTTACGTTCAAAAAAATAGTACATAGTTCATAGTGGAAAAAACCATAATTTAATATACATAATTTTGATACTTTTTTTATTAATTAACTTTTTAATTTATAATCTTAGACACCCTTTTACTTAAGATTTTTTTTAATGGAAACTAATTTACTATCAAAATAAATAAATAAATAAATAAATAAATATATATATATATATATATATATATATATATATATATATATATATATCGGGTGTTCCATTAAGAAATATAAAGTTACATATTGTTGCGCTTAAACGGAGCACCCTGTATACAAATGCATATGGTACGTAGATAGACAATGATATATTATAAAAATTATATTTTAAGAGTTTTTCTCTCTGACTTAAAATAAAAGAGTTATAAAGAGAGGACAGACCGATGAATCACCCTGTATACGATTAATAAATGTACTAGTCTGTACCATAATTTTGAAATACAGAACAGTAAATTAATAAGTGATTTATTATCAAGAAATCTATTAGAATTATTTGACACATAAAATCATTCAACTTTTATACTTTCCAAATAATGATTTACATGAGGAGGCTGAATATCCTTTCTAAGTACCCGTCCCCGAAATTTCGGAAATGATTGGTCGTCGGAAGTCGAGGCCAAGTCAGAACTTAGGCGAAAGTGGCCAAATCTGGGTCATCTGTCAGAATTCATTCGCAGCGTGCTTTTTTTTTCTTTCTTTTTTTTACTTTCAATTTAAATATTTTTTTCTCCAAATGAACATTTTTATTGATTATTCTAAGGAAATAGTCATTATTTTTCAAGACGAAAAAATCCATTTAATTGTAATTATCATAATGAATACTTTTTAAGACTAAAAAAATACTCTTTTTTTTAATCAGACTCTACAATAGTAAGAATAAATAATGTTGATATTTCTCTTATATTTTTTAAGACTTATTTTTCAAGCGTCATACTCGATTACTGTGAAGAGAATCATCTTCATTTTAATTTTTCTTCGGAGATTTTACACAGGGGTAGTTTCTCATTGCCTTCCCTTGAAGGAATCAGATTATAGCCGGTCAAATATTTTCAGCGAATCGGGCTTGAACCCGTACTAATTTGATTAGAAGGCATGCTCGCTCTATAACCACTCGGTGAACCTGACTCTATAAGTCTAAAAAAAAATTCATTTTTTAACCGAATTTAAATTGTAGGTATAAAATAAAGTTGCAATTTTTATTAAATTTGTTAAGATCAAAAAAATTCTAAATTCAATAGTAGGGAAAACATAATGTTGATTTTTCTATTGAATATAAAAATTCGATTTTATGAACCTCTTTTTTATGACCATGAATTTAACCCACACCAAAGAAATAAGTATATTTCTCAGATCTCTCTGTGTTATTTTATATAAAATCCCAATATTAGTGAGAAAGAGAGGGCGATATAATGCTTTCCCTCTCTCTTCTAACTTTTTTGCTTTTCGGCCTTTCTAGCCATAAGCCAATTTACGATACTAATTATTTTTTTAAATTTGTTTCTACCCCCGGGCTTAGGTTTTAGCCGGATGCCTCGAGTCGAATTCGAACCCGGGTCCACTTGGTTAGCAGGCTGACATGCTAACCCCTAGCCTACCCGACCCATCTTCTAACTTTATTACCAAATAAACAGTAAACACGCGTAACAATTATAAGAAGTCATCGAAAGATATTTATGTTTTTTAATAATATAAATAAATAAATAAAGTCAATTTGTTCAAGAAGTCAACCATTAGATAGTATCAGTACTTAATTGCTCTAGAATTGTCCGTTTTGCTTATTTCCAATTATAAATATTTGATAGATTTTATATGATGAAAACTCGAGATTATTTCAAACGGGTCTAGACACGAATCGACAAGTTGAGACATGTTGGCGGATTAGTGTGCAAAAAAATGTTTTCTCGAATATTTCGAATTTATTCATTTTCTCTGATGAAAAAATATCAATAGTTAATGAGCTGAAAATTGGTACACAACTATGTTACCATGCACTAAATTTTAGCTTTTTACATGAAAACGTTTCCTGAGAGTACAAAATGCCAATCTTGAAAGGTTTTAGTCAATGAACTGAAAATTGGTACGCAAATATGTATTTTCACATTACAATTCACCAAATTTTAATCTTATACCTTAAACGTTTCTTGAAAGTACAAAATGCCAATCTTGAATGATTTTAGTTAATAAGCTGAAAATTGGAAGGCAACTATGTTACAATGGACCAAATTTTAGCTATATACCTGAAAATTTTTCCGGAGAATATGAATTGTCAATATAGAATGGTTTTATTTAATAAGTTGAAATTTGGCACGCAACTATGTATTTTTTACATTTTAATGCACCAAATTTTAGCTTTGTATCTGAAAACGTTTCTTGTGTGTATAAATTGCCAATCTTAAATAATTATATCTAATGAAACTCGATTCGAATCTATGTATTTTCACAGTAGACTACTGTACTAAATTTTAGCTTTATACCTGAAAACATTTCGCAAAAATATATACATTTATTTGCATGACTGTAATATTTTTCTTGGTTATTTTTAATTCTTTTTATATTAGATTGAACACTAAAAAAAGATATTATATAAATTCATTTGATACACACAATTTATTCATAAAGAGAAACAACTCTGCTACTCTCGGCAAAATAAAAACTTTTCAACAAATTTATTAGTTGGTCTATTTGGAAATAAAATTGAAAAATTATTCATTTATTATGTTTAGAAAAAGATGGTTATTTCAAAAAGTTCTAATTTGGATGAATTTATTAAGAAACCAATAAATCTCCATTGATTTTCTATTAATTAGTATTGGAGAAAATTAATAAAAGAGTAACTAGCACTTTATAGTATGTGCAACGGCTGCGTATCGAACTGGATTCTAATGGTATCATCATTCTGTAAAAAGTTAATCAAATCGGTGTTTTGAACGTGTCTTGCTCTGGCCCTGTCTCTGGCTCACCTTGTACACTAATACTTGTTATTATAGCTAATTATTATATTCTCAATTGTAATGTTGGAGAAAATGTTCATTGGGGTGGTTTAGATTTATCTTCCATTGTATTTGATTATTAATTAATATATTTCAACGATATAAATTTCCCTTCCGGGAATAGATCCTTAGGCATGCGATGTCTAAGCATAATGTGGATTATTCTGGTCACGCAAGTAGCGACCCAATAATTGATTAAATATTTAATTAAAATTATTTAAATAGAATCTTTTTTTACATTTTAAAAATATATACATATTTTTCTTATTAAAGAAAGTAAATTCAACTTTATAAATGTTTATCGTTTATACTTCAATCATACAATGCACTAGTCCTACTATGTTCTTAATATTTTGAGGTGAATTCATATTAAATTTATTTTTGTTAGTCATATATGATTTCAAATAAAGTCAAAATTAAATTACTATTTTTATGATTAGAAAAACATTTTCAAGACTAAGAATACTTAGGTATCACACATTTAAGTGATTTTACAATTTTTTCTCAACGAACAATTTGAGTTAACAAATTTAAACTTGACACAAATATGCAATTTACAACTTAAGGTAGTTGTTTCGCGACTATACTAGCAAAAAGTTAATTTATTAAAATTCTTCCAGAACTTAAGTGACTTGATTTAAATTTTTTGTTAAATTGAAGGGTTGTTTTTGTCACAAATATAATAAAACAATAATTTCAATAACTATTTGAATTATTTAATTGATAACTATACAGTTTCGGTCACCACTGGTTGACCATCCTCAGTAGTTATCTCGTTCAAGAACCGGAATTTGTTATTTCACATGAAACATTCATTCCCAAATCTGTATTGAAGATTTGGGAATGAATGTTTCATGTGAAATGACAAATTCCGGTTCTTGAACGAGATAACTACTGAGATGGTCAACCAGTGGGACCAAAACTATATAGTTATCAATTAAATAATTCAAATAGTTATTGAAATTATTGTTTTATTATATTTGTGACAAAAACAACCCTTCAATTTAACAAAAAGTTAATGCTAGAATATATAGAACAGATAATAAGGATTCATAATTCATTAACCCAAAACTATTTGCTGTTTATGTACCACTACTAGCCAATCCCGTCCTCGTTTGACAAATCTGGCAACACTGTCCGAGCTTGTATATATTTTATCATAGAAATTTCAGATAAAGTATATTAAAAAGGGAGATTTATAAAACAAAAGTTTTTAATAAGCGATTGGAAGCTATTGCGACATTGGCTGAAGCGAAAAAACGTCAAAAAAGTACTAAAGTTAATCGACTTTTTAAGTTAAATAAATGCGTTGTTGCGAGTTGTTGTTTTTAGTGTAAATTTTTCATTATTTATTCATTATTATCTGAGAAACTGTGTTGTAACTATGAATTAAAATTTTCTTAAAAAATGTATTAGTTATTGTTTAATGTTGGTTTAGTTTTTTATAACAACGGTAAGAAGAGTTTCTTAATTATATTTATATAAATATGTATCTAAACATTCTGATATCCCGTATAGTGCAATGTATAAGAGTCTGAAATCTTTGGAATTTAATATCTCTGGAACTAGTTTGTTCATAAATTTCGTTTTGCCACCAATCGATGCAGAAGTATTTAAATAATAATCTGTCTGAATTTCAAAAAAATCCTAAGAAAACTCATATGGTGAAACAACTAACTTAAGTCATAAATGTTTTAAAGTCAAGTCAAAATCAAATTATTATTTCTATGATTAGAAAAAAAAGTTTCAAGACTAAGAATACTTTAGGTATCACAAATTTGAGTGATTTTACAATTTTTTGTCAGCGAACAATTTGAGTTAACAAATTGAAACTTGGCACAAATATGCAATATACAACTTAATGTAACAAATTTCAGTTCATTAGCTAGAATCTGGTGATAGTTCTTATATGACAATTTATTCATTTTGAAGCTAAAAAACCTAAAATCTAAGTTTTCGTTTATCCAAATACAGACACATAGATAAAATGGGAGAAAATAATCATGAATGAAAATAATTTTATTCACTTTTTACACATTCCATAACATGAAAAAAAAACAGTGAATTCAATACCGCAGCTGCACGTAACGATTCGCATACCGAGCAACCAAGTATTATCATATCTTAAAAATTAAACAAGGGTCTTTAATGATAAATTAACAAGATCAATTTTAATATGACGAGATTTTAATTATTTAAATCTAAAAATCATAACATCCCTCCTCAAATTCTCATATTAATTAAATAAATATTATCTTTTTATGCAAGGATCATAATAAATTGATATTAATTTTTCAGCATATCATTTTAATGATAATGTGAAATTAAAAGCGATTAATCATTTTTATTAATTTAACTTTCATTTATATTGAAGACAGTAAATAAATTATAAAAATGATTCAAACGAGATGGATCATCGATAATAATCATGTAACTTCGTGATCTATCTCATTTTTCTTGAAATTAAAATAATAATGAGAGATATATTTTATAAAATAATTTTTTGTTGAGATCAAGCTAGCTTGTAAAAAAATAAGGGTGTAGTAATAAATATATATATATGAATCCACCAAATTATGAGTAGATATAGGTAATTAGATTTACCATAATATTTTCTCCTCACACCGGGATAATTTCTCGAGTTAGTTCGAAAAAGAAAATATGTACATTCTATATTATTTTAGAAAGACACAAGTATATACAGCAAAGTATAATACTTATTTCAGAAAGGCTAAGTGAAGTAGTTAACAAAAAACAACAATTATGTAGTACCTACTCTTAATAATTTTTAATTATACTTAAGAGAACATAACTTATTAAAAAAGCTATTATTATTTATCAACAGCTTGAAGAACTTTCTTTAAAAATTACTCATCTCCCAGACCCTAGTATTGAATCTAAGCAAAAATAAGCTGACGTGTTCTGATGTGGCCATCCACTTGATTTTACCATACAACCTCTGGCTCCTAAAATTATTTATAATCATGTAGGGGGGGGGGGGGTTAGTATTTGCATTTTTATTCTTCTGGGGTCCTACTGATTATGTATACAAAATTTGGTTGAGTTTGGTAAATGACCAAGATTTTCATTTTTTGAACCCCCCTCCCTATTTTGGGCTGTTAGTTTTTGCATTTTTAGACTTCTCGGGTCCCACTGATTATGTATACAAAATTTGGTTGAGTTTGATACAAGAGCCTATATTTTTAATTTTAACCCCCCCCCCCCCCTCCACTTAATTTTGGGTCGATATGCACCAAAATCTAATCAGCTCTTAATCTCAATGGACCAAAACTACGTGTGAAATTTGGTTTTGATATTCACACTAGTTTTTGAGCTAGCTGGTCCACAAAAATTTGATAACGAACAGACTAACGGACGGACGGACAGACTAACAGACATTTTGACAAAACAATTATTATCTCGAAAAATATAATTTTTTCGATGTTCACTTATTAGAGCTTTTTTGTAGAGCGAAATGCCATGGTTTCGCTCAATTTTTCTAATCAAAACAGTTTCAGCCGTTTTTGAGATATTTCGAAAAAAAGGAAAAAAAACACTTTTTTCATGCACGATTACAATACTTGACCATACCCTGTATGGTAAAGTAAAATTTGATTATGTCTGAAAAGTGGAGAACAATTCTTTCCAACCATGATTTGTTTCTGTCTGTCCATGTTTCTGGATTCCGATAGCTATGATAACCCAAGAACTGAAAGTTCCTAAAATGTGTATATTTTTAATACAGAGAACTAACTAAATTTGGGGCTCTCTAACTTTAGAACATCTAGCTGAAAAATAAAAAATAAAAACGTAATGTCTAAAACAGGCACAGTGCAATTTTATTTAAATTGATTAATTAATAATAGAAGTCTCGAGCGTGCTGAGTCTTGGAAAAGTTTTCACTTGTTTTATTATTTAATAAGTGCATGTGAGGGATTCTTGCTTTCATTGGAATCTGAAATAGGAAAATTACTAAAAAGAACGCAGATAGAATGATTGCTCTTCCTTTAGAGCAAATGTATTGCAAGAAGGATCCCAAATACAAGTCCAAACCTGTTTCAGACTATTAGGGTGCAAATACTAGAGTAACTCTATGTAGAGAAGACTGTCCGCTAATTACATTAAAGTGGGCGTGGCCATTACCAGACAATTCGCTCTAGCGAGACCCTAGACCCCAAGAGCAGAGATTCCCAAACTGTGCCCCAAGGCCTCTTCACAGGTGCGCCACGAAGTTTTATAATTAATTAAAGCAAGACATTTGGCCAAACTAGACAAAAAACAAAGTGAGAAGTGTAAATAATAAAAATTTTATTATTCATATTTAGCTCTAACTTACGATTAAACATACATAAACCAAAAAATTTAATTCCATATCCTCGAAAAAATCCGATATATTTTATATACAAAGGGTCCCCCCTGTGCTCTAAATTTTTGATTTTCATAGAAAAATAAAATATTAATTCCCAAGATATTTTTATTGATTCTAAATGTATTTAGAGTCGAAATACGGCATTTGTTTTGATATAAAGCAAAAAAATTAAACTTTAACACCCTCTAAAAAATCTGAATGAATACAAAGCCCCCCCCCCCTGTTGTCTGAATTTTTTATTTTCATAGAAAAATAAACTATTAATTGCCAATATATTTTTATCGATTTTAATACAAAAGTCTTTAGACAGCCCAAATACGGTATTTGTTTTGAAATATGTTCTTTTAATCAGGCTATGGCGCCATGGAAAAATTTTAATTGAAAAAAGGAGCCTCGACTCGAAAAATTTTGCGAACCCCTGCCCTAGACCGTAGTGTACAAGCAGTCAAGCACCCTTAGAAATTATTTTTTTATTTTCTATTATTCTAGGAACAGTATTTTGCTTTTGCATTTAGACTAAAACGATATTAGTTATATAGAGAGACAATATTCAATTTATTTTACTAAATTTAAGAGATATATGTAAAAAAAGGACTTAGGTACTTACTGCGGCTCTAAGAGCGAGCGTACTAAATTTTGAAAAATATTTTATTTTTTACTTTATTTCTTTGTTATTTTTAATTCATTACACTTTAGTTCACAATTAACTTTGAAGAGTCTGCTCTTTATAATTTTTTCCAAATAACCGGGTCAAAATGACAAACTGGCTGTGACAAGTGAACCATATCTTCCCAGGACAGTCCCAGTCAATCCGAAATGTATGGTAAGCCTAAGTATAATGAACTCTTTTATTTTTGATTACAAACGGAAGAACGCATAGTCACCAACATTCTCGCGGATCATCAATCCCACCACCAAAAAAATCTCAATAAGAAAATATAAAGGTACTAATTATATTTGTTGACATTTCAAAGTTGAAGGACTAATGATCCCTCGAAAGTTCGATTAAATTTGTGAATAAGAAAGTTGAAAAATAATAATTTTAATTTGATTAAATATATTTTAATTGAGATTAAAATTTTGCATCAAGTTTTCATCTTGTATACCTATTTCTACATTCCAGCATTTAAATTAGGTTGAGATTTTATCTTGATGACCGTGAAATATGTTAAGTGAGAACCATGACACACACCCATTACTATCTAGATGTGTTTTTTCTTCATGCCAATGTTATTCAGATTATTTAATCTTACAAATTAAAGAAATAATGATCGTTGTAACAAATAATTTCTCCATAGACACAATATCAAACGATGACGTTATTGACAAATGCAAACTTAAATGTGTGTAGGCTGAAAAATTTGAATAATCACTCTGTAAGAATGGCAAAAAAAAATTTTTTCACTTATTTGTTTTTGTTTTTTGAAATGTCTGAAAAGTGAATTAAAGTCCTCATTAAACATAATTTTAGTTCTCTCTATTTGTCTGCCTGAATACAGAGACCCAAGTATGTTCAGTCGAGCTGAAATCAATTATCCCCCCTAAAGCCCTCTTTGCGAGAAACACGCGGTTTTCGAACGCTCAGCGCCCCTTCGCTGTCAAATTGGAGAAAAATCGAACAAGCGCTTTCGCCAACTCTTTTATCCCTATGACCTCCAGAGACTAGAACTCGCTCCCTGCCACCATCTTCCCCGCGACTTATAACCTTCAGCTATTTAAGACCCGTATCGACAGATACCTTCGACCCCCACCCAGCCCATAAAATTCTTTCTTCCTCTTTTCATGTTGGAGGGGACAACCCAGGCCTTTAGGGGTTGCACCTTCTTGGTGTAACTCCTTCTCTCATCATTTTAATTAAAAAAATATATATATATAACTTAATAACGGGAGGTCGTAGAAAGTTCATGTTGGTGTCAACGTGTTTTTCTATTTTAATAAAAACGAAAAACTAATTAAATTTTATGTTTTCTAGCTCCGAAATTTCTAGATGGAGGATACGATCATTTAGAAGTAGGTATTTCATTTAAGTTTGTGTCAACTCCCAGCTTTCCTAATTAAAGCCCCCACTAGTAAAAATTGCCAATTTTCCAATAATATCCTATAGATTCTGGTCTTCAAATTTATTTCATAAATACATCAAATGGTTTACATGCTGAAAAAAATGCTTACTATATTAGTGTCAGATGCAATTAATACAAACATTTTTTCTCATTTTTACATGAAAAAATTATAGTAAACTAAGTAAATAAGAAATATTTTTACTTTTTAATACGAAGTATTGTAATAGTATTTGAAAAAGTGTTTTTTTTTTTTTTTTTTTTTTTTTTTTTTGGAAAATTCTCAAAAAGTGCTAATTCTATTTCGCAATAAAAAATTCAGTGAGTGGCCTAAGACTCACACGAAAGTACTATATGATAAATTACTAAAAAATTAATATTTTCGGAGATTTTATTTTTTGAAAATGTCTGTTAGTTGATAGGTGGATCCAAGATCAAAATTTTGTGTGCGGTCTACCTTAAAAACTAATAAGAATTTCAAAACGAAATTGTATTTTAGTCATTATATTATACTAAGACTTTCCGATATTGATAGAAATTACATCACGCAAACTTGAAGTTTACTCTTGAAACTTTTGAAAGGAAAACGATAAAAATAATTAAATCGTTTGCCATTAAGAACCAAATTTTGTAAAATAACTCTTTATGATCCTGAGAAATAAATTAGATAAAAATCATTTAATAGAAATTGTTAAAAAAATGTAAATTTAGTATATTTTTACAATACACAAATATCTAGTAAATTTACAAAATTGCTTATAGTAATAATTTTTAGAAAAAAACCGACTTCAAAAAAATTAAATGCAACAACTAAAATAATAACAACTCAAAAATCAAATTAAATGCACTAAAAGGTATAAAATAATTATCTAATTTAGTTAAAACTAAACGATGAAATCGTTACATGAAATCACTCTTTGAAGTCGGTGCCAAAGATATATTTTATGAATCGCACTCGACGGATCTTACTTCTTAGTACGTTTGGTGGGTAATGAAGACAACATCGCGTAAGCTCGATTATATAGTTTGTTTGGCACCGACTTCAAAAAGTAATTTCATGTAACAATTTCATCGATTAGTTGAAACTAAATAAGATAAATAATTTATACCTTTTAGTGCATTCTATTTTATTTTTGAGTTCTTATCATTTTAGTTGTTGCATTTAATTTTTTTAAAGTCGGTTTTTTTCTAAAAAATAATTTTATTTCTCTCTTTTTAGTGATGTTAAGAATAGGGACTTATGATAATACCTTGCATGCATCTCGTAAGAGAAAGATTCAGGCGATGGAATCAGAAAATGATAATAAAATTCAATTCATAAATAGAGAAATTATCTCGAAGCTTTAGCGTCTTTTAGATAAACGTTTTAAGATTGTTTTTTTTTTAAGATTTTATTTATTATAATTTCGATTATTTGCACATAAGAATTGGAGATTTCCGTTATTTTGTCATTGATAATATCATCAGAACTTGACCAAATTAATATAGTACCATCCCTATGGTACACCCTTTCCAACAAAAAAAAATCATCGAAATCGGTCTAGAAACAAAGAAGTTATGAGTGAACATACATAACAAACATGTTCTAATACCAATGAAATTTATACGGGACCAATCGGCAACTATACTGAATCCAATGCAAAAAAATCATCGAAATCGGGTAAAGAGAAATAAATGTTCAAACACACAAAAAAACAACAACAAAAAACAGATTCGTTAAATTGATAACCTCCTCCTTTTTTAAAGTCGGTTAAAAATACTATATTAGTAAAATCATATTAACTTGTTGCAAAAAATACAAAAATAAAATGTATCTTTATTTTTTTCTTGTATTAATTAGATACGTATTAGTAAAAATATATTGCAAGATTACAGTTTTGAGGCCGGACTTCCCACTTTTTTATAGTAAAATTAGATAGAAATTTTCAACAGTCTAATGTAGGTACTATTTTTTTTTCTTTTTTAAAAAATAATCCTTCGCTTCTTTACTGAGAGAGAGATAGAGGAGGGGAGGAAAGAGTCCTAGAGAATGACTCAAGAAATTAATTTTGTCTTTATTCGAGAGTGACAGTCGTCAAATGAACTTTCTTAAATTATTTTTTCATTTATTTAAAAATATATACCTATACTTCTTTGAAAAGTAAAAAAAATATTTATTATAAACTTTATTAAAAAAAAACTCTCTTCTCAGAGTGATATATTAAATAATATAAGTAGCCAATAAATTCATTTTAATTGTTTTGTTTTTTTCTAACATAAGTGAAAATACTTCCGGTTATGAATATTTAAAATTTAATGAAGAATGTTGATTAATTGCAATAATTGCAAATTGCAACAGTTAAGTAAAGAAGGCCAACGCCCTGTTCTCGATCAAGTTCTGAGATTTCAGACGATCAAGTAAAAAAAAAAAAAATAGGAAAACCAATTATTATTAGAAATTTACTGAAAATATGTTAAAGGTTTATTGAGATTTAGAAATCTTGAGCAAGTAATTGTGCGATATCATATTCATGTCTTTACATTCTGATCCACACTTTCAAATAATTTTTATAAAAAAAAAAAAAATAAAACCGACTTCAAAAAAAATAAATGCAACAAATAAAATAATAATAACTTAAAAATCAAATAAAATACACTAAAAGGTATAAAATAATAATCTTATTTAGTTACAACTAAAAGACGAAATATTTACATGAAATTACTTTTTGAAGTCGGTGCCAAACAAACTATACCTATAAGCGAACGTACCCGCCAAACGTACTAAGTAAGATCCGTCGAGTGCGATTCATAAAATGTATATGTTTGGCACCGACTTCAAAAAGTAATTTCATGTTAATATTTCGTCGTTTAGTTGTAACTAAATAAGATAATTATTTTATACCTTTTAGTGTATTTTATTTTATTTTTAAGTTATTACTATTTTATTTGTTGCATTTAATTTTTTTGAAGTCGGTTTTTTATAAAAATTATTTTTATTTTTCTCTTTTTAGTGATGTTATTAATAGTGACTTAATATAATACCTTGCATGCATCTCGTAAGAGAAAGCGTCGGGCGAATGAATCAGAAAATGATAATAAAATTCAATTCATAAATATAGCAATTCTCTCGAAACGTTTGCGGGTTTTAAATGAACGTTTTAAGATTGATTTTTTATAAAAGATTTTATTTATTATAATTTCGATTATTTGGTCATAAGAATTGGAGATTTACGTTATTTCGTCATTGATGATATCTTCAGAACTTGACCAAATTAATATGGTACCACCCCTAAGGTACCCTCTTTCCAATAAAAAAATAATAATTAAAAATCGGTTAATAAACAAAGAAATTATGCCTGAACAAACATATAAAAAAGGTCCAATACCAATGAAAAAACGGGACCAATCGGGAGCTAGACTGAACCGAATGCAAAAAAGATCATCAAAACGGTTCACAATTGGCGGAGATATGAGGTAACATATAAACAAAAAAAAAATTCTGTCGAATTGAGAAGCTTCTCCTATTTTGAAGTCGGTTAATAAAACAGTCAGCCTTCATCTGCTGGAGAAGATAGAGTAGGTATGCTGAAAGGCTAAGGTCCTTGGACCAGTGCTGGTTAGCTTTAGTGACCGTTGCCGCGACAAGGCTTTTTATTTAAAATTTATTTCTATTTTTTTATATGCAAATTGCATAAATCTACTACTATTATTAGTAGTATTATTAGTAAATTTTTTTGTAAAATTGTTATTTAATTTTTCTTAATAATTCAGTTTAAAAATAAAACAAACAGGTGCGGGTTCCACATGACTTTCTCTTTTCTCTTTCCCTTAATTAAAAATCAACAAATTTCAAATTCCATGATATATCTACAATATAATATGTTAATAGGAAAAGGAAATGATGGAAATCTATGGTCATGTTATTTGTTAATGAGCATAAATTTATTTTATTTTTATTTATTTTTACTTTATCCAATGCGAACCATGGGTAAATTATTGTAATCGGTCTTGCGGCAAGCGCGACTTCAAAGGGTCCTCAGGTAAAGACTACGGAACCCATGGACTCAATTAAAGTCACAAATTGTAGTATTCAATTAGGTTGAATTTTAGCATTTGATAGTTTTGCCAAAAATTACATGAGGTCTTGTCGAGAGGCCAAAAAGTGCGATTTTTTCATTTAGTGCGTGCGGATGGATGTATGGATGGATGTTATCGTTTTTTTCCACACCGTTTCACCGATTAAAATGAAATTGAAAACCTACCATTATTTTAACAAAATAAAGCGCTGATTAGTTGTTGGTACATATCGATCAACAAACAATAGTACTTTATTCCTGTACTTTTTAGTTTTTTTCTAAATATCTTGAAAATGACTACCAATTTTGATAAAATTTAATATTTTAATTAAGTACTTTAAGGACTACAAAAAAGTTATATAAAGTTTTTAGTAAAATTATATTTTAAAGTACTTTACTCTGGAGTAAGATAATCCTTTTTTAAAAATTCTTTATTATTTAATTTTAAACATGGACTTCAAATAGCCAGTAATATCTGATTAATTTAATAATAAATGAATAAATATATTAATTTTTCAAATGACTTTGGATAAAGTTTAGCAACGATCTGTTGCAGTTTATTTTTGTAATTGTTTATTAATTGTAAATTTTTTGTAGTTAATTTGTATTGATGCTTGGTTGACCTAGCCACCGAGGGCTGTGTTTCTAAGGAATAAAGATTTATTTATTTATTTAAAAGCATAATCTGAATGATCTAATGAAACTACTATAAATGATTAGAGACCACCATTCATGTCAGTCAGATTTGAAGATGTAGTGTGTGTATCATTGGACCCCATTGCAGGTTCCTTAAAAGTTTCTAAACATTTTCTTACACTTCTAAATAATTCCTTTTTCACAATTTTATTTAAGTGGAAATGCATACATTACCTAAACTAATAAAAACAACGAATTTCAACAGAATCATTAAGGTAAAAAATATTCCTAACTAATACGCTGTGTCTCAACGTGGTGGCTTAGGGATATTTTGAAGAATGAGATTCTGAGATTGAAAAGAAAAGAAAGAAAAAAGAAAAAAACTTTAACAACTCACAAAGAGAAACAATGACGTTGTCATCTGCTTGATGCAAATAAACATACACACATATATACCGAAATTATATATCTGTATATATATATATATATTATTTATTTGTTTGAGACTATAGTTGAGACTTGATCTTCATCATCAGTCTTGTTTTAATTATAAATATTATTCATGCAGTCAATACCGTGTGGATATTGAAAATTTTCGATCTTTACTTAAAAAATTAAAAAAAAATTAAATTTTAACTGGCTCCTAGCTAAGTAAAGTTCGAAAATTTTCAATATCCATATGGTATTGACTCCATGAATAATATTTATAATTAAATAAACTGCAACGGATCGTTGCTAAACTTTATCCAAATTCATTTGAAATATTAATATGTTTTGCTGGCTTGGTGTGTACTGGATATATTAATTATTTATCCTTTAACAATAAAAAAATAATATGTTTATTCCTTTATTATTAATCAGATATCACTTGCAATTTGCAGTTCATGTTGACTTTAATTCAAAAATAATGATCGATTGTCATTTAATAGTCGAGGAATAACCATTCTACATTGGATTTTTGATGAGAATCAATCAATATTTTTGATTTCAACTCGATTCCTCTATGTCTTGAGCAATGGTTACCAATAAAAACCGAAACGTCCAAATCCAATATAAAATGGTTATTCCTCAAGTACTAGATGAGAATCAATTGCTATTTTTGATTTTAAGTCGATTCCTCTATGTCTTCAGCAATGGTTACCAATAAAACCCGAAACGTCAAAAATCCAATATAGAATGGATATTCCTAAAGTACTAGATGAGAATCAATCGCTACTTTTGGTTTTAAGTCGATTCCTCTATAAAGGTAACGGATAAGAAAAGAACGCAGTTGCTATGGTTACTTATAAACTTTCCTCCCAAATTTTTAGCATTTCACAGAGAAAAGCCTATCCACTCTTACTTAGTTAGGTTAAATGAGTCCTATATTACCATAAACAGATCAAATGAATAAATTTTAAAGAATTCAAAAATCTTACTTTAGAGTAAAGTACTTTAAAATATAATTTTACTAAAAACTTTATTTAACCTTTTTTGTCGGCCCCAAGGTACTTAATTAGGATATTAAATTTCATCAAAATTGGTTAAGTCATTTTAAAGGTATTTAGAAAAAACTAAAAAAGTACTGAAATAAATAATGTTGTATAATACTAATGTTTGTGGGCCGATATGTACCAAAAACTAATCAGCGCTTCATTTTGTTAAAATGATGGTAGGTTTTCAATTTCATTTCAATCGGTGCAAAGGTGTGGAAAAAATCGTGGACGAAAAAAACGATAACATACATACATACATACATCACATCCCCACGCACTTCCAAAAAAATGGCACTTTTTGGCCTCTCGACGAGATTCCAGGTAACTTTTGGCAAAACCGCCACGTGCTAAAATTCAATCTCATTGAATACTTCAATTTGTGACCTTAATTGAGTTCATGGGTTCCGTAGTCTTTACCTGAGGACCCGTTGAAGTCGCGCTTGCCGCGCGACCGATTGCAATACTTTCTCCCATGCTTCGCATTGGATAAAGTAAAAAGACTGATGATGAAGACCAAGTCTTCGAAACTATAGTATCAAACAAATAAATAATATATATATATACAGATATATAATTTCGATATATATGTGTGTATATTGTTAGAGTTCGTGGCTGTGATGAAACTGTATTGAGGTATCAGCCAAAGATGGAATCATTGGGTTCAATAAAACACCTTTAATAAAACGTTTCGGCCTGAATTTTATTTGGCCATCTTCAGTTAATTAGGAGTTATACACTAAATGCGGTACACATATGTGATCGAACCAAGCCTTGTCAAAAATAAAAATAAATTTAGCTTCATGTAAATTTATAACGTCCCTGGACCCATAAGTTTCAGAATGAAAGTAATCATAATATATGTGTGTATGTTTATTTGCATCAAGCAGAGGACAACCTCTTTGTTTCTCTTTGTGAATCAACAACTCTGCTACTCTCGGCAAAACAAAAACTTTTCAATTAAAAAACTTTAAGTTTATTAAACTGTTCATATACAATACGAAACTTATTTTGTTATCATGTGTAAATAAAATGGTATTTAATACAATATTCTTTTATTAAAAGATAAACATATTTATATTTGTTGGTAGTTTATTTTTTTCCCTTATTTTTCTCTTATGGGTCTCGTAGATAACCAATAGTTTACTGTAGTCATGGGCGTACTTAGGGGGGGGGGGAGCGTGCCCCCCTTACAAATATGAATTAAATGTGAAATATAATAATGGAGTTTCTGTTTTTCTAGGAGGGCAATAAGTTTTATAGGGAGGACACTGTCCTCCCTTACCCCCCTAACTACGCTCATGCTCAATACTCAGAAGGGACGATGGCTCATTTCAACTTGTCATCAATTTAGATCTTTGATAAGGCTTTTTGAATTTGTTCATCTAACTTAAAAGTTATCAGTGAATAAGCCGGTGTAAAATTTTGAATTTTGAAAGTAATGTCATTAATAAAGAAGTGTTTTTTGAAATTTCGAGACACTCATTTGTTTCTTTAATGTTCATTAATGGGTATAAATTTGAAATTCTACAAAAGGCGTATTTAGATTTGTCTGGTTTTCTATAATCACCTGAATAAAACAAGTTTTGTGTTTCTCCTAACTAAAATATATTATATTGAATAAAATTTTGATTTTCTGATTTCTCATTTAAAAAGTTGATAAAATGCTGATTTCTAATTTCAGGCTAAAGGTAATTAATTGAAAGTCGTGTGTTGAACAAACCAGATTAATATTTTTATGACTTCTTAATACTTGTATATTTTATAGTATAAACTAATCAAGTTTTTATGTATAATCTAATTACTTGTGTCTGTGTGTATACTTATTTAGACTATATAAGTATACTATGTAGATAGATTCGGGAACCGGTTGAAATTTGTTAACAGTGTACGCAACAGTTGAACTCAAGTTCCAGCTGGGGAAAATTCGACGCTACACCAAGGCAAATCACCCTCTCCCCCCCCCATCCTCCAGTGGCGTAGCAATAGGGTGGGAGGGCAGACAAAATGCCAGGGATCCTAGCATTTATTATTACAAAATTTAGTAAAATTTATTTGTTTTGTATTCAATTAATTTAAGTTATCTACTAATGTACAGAGAAAAATTAAACAAAATGAGAGAAATGAAGTTATTTCACTGAAGAAGAAGGTCGAAAACTACAACTTTATTATGTTACTGGTTTTCCATTGCAAAATTTTACAGCCATCGGCGCGGCCTCTAAAGCACTTCAGACTAAACCAGCGCTTCTTAAACTTTTTTCATTCGCGACCCCATATTATATAAATATATGGTATATACCATCATTTTTACTAGTAAATCATAATAATTAATAGAGTTGGTGCAAGGTGAAACATCTTTAGTAAATCATAAATAAATTTATAGTGAAGCAAATTTTTATAAACATACCTATTATAAATAATAATTGTATTAAATCTAAATAATAATGTAATGGATCTGCTTGTTTCTTATTAAATAAAAAGTCAAACATGAGTTCATCATCTTCAACATTTTTCAAATTTTTATCTGTATTTATTCTTCAAGTGCCATACTCGATTCCGAGCCTCGGCGATTATAATGGAGAGTATCCACTGGGGAAATTTTTCACAGGGGTGGTTTTCCATTGGTTTTCCCGAAGGAATCAGATTATAGCCGGTCAAATTTTTGCAGCGAGTCGGGCTTGAAGCCGCGCTAGTTTGATTAGAAGGGTTACACTTTAACCACTCGGCCAAGCTGACTCCTTTATCAGTTAAACAGGAGTTCATCATCTTCAACATTTGTCAAATATTTATCTGTACTTAGATTTTATAATCGCCAATACTGAGAACGTCACTTCACATTTTCCTGGCTAAATAAGTAATATAAAATTATAATAAAGGGACAATATTCAATTTTTGTTTTAGATAGGTATCTAATTGTTGGTCTAGAATCTAGAACATTCAATCAGAAAGTTTGCCAGTAGAAAATTTATTTCTAATGAAAATTGAGCCGAAAATAGACCCAAATGATGATTATTTTTTCGGAAATCTTGAAATCTAGTTCCAGATTTAAAATTTAAAACTAACACTTTTATTTTTCGAAAACTTCACAGTAGATTTTCAGATTTCTTATTTTAGAGTAAACAAATTATCAGGCCAAATTGTTGTGTGTTTTCCAGTATCTGCATATAAATCTCAATGTTTTAAGGAATTTTATGAATTTATATTGGGCCACGGGTTGGACAGCCCTGGTTTAAATCGAATGGGATTAAAGAAGGATATTCGGAATGATAATTTATTTTTTAAAAGGGCTACGGATATAATAATCCCTGACTATCCATTATCTATTGACATGTAAGAACGTGCAAAGATCTAAAAGACAAGTCCTGACAAGTTTTAGTCCTGGAGAGAAATTATCAATTAATTGTGATTGTTCTAGAAAACCCCAATTCCTTGTCTCCTTGTTAACTATAGACTTGGTTAGTGGCGTAGCATATAAATTATTGAAATAATAAATATTTTAGAAAATGAAAATATGAGAAGATGAATTTTTAAATATTCGAAACTTTATTATTTTTTTATCTTATATACTTAGTTGAGCTTATAATTTTGCTTTTAGTGAATTTTTTCCTGAAAAAAGCTTACGTATTGTAAGCAATATATCATTAAAAACATGTAAAATTAACTTGATATTTTGTAAATTATGTTTCAGAATTGTAAATATACATGGAATTTTTCATAAATCAATTTTTTACATGGACATTTCTCAATTTACTTTCAAAATTTCGTCTAATGTTATTTTTTATCGTCTACTAGTATTTTCATAATAGTAAATAAATCTAAAAAAAAATAATTACTCCATTTTTAAAACTTCTTAGTTTCTAAATCACCAAACTTATTTAATGAAGTATACTTAAGTCATTGTTCCATCCAATTAGAGTTGATTAGTGTGTGGTAAATAAGGTAAAAAAGTACTGGGAATTTCTGGAATTGCAACTAAAAGAATCTCAACGAGGTATAGCTAACTTATGCATAAGATTAATGAAATTTTGAAATATCTATTGTTCTTAAATAAATTAAGAAAAAAATTCAGAGACCTGGACAAATTATTACAAATAAAAACTTATTTTATAGATAGAAAACATAGAGGAAAAAGAAAAATTTTGTATGCTAAATTATCCACATAATTGATATTCAAATAAGAGAATAGGATGTAATTTCGATCACGATCATCTTCACTAAAAAAATCAAAGTTAAGCCAACCGCGAATAGTTTACTCCGAAATCTGCAGTCAAGCGCAAATCAAAAAATCATTAATATTCCCTTTTCAAGAATAATTTTCTCTCTTTGTTTTAACGAGCGAACTTTCACTGATGGGGACCAATTAACAAAACACGTGCGGGCAAGAGAACTTATCATCGAACATACATGCTGTTTTTTTTATGAAAGTTTTGTTAATTAATATTTTTTTATAGTCATATCTTTATTTGGTTACGAAACAGAATTATTATAAACGATGATAATTGATAATCATTTATCATAAAAAAGGGATATTTATTTTTCAATCTGGTGATTTTTAAAAAGTACATGCATAAAAACTATTAACGAGTCTATTATAAAAAATACTAGTATTTGGATTATACTCAAATTTCTAAATTAGTCAGAAGAATAATAATTTTAATATATTTGTAGATATTATGCTTTTAAAGCTGTCAAGTAAATAAAGATTAAATTTAATAACTATGTATAAGAACATGTAGGTTCAGAATCAAGTTATTTCAGAGTGCTGTTAAATATAGTATTACTAGGCACGCTTAGGAGCGGCCCCGATCGTTTTTATTTTTGGTGGCAAAGGAGACCGAAAGAAATTCTTAAGCAGGCCCTAGACCAGGGGTGTCCAACCGTTTGGCTTACACGGACCGCATTTGAAGAAAAAAACAAATGCCTCGGGCCGGTATATAAAATTTACTAATTCAATTGATATTATTTGTTGATCAAAAAAGATAGTTATTAATGTAGAATAATGATATCCAACATGACAAAGAAGCAAAAATGTCTGAAATAATAAATATTTAAAAAAAAAATGGAAATATGAGTTGAAGAATAAGTAATTTTTAAATATTCGAAACTTCATTATTTTTTTACTTAAGCTTGTAATTTTTCCTTTTAATGAATTTTATTCTCGAAAATAGTTTCACGTAGGTATATGTAAATTCATATTTCTAAAAAGTGAATAAATATTGATTCTATCTGAGTAGATAATTTTTATAAAATTTTAATAAAGAGCATTATTAAATTTTTTATTTCATTTCCATTATAGTCAATCAGAAAGTTTGCACGTAAAATATTTAAATCTATAAAAATAGTTCAAAATATGCCAAAATTGTGCTTATTTTTTCGGAAATCTTGATATATTTTTTCACATTGAAAATTGAAAATCTGCCTTTTATTCTTCGAAAACTTGTGGGGCGATTTTCATTTTCCAATTTCTTCTTATTTTAGAAAAAAAAAATCAAGTCAAATTGTATCAGATATATTTTCCAGTAACATAAAAATCTCAATGTTTTAAGGAAGTTTATAATTTTGTCGGGCCGCATTCATTGCTGTGCTGGACCACGGATTGGACAGTCCTGCCTTAGACCTTTAATCTTTTGATCAAATAGATTGAGTCAATCATTGACGAGCGCTTCAATCACAATCATTCACTCATTCGTGGTGAAGTTTCCGTAATGGAAGGTAGTATTCCTTTTTTGTGAGATTTTGTGAATTAATAGTAAAATCTTGTGTAGCTAGGTTTTCCTGGCTTATCAAATATAGTGTGTACCTACATACCTGCCATTGAGTTTCAAATACAGATTTATGCTTTCTTGCAATGAATTTATTGCTCCTCAAGCAGAAAAAAACAGGACAAGAAGAGGAAACGAGGGTGGTCAAAGGAGTGGTATAAATTGAGAAACATTTACTCAACGTACTGCGCAAAACGGAAACAAAAGACTACAGAAACTTTCTCAGAATGAACCAAGAAAGTTTTGGAGTTAGTGCGGCCCAAAATAGAAAATAAAAAGGCACTTATATTCGTGAAGCGATTCCTGCAACTCAGAGACTTTCCATCACATTGAGGTACCTAGCTTCCGGCATGGATTTGGAAGACCTGAAATTCATGTGTGCCATTGCTTCTCAGACTCTGGAACTTATCATATTGTTCAAATGGCTCACTTGTTTTATTTCTATTCCTCTTTTCTCTTTCCGCAGCTCTGGGCAATCCCGGTACAAATCTATCAATAGGCTAATAAACTCATGTTCCGATTAGGTTTCCGTGTTGAAAGCTAGCAGAGAGTCGTCCATGGTTGCTGCCTCGCCAGTGTATGATTGAGGGAAAGATTGATCAAAACTCTTCTAGACGGTCATGCGCTCTCTTCAATCAGTTGCATCAATCAAACTTTCTATCAATCACCGTCAAGCGTCAAACAGGTTCCTAGACGGTCAATCATGCTTGAGTCAATCATTTTGTTCAAAAGATTAGCCGTATAGTACAGGAGTGGGCAACTGCAGGCCTGCGGGTCTTATCCGGCCCATTACGATGTTAAATCTGGCCCCGTGAACTTCTTAAATATTAAAAACAAGCTTAACGAATTTGAAGAACTAAATTATGAACAAATGGTTGAATGATCTTTCCTTCTCAGTTGATATATTATCATATTTAAATTAATTGAATTTATCACTAAAAGGAAAGGGACTATTTATTTATTATATGTATACAAATGTCATCTCATTTACAACAAAATTAAAATTATTTTTGGTCATGGCCGAAAAGTCAAAAAAAAAAAAAAAAAAAAAATTATTTTTGAAATAATTAATTTTTGTTAAACCGCATTATTCATTCTGAAGATATTGAAGACATATGTATGGAGCATAGCCATGTACGGGTGTGAAACCTGGACAATTAGAGAAGCGGAGAGAAAGAGATTAGAGGCTTTCGAAATGTGGTGCTACAGAAGAATGATGAATATCAAATGGATGGATAAAATTACAAATGAAGAAGTTCTTGGAAGAATCGGAGAAAGTAGAACCTTGTGGAAGAGTGTGAAGAAGAGAAGAGGTCAGATGATGGGGCACACACTGAGACATGGGGGACTGCTTAGGGATATCTTGGAGGGGGAGGTGGGAAAGAAAAGGGGAAGGGGAAGACCCAGATTAGAATATTTCAACCAAATAATTGGGGATATGGGATGCCAGACATTTAGAGAGGTCAAACAGCTGGCGGGGGACAGAGTCGAGTGGAGACGGATTGTTGCATCAAACCAGTTTTAGGACTGTATACTCAATGATGATGATTCATTCTGTGCTGGCCCACGTTGTGATATGAAAATTGAAATTGGCCCGTTGATAAAAGAAGTTGTCACCCCTGATCTAGGGCATACTTTAAGATTTTTATTATAATCTAACAGATTGTGAGTTTATAATTATTTTTGGATTAAGCTTCAAGTTAAATCAATTTTAAAAAAATCATACGACTTAACTTTGTCATTTTGATTGAGGAGTAATAAGTAAGAAGAAAAAAGTAATCAAATAATCATGCTGACATTGTATACTTTAGGGATGATGGAGGGGATATTTTTTTCTTAGGTAAGAGGAATCCAAAATAGGAAAATATGTTTACGTAATAGTTGAAATGCCTCTTGAATAATCGAAATTATCATTCAGGATATTATACAAATAATAATATGTCTATAAATTATTTGTAAATAAGAGATTAATTGATTAATTATCAATTATTTTTCATAGCAAAAAACGACGTTGAGTAAATGAGGAGTCACACATGATTGATTTGTTATAATTTTGTTTAAAATTTTGATCAAGCAAAGCCTGTCTACGACTCTTATATTGAATTCACTCAACAGTTTTTTGCTCAGGGTATTTAAAAATGTCAGAAATATGGAAAAAAATAAGTTTTCAAACATAATTGTTCTTTGTCTTTGTGTCTGGCTGGATACCTACGACAACACTGAATTTCAAAAGATATTGCTTTCATTAGGATTAAATATCTAATAAGCTAGTACATTCTCAGAAAGGTAAATGGTTGTTGAGATTTTGTTGGATGTATTGATGATGTGTTGTCGTCTAATATACATATTTGATGTGTTTATATGGTTGCTTTGAGGTTGTATGTGTATTTATTGTACATGTACAAAAAATGTAATATTGTAATTGGAATAATTCCCGTATATTGAATAAAATAAAATAAAACTCAAAAACCAAACGTTATAGAAATTTCGTTCTGGTAGCAGAATCTTTGTATTTCAAATAAGGAGACGTGATTAGTTTTGTGCTCTTTACTCCTTGAGCTTTAGAACTTTCAGCTCAAAAATCTAGAAAATATCATTTTTTAAGGATTTTATTGAAATTTTAAGGTGGTATGATGAAATAGGCATAATTAAACAGGCGATGTTTTTCGAAACCACTTTATTAAATTAAATAGTTCATTGAAAAATCCACCAATAGGTTATTAAAAGTAATTTATATATGAAAATTAATTATGAAATCGATTTTTTTCCTAATTAGCAAAAAAAATTCTACTAGTTTATTATATTTAAGCTTATTACTATGGCCCATTTTTAGCCAGGGCCAATGCATTATATATTTGTGTGGAGTAATCCGTATAGCCATATTAGACCCGATTAAATTTTTGGCCATTAGTGGCACATGAACTTTAGTTCTAGTCGTGGAAAATTCATCGACCACAATTCATTAAAAATAATTCATCGACTAGGCAATTCACGAATAGGCAATAGACCGACGCCCTAATGGTCGACGATCAGCTTCATCGACAACAATTCATCGACATTTTCGATAAATTGCCGTCGATGAATTGTGGTCGATGAACTTTCCTAGAGCCGTCGTGGAAAATGTGATCTATACCAACCCGGCCTCAATAAAAAAAAATTAAAGAAAGAATATATTAATGTTTATTATTTTATATAAAGCTGAATATCAGCCCCCCCCCCACCTCAAAAAAATCTACCCTACAAATAAATTTCTGAAATACGTCACTGATAATAACAAAAATTCAAAAAAAAACACATTTAATTGATTTAACTACTGATTAAATTTCAGTTAATTTGAAAAATGTATATAAAACACACACCTACATACTAAAAGATTAAACTACATTTTCACTGGCCAAAATAGACTATGAAGGGCATTAAAAAAAATACAAAAAAAAAATGAAAATTCCAAATTAATAAAACATAAAAATTTAAATATTTCGGACTCTAGTCGGAACATTTATTAGCAGCAGTCTTAAACGGTCATCCTTGGAAAATTTTATTAGTTCTATAAATTAGCATTTATTACAAATATAGTAAACCTCGTTTATCCGGACTAACTGGAACCAAAGGCAAACCAGAGAATCGATAATCCGAATAATCCGGATATATGGGTAATAAAAGCAAATCAAATCCTCAAATAAACGAATTTGAATTTATTAAAATTAAAAAACATGTGTATATCAAAATTACATAGAATTGTTTAAAAAAATTTGGTGAAATTATAATTACATTCTTGCTATCAGAGTTAAAAATTATTATCTATGTGAACATTTATTAAAATAAAAATGTCTACAAATCCGATCCGGATAATCCGGAGGTCCCGATAAATGAGGGCCGGATAAACGAGGTTTTACTGTACCTTAATAATGTCTTATTATTTAAAATTAGCCACACATAATTCCAGTTCGGACTGGGGCAGTTTTTAGAGACCACCAAAAACTATTAATGCTTCAAATTGAAAGTTTTTGTTCCGAGGGTAGCAGAACTTTTATATATTGAAGGTGACAATAAAGAGTGTGTCTTCTGCTGGAATCGTTATAAATAAATAAAATTTATAATTCCAGCAGAAGACACACTCTTTTATTGTCTGCTTCAATATTAATGCTTCCGCAATTTTGGATAAATTCCCATAAATATCATTCACAATTGACATCAATATCATCATTTTTATTTTAAAAATATCTGACTTGAAGATCTATTTTTCGAAAAATGACTTAAAAGTAATGACCGGAAATGAATTTCGTTCTTGCGTTGAAAAAGTTAACATATACTAAAATAAATATAATTGAGAAAAAAATTGCATAGAAATTCAGTTGTCCAAATAAAATAAAGTACCTATTAAAAATTTTGAAAAAATTTTGAAACTTTTCAAAATCTAAATTATAAAATACTAGGAAGGTTTCAGAAAAATAAAATAGTCTGTTTCCTCTGTAAACTCCTGAAGAAGGGCTTATACCCCGAAATATATATAGTCGGGCTAAACAAGCATCTTATCTTTTATTTTTGTGAAACCTACCTATTATTTTATATTTTAAATTTTAAAAAGTTTCAAAATCTTTATTTACTTTATTTAAAATGTTTCACCAAGAACCCACACCATTCTCCCTTAACAAATAAAATTTATGAAAATTGAACTAGCTTACCTGTCATTGCTCGCTGCATAATTCCCACCTGCGTGTTTCTCCAGTAAATTCCTCTGACCATGTGAGGACTCGTTAAGTAAGACTAAAGACTTTATAGAGATATCCATAATCCTTGAATCGACTCACCTTGATAGAACATGCGACCCAGAAAATAAACTTCCGATGTTCCTATTCCATTAACAGAGTGTGCAACATAAAATTTGAATTCTGTCATTTTATTCATCACAAAATCATTTAAACACAGATATTAAAGAAAATAAATTATATTGAAATATCATACTCTATATATATGCGTGAAAGAATTTGAACCTTTCCTTTCTAATCTTAATATAAAGGATGTAAAATTACGTGAATATTAATAATAATTTTTCTTAAGCTTTGTAATTAATTAATTTTAATCTTCTTCAAAATACATATATTATAAAGTATTATTATTTCCGAATACAATTTATTTCTATAATATGAAGATTCTAAAGATAAATATCAATTGTGGGCGGAAATGTTCCATTTACAATTCTGAATATGCTTGGGGCTTGACTCCTTTCACTAATTTCTAAATTATTATATAAATTCTAAATTAGATAAATAAATAAAACAATCTTTCAGTTTTCTAGAAAAGAAAATTATTTGGATGTTATCGGTCAATGAATAATCGAATCTAAACTCAATTACATTTTTTCATTCACTTTTTCTCTCATCATTAAAATTACTTAGCTCTCTATAACCACAAATATACATAAAGGCATTTATCAATAATTACGTGCTCACGTTTGATTTAGAAATATTTCTTATAGTTTTTAAGTTGGGCCCAAAAATGGACATGTATTTTGAAATGTGTCCCAAAACAACATGCAATCAGTTAATAGAATAAAGGAAAAAGAAAGATCACTTATCTTGGATATAATTAGTAATTAGTTCACATCTATCCTAAATCTTTAATTTTAGTATAATAATATCGTGTTAAGATTTTTAGTAGGGTATTTTGCCATCAAGCGGGTAATATTATTGGTTGGAACGGAATTCAAGCCCGCAGGGTCAACCCGAAGCATATTCGATTGGCTAAGAAGGGATTTTTTGGAATTCGAATCCTAAAGGGAAATAAGCTGACGTGTTCTGATGTGGCCATCGACTTGACTTTACCATACAACCTGGGCCCTAAAATTATTTATAATCATGTAGGGGGGGATAGTTTTTGCATTTTTATACTTCTGGGGTCCCTCGTATTATGTATACAAAATTTGGTTGAGTTTGGTAAATGGCCAAGATTTTCATTTTTTGACCCTACACCCCCACGCCTATTTTGGGCGTTTAGTTTTTGAATTTTTAGACTTCTGGCGGTCCACTGATTATGTATATAAAATTTGGTTGAGTTTGCTCAAATGGCCTAGATTTTTAATTTTTAACCCCACCTCCATCCCCCTTAATTTTGGGTCGATATGCACCAAAATCTAATCAGCTCTTAATCTCAATGGACCAAAACTACGTGTGAAATTTGGTTTCGATATTCACACTAGTTTTTGAGCTAGCTCGTCCACAAAAATTTGATAACGCACAGACTAACGGACAACCAGATAACCAGACTAACAGACATTTTGACAAAACAATTATTATCTCGAAAAATATAATTTTTCCGATGTTCTCTTATTAGAGCTTTTTTGTAGAGCAAAATGCCATGGTTTACCTCAATTTTTTTAATCAAAATAATTTAAGCTGTTTTTGAGATATTTCGAAAAAATAAGGAAAAAACCACTTTTTTCATGCACGTTTACAATACTTGACCATACCCTGTATAGTAAAGTAAAAAGGTCCCGAAAATATGTTTTCAGAGTATTTCAAGATCTGTTAAACCTAAAAAGATATCGATATGTTTTTTTCTTAGAAAGGTGAAGCATTATAATACAAAAAATACACATTTGAGTAATTTGCTCTATTTGCCCCTTAAAGGGACATATAGTCATTTTGCGGTATATTTATGAAATTTTTAAAGTGCTCTATCTCCTGGGATTTTTTGTACTTCTGATAGAAGTTTATCAATAATAGCATAATATTCTTCCAAAACTTTAGTGACTTAAGTATAGAATTTAATTTTATAAATTAAAGGGTTTATTTAGTCACATAAAATAAATAAATAGAGTAATTTTAGTCAATTAACATTATTTTTTTTTAAGGACGCGGCGACTACGAAGGTCATTAGCGTAATTAACATTATTTATTTGATAGATTTACTAAGCAGTTATTACTCTATTTATTTATTTTATGTGACTAAAATAGGCCCTTAGCATAATATATTTTTATGCTAAATTCGTTTTTGGCATCAAATTTAACTGCTTTCGACGTATGTTCGTCGAACTTTTTTTTCTTTTGCCTATTCGTTTGTTCTCATTTATATGGAAGACAATTTTAAACCTTCCGATTTGTAAAGTTTAAATGATTCTGTAAGTATTAGTTTCGATTGTACAAATTTTTCTAAAGAAAAGTATAATCCGATAACACTTTTAATTCTAGTATCAACTTTTTGATGTGATATATATTAGTTTTATCTATGATTTCTAATATTTCGATCCAAAATCCTACCATAGAAGTGAATTGAACTCATTTAATAACATCTGAGCTTCAACTTTTATTGTAGGCTTTTGAAAATTATCTTCGTAAATTTTATTCAATGACTTTCATAATAAAATTTTCATAACCGGAAACCACAGTTTTCACTGAATTAGCTCTTGCAGGCCAACGAGAGTCGCTTAATTTTTGGGAACGTTGATGCTGATAGCGTATCTTTCAAAATCTTTCATCTTGATGTTGAAGCGGCAAAGTAATTGTATAGATTTTGTAAAAATAATAATAATTTAGTTGCTTGTACGCAGCTAGAACACAAGTTATTTGGTTATTTTTGTCATGAAAAGATTTTGAATAAAAATAACTAAAGTTCACAGCATCTTGCTTTTATAATCAAATAATAAATAATTTCACTTAACACTTTTAATTAATGAATTATTTATTTAATATTAATGATATGCAAATAACTTTGCTCTGCTCGTGCCCGTGATGTTTGCAAGGACAGTGATGTTTAAATTTATCTAATATAATCGTATTAATTATCATTTTATTTATTTATTTAATTAATTTATTATATTATTTTATCGTATATTTAAATATATTAAATTACAATATGTTAAAATATATTTCAATATTGTAGTCATATTCTTGAATCCATAACAAATAATGCGTCCGTCATGCTGGGAGACTTGCGACTCAAGCGTCATGATAAAACACACCAAAAGAATTACAAATGTGAAAAAATTGATGTTATTTTATCGATTTCATCTATCTGGAGGTTTACAGTACCTTTTAATATAAGAAAATAGAATTTGGATTAAGAATTTTATAGTTTAAAAGAAAATGTATTAAAAGATTCATTTTTTTTTCTCTCCGGAAGCGAATTAACTAGAAATGGCCAAAAAATTTTATTTTTTTTTCTCATTACATATTAAATTAAATCTATTGAAATCTCATATATGGGTGTTATTTTCTTTTATCTTTTATAAAAAATAGTTATTGTTAAAAATTCAACAAGTTTTAGTCCATGAAAGCGATGATAAATTAATTGTGATTGTTCTAGAAAAACCCAATTCCTTGTCTCCTTGTACTAGAATGATAACTATAGACTTGGTTATTGTAGTAGCATATAAATTACTGAAATAATAAATATTTTAGCAAATGAAAATAAGAGAAGAAGAAGAATTTTTAAATATTCGAAACTTCATTATTATTTTTTAAACGACATCGAAAAAAGGAGGCGGTTATCAATTCAACGGAATGTCTGTTTATTTTTGTGTGTTTGAATATTTATTTCTCTTTACCATGTTAACCGATTTCGATGATTCTTTTGCATTGGGTTCAGTCTAGTTCCCGATTGGTCCCGTTTTTTTTTTCATTGCTATTGGACCTTTTTTGTTATGTATGAATAACTTCTTTGTTTTGGACCGATTTCAATTATTCTTCTTTTATTGGAAAGGGTGTACCTTAGGGGTGTGCCCATATTAATTTGGTCAAGTTCTGATGATGTTTGTTTGTCAATTTCTCTTTACCATGTCGACCGATTTCGATGCTTTTTTTGCATTGGGTTCAGTATAGTTGCCGATTGGACCCGTATAAATTTCATTGATATTGGACCTTTTTTGTTATGTATGTTCACACATAACTTCTTTGTTTATGAACTGATTTCGATGATTCTTTTTTTATTGAAAAGGGGATACCTTAGGGGTGGTTCCCTATTAATTTGGTCAAGATCTAATGATATAATCAATGACAAAATAACGGAAATCTCCAATTTTTATGAGCAAATAATCGAAATTATTATAAATAAAATATTTTATATAAAAAACAATCTTAAAACGTTCATTTAAAACCCGCTAACGTTTGGAGATAATTTCTCTATTTATGAATTGAATTTTATTATCAATTTATGATTTCTTCGCCCGAATCTTTCTCTTACGAGATGCATACAAGGTATTATCATAAGTCTCTATTCTTGACATCACTAAAAAGAGAAAAATAAAAATAATTTTTAGCTTACGCGATATTGTCTTCATTACCCGCCAAACGTACTAAGATCCGTCGAGTGCGATTCATAAAATGTATATGTTTGACCGACTTCTAAAAGTGATTTTATGTAATAATTTCATCGTTTATTTGTAACTAAATTAGATAATTATTTTATACCTTTTAGTGCATTTTATTTGATTTTTGAGTTCTTATTATTTTATTTGTTGCATTTAATTTTTTTGAAGTCGGTTTTTTTTCTAAAAATTATTTTTTTATCTTATATAATTGAGCTTATAATTTTGCTTTTAGTGAATTTTATTCTTGAAAAAAGCTTCACGTATTGTACAAATGTACATTCATATTTCGAAAAAGGGAATACATTTATCTCTACATATAAATCTCAATCTTTTAAGGAAGTATATGATTTTATGTTGAGCCATACTCATTGCAATGATTGGCCGCAAGGGCCCCCTGGCCACGGGTTGGACTGCCCTGCTTTCGAATATTAATACTTTTTAAAAATATCGGCGATTCGAATCAGCTTATAACATTCCTGTTCACTAGAAATTAGAATAATTCATATTAATAAAAGTTGATTTTTTTTAATCGTATTTCGAATTAGATATTTAGGTATGATTAGATTATATGTATGTTTAACATAAGAAGCGAAAGTAGTTTTTGAGAGTTTTTGGAAAGTTGCTTCTCCCAGAGAAATATAAAATTTATTTTAGGATGATGACATTTTTTATAAAAAATTACAAGTGAAGTGTCTCAAATTCTGGAACCGGTATTTAAGTGTCGATGAATGTAACGAGAATTAATCAAGTCTTATTTTCATTAAGAAAATAAATGATGTGGACTCCAAATAAAGTTCTATGTATGTGTGGTCTGCTTCTCGGACTTTCTGAGCATGAACATTTGACATAGGTTTCTTTACCGGCATCGAGTACGAACACTAGGGTGGTCCTTATTTTGGGTATTTTCAAATTTTTACGCTGACAGAGGCTCGTATGGTTCAGAATAAATAAAAAAAATATCCCCCAAGTTTCAAGTCTATCTAAATTTTAACCTTTGCTAAACAACGATGCAAGTTTTCCTTCCATCTAAATAACATGGAGTTTTTGGCATTGAACGATCAATTTTTGACAGGATCCAAATCCTCAAAAGTGTCATGGAAAACGCTGGATACTTGAACCCGAACAGTTGTCGGAGAAAAAATCTTTATTATCAAATTTGTAGGAAATTTTATGAACTTTCATTTTGTAAAGGAATGTCATTTACGAGTTATAAGCAAAAACCGCCACAAAATGAGATTTTTTTACATTTTTTTGCTTTTTTTGACAATGTTCCGTCCCGAAATTTTGTTAATAAACCTCAGAATCGGATTTAGCACACCAAAAAACAGACAGGGTCGAAGAAATTACAACTACCCCGAAACTTTCCGGGTAAAAACACAATTTAACTGGAATATTTGTTTTAATAAAAAAAATCCCACTAAATATTTTCTTTGTGGATTGCCCCCCCCCCCCCCCTCTCCATGCAAATTTTATTTGTATTGTAATCAAGTTTGGAAAAAGCGCCTTTTTCGATTGGTTTTTGGAAATTTCTCAAAAAGTGCTAATCAGATTTTGAAAAAAAAAATTAGGGAACTCCCGGAATTAAAACTTCTAAAAAAGTATTATTCAGTAAATTAGAAAAAAATTAATATGCTCAGAGATATTAATTTTTATTTGAAAATGGGTCTGTTTTGCGTCCGTGAGTCTGTGGTCAAATTTTGTGTGCGCTCTAGCTAAAAAAATAATAATAATTTCAAAAATATTTTTTATTTAGTGATGAGATAGAAATTGGATCACATATAGGTAAACTTTAAGTTTACTTCTGACGCTTTTGAAGGGAAAAGAATTAAAATAAGTAAATCTTTGGCCGTTATGGAACAATTTTTGTCTCTTAATGACCCTGTGAGAAAAATATGACTAAAACAATTTACTCAAAATAGAGGGGAAGGGAGTAAGAAAAAATTTGTTTTTGTATTTTATTCACTTTCAATATTTGAGAGGCAGATGTAACATATGTTAAATTCATGTAAATGGCCATATCAGTTTATTTTTATTATTTTTCTTTTTTACTTTATACCTTTGGAGAGTATGTTTTAACAAGCGTTTCCAAAACGAAAAATGAGTAGATTTACATACACTATATGCTGGATCTAATAATAATTATAACGAGTCTAGAAAATATTTCTAAAAAAATTTAATTAAAAAACCTCTTCTGAATCTTCATTCTGACGAACAAACTTCAACAGTGAAATTTCAATAATTTATCTTTTTATGTATTATATAAAAAATTATAATTGTATCTCAACTATTTTTGTTTTGACAAAATATATTGAAATTGGAATGCTTTTCTTTTCTCTCTTAGACTGAACAGATACAAATCATATGATCTCTGTCAAAATACTTTCTTTCATAATAAATAATTGTAGATTTAATCACTACGTGTTGAGCACGTTCATAATCCAAGTCAGACCCTCCCATTCACACTATTTCTCAAAACCGGTCCACTTAAGCTAGTTGTTTCACCATATGGGTTTTCTTAGAATTTTTTTAAAATTTACACAGATTATTATTTAAATAATTCTGCATCGACTGGTGCCAAAACGAAATTTATGAACAATATAGTTCCGGAGATATTAAATTCCAAAGATGGAGTTTTTCAGACTCTTATACATTGCACTATTATACGGGATATCGGAAAGTTTACATACAAATTTAATTATAATTAAGATAATTTAATTATAAGTAAGAACCATTGTTATAAAAAACTAAACCAACATTAAACAATAATTAATACATTTTTAAGAAAATTTTAATTCATAGTTACAAAAACAGTTTCTGATATAATAATGAATAAATAATGAAATATTTACACTAAAAACAAGCTACCAACAACGCATTTATTTAACCTAAAAAAGTGGGTTAACGTTAGTACTTTTTTCGCTTCAGCCATTGCCGCATTAGCTTTCAATCAATTATTAAGAACTTTTTGTTTTATAAATCGACCTGTATGTGACCGAATGTACTTTTTCTGATATTTCTATGATAAAATATATACAAGCTCGGACAGTGTTGGCAGATTTGTCAAACGAGGATGGGATTGGCTAGTAGTGGTACATAAACAGCAAAAAGTTTTGGGCTTATGAATTATGAAACCTTATTGCCTGTACTATATAATTTAGCATGAGCTTTTTGCTAGTATTGTCGGGAAACAACTACCTTAAAGCTTTGAGTCCCATACATGGGCTCCTCCGTTAAATAATCTCATCGATCTTAAAGGCGAGCCATATAGAAAGTAAGAAGTCGCTTAAAAATCGTCTCAGCCAGTTTTCTCTTGCTTGGCGACATTCGAGTTGGGACGAAATTGTCATAGGTCGTTCATTATATCGAATTTAAATCCCCCATCCTTTAACTCGCACAAGAGATTAGAATGGGAAAAAGCTTATAAAAATTATTTTAAAAATACTCACTAGGTCCGGATGGCATACTAAGTATATTGAATTAAGTCAAAAAATTGTGATTTTTTTATCCTTGGGATGTCTTTCCTTCAATTTGCCATTTATTTAATTAGATAGTTAATTAAATCAAAAAATAAATTTTGAATAGTTGTTTAAGAAAAAATTACATAGAACAAACGGGTTAATCAACTATAATTTTGATTGATTAAATTTTGTAAGTTGGTTTTGTATTCTCTAAAAAATTTTCAATTATTTTAAAATAAAATTGGATAGAAAAGAGAAACCTTTTTCAACACTCGGTTCACTTTCCACAAATTTTAGCTTTTAGTCTATTAATTTTCAGTGAAACTTAACACAAAGATGCAGTTATCCACTTGTCTGACGAATCTCAACTTTTTGGCTATAACAGTTCTTCAGCTCGCATTTAAGAATTCAATTTTTTTTCTATTTTCTGTATTTTTGAACCGGAAGTTTTGACTGTAGATAGGAAACCCAAAATCTAATCAACACTTTGTTTTGAAAATTGAAGCTTTTGGCATCTCTTGAGTAATTGTGGAAATCTGAATCCAGACAGAGACAAAGCTAGACAAAAAAAATCATTCTTGAAAATGATGGTACGATAAACAAAAGGCCCAAGAACTATTTTAAAGTTTTGGGATGACTGTGCTAGGAGCCCGAAAAACCCTACAGACTGCAGGTTGGTGCGTGAGACAGCTCTTTCGCTATGAAATCAAACGAATGTACCATAAATAGTAAACTTTTTATCAAAGGTAAATCTAGGACGGGATGCTTGGCGAATGGTGTAAAAAGATATTTATATTTTTAATCTCTAAATAAAATATTTATTAAAATGAAAGTATGATTTTCGGGAATTTGGAGTTTTATTTTTCTATCAAAATCGAACAAATTTTCTTAATAGACCCTTTGTAAAATTTTCTTCCTTGAAGGAGGAAAAAAGAGATTTTTCCAAGAAATTTTAAAGAAATTGTATTTTTTTATCTCTATATAAAATACTCATTTAAATTGAGGGGTTTCGGGAACTGGGCGAACTCAAGATTTTGGCGGAAATGCGAGGGGGTGAGCTTACTATGCCATTACCATTGATAAAGCCTTTAATCCTCTTGATTTAGTGCCAATTTGGCATGTGAATTATTTATATTAAACAGAAGATGCATTTCAGCTAAACTAGTTTTCTTTTTCATCGACTACCATACTCGATTCCGAGTTTTGGTGATTACTATGGAGAGCATCCTTTTCTTAGTACTTTTAATAAGAAAATTTTTAACGGGGATAATTTCCCATGTATTTAGTATAATGCCCTGCATTTTTAACAGAGATGAAAATTGTTCTAACTGAAGGCGACTGCCCTGACCGCAGAACTCCGATGCCTCAAACTATAGTCTCTAACTCGCAAATAAATGAATATATATTAAACAGAATCTTTAATTTCTATTTAATTATATTTCACTAGAAAGAAATAATTATAGCTTGGAAAATTCAATCTGAAACCATAGGATTATCTAAATAAATTGAATAAAAGAGTATGTCTTCTGCTGGAAAACCAAATTTTTTAATTTATTTATAACAAGACTATAGTTTCGTTATAAATAAATTTACAAAATTATTTTTCCATAAGAAGACACACCCTTTTATTGTCTCCTTTAATTTATAAAAATTCTGCCACTCTCGGCGAAAAGACACTTTGAATTTGACTATAAGATTTGTAAAAAAATTCCAAGCTAAACAAAACGGTCATTAATGAAACTAAGATTGTTTTTTAAACTTGACGTCTCACTCAATTCTTAGTAAATAATAAATAAATAAATAATTATGTTACCTATAAATTTTTAAGTTTTTTCTGTTTCTTTAAATTAGGGACAATTAATTAACTTCAAACAATAACTCTACTTCACTTATTAAAATTTCAAAAACAAATAATTTAGTAAAATTAGACAAATTAACTTTTAAACGTTAGTTTAAATTTTTTTCTTAAAGTAATTTGAGCCGCGAAAGTTAAATAATGTAATCAATAATTTTTAATGTAAATTCTACATATTTAAAAAATTATTTTATCATTTTTTTGAAAAGGAAAAATGAATTGAGCACTCAAAGGGATTCGAACCCGTGTTTCTCTCCTTTAGCCGAAGAGCTTTCCTGGCAGGATTATCAGTGGCCTAGTTGGTAAAGGAGCTCCGCTAAAGGAGAGAGACACGGGTTCGAATCCCGTCGGGTGCTCAATCCATATTTCATTAAAAAAAAATTATAAATATGTAGAATTAACATAAGTAACTATACTTTAAATAGAAAAAGCCGGGATAAGAAAAAATGACATTGGATCTAAAGAGCTTTTCTTGATGGATCTTCCGTGGCCTAGTTGGTAAAGGCGCTCTTGGGCTAAGGAGAGAGACACGGGTTCGAATCTTGTCGGATGCTCAATTCATTTTTCCTTTTTAAAAAAAAATAATAAAATATTTTTCTAAATATGTAGAATTAATTTAAGAAATTATTGATTACATTATTCAACTTTCAAATTGATTTAGTAAAATTATTTACCGTGAATTGGAGTTGCTGAAGGAGATGAAGAGCTGATGAGAGTTTGCGTAGGGGCAGAGCTGAAAATCGAAGAATCGTGCCTCATAGTTAGCGGTTCCCATCCATAAGGGTTGCCCAACCAGGGCGGCGGTCCGCCACCCGCCATCCTGAACAACAAACACGAGACTGACGGACAGACAGAGATAGTGGACGCGCGTTAGCTTTGTGAGTCCCCTCTCTTGGAATCCCCTTCTTCTCATTTATTAAAAAGAATGTGCAACCATCCAAAAAACAAGATCTCAATACTACATATAGAAACTCTGTGTGAGGAATTTTCTTTGGAGAGGGGGTCAAAATTCAAAAATTCCTCAGTCTATCTTGTGGAAGTAAAGACTGAGGCGAAATGCTGCTTGAGGACACTTTGAAAAATTAACAGATGTCAAAGAACCACCCGAATTTTGAAAGATATAAATAATAAAAACAAAATATTTATCTTATTATTTTTTTTGTTAAATTGAAGGGTTGTTTTTGTCACAAATATAATAAAACAATAATTTCACTAATTATTTGAATTATTTAATTGATAAACTATATTATCTTATTATATTAAACTAGCAATTCTTGTATATATACAAAATATGGATGTTACGGAGGTGGGTTTAGCGGAACCGAAGATTTTAAATTTGATTTATCATAGTCGGAACCGGAGTCGGAGGAGGAGTCCGAGTAGAAGTGAGAAGGGAATATTTAACTAGAGGTTAAAGGCAGATGAAATAATACAATGATATTGTCTTAATTCAAACAATTTTTATATTATTTTCTATAGTTAATTATTTTTAAGAATTAACATATGTTATCTATATACATATACCTATATAAAATTAAGGTTTTGTCTGTACATTGCTCCAAATCATGCAACATTTTGGTTGAACACGTTTCAAGCAAAGTTATGAACGAAAACACCCTCAACAAAATTCCTGTTTGCCTGTCTGTCTGTCTGTATAAGTAGTTTCCGCGAAAAGTTGCTCACGATTCACGTAAAAACGGCTGAAGGGATTATTATTAAATTTCATATTTGGAACAGATGTCTTTCTAACTTAAATTTATAGCTATATAACGTTTTGATATTTGCCCGATGCCAAGGGAATAGAAAAAAAAAAAAAAAAAAAAAACGTTTTGATATTTTGAACCCAAAAGGGGCTTTGCGGTGGCGCACGAATAAAAATTATCAAATAACTCCTGAAATTATTTATTAACCCTACGGCAAAGGTTAATATAAGAAAAGTTGTAGGGGATGTTATTTCTGACAAATGTTGTTTAAAAAAATTACCCCAAAAAACCACCCAAAAAGAGGAGGAGGGTGAAAAATGTAAATTCATTGCCCTTGGAGCAAACTGAACCAAATTTTGTTTACATAATTTGTGGGTCTCTAGAGAGCTAGAAATGCAAAACTAACCACCCAAAATGGGGGGGGGGGGGGCAAAAAAATGAAAATTCTTGCTCTAGGACAGTGGGTGCATGGTGGAACATTGCAGCTTTTTAAAAAAAATATGCACTTAGCATTTGTATTTATTACATGTTAAATTATTATACGACTAATTAGAGACGATGAATTCGAAAAGGTTCCCTTGTACTTTCAGTCGAATATAAATATTTCAAATTTCATATATAATACAGAATTATTTGCATAATTTTTGAATGAATTTTAATTATTAAAATTAAACATGAAATTTTTATTATATTTTTTGTAAAATCCATACCCTTAAAACTAATTCTAAAAAAAGAGTAATTATAATTGTATATTTGAGTTTTCGAAAATGATTATTATTATTAATGGTAATTTGTAGTGTATGCAAATATAATTATTAAAATGTTTCGGACGTTCCGAATGAACATTCATTCTGAAACTTTGGGCCCCAGGCACGTTATAAATTTGCATTAAGAATTTTTATTTTTGACAAGGCTTTGTTTGATACATATGTGTACTGCGTTTTGTGTATAACTTCCAATTAACTGAAGATGCCCAAATAAATTCTGGCTGACACGTTTTATTCAGGTTGTTTTATTGAACCCAGCGCATCCAACTTTGGTTAATACCTCCTTCTTCATCTAATACAGTTTCATCACAGCCACGAACTCTAACAATCTTTATAAAATATACTATTTAAAATGAATTTAGTTTTTTGAAAATTAATATTTTTTCCGTCCTAATAATTTCCAATCAAGCTAATAGGTTTTTTCCCCTTGTATCAACTAACCTTTCGAAAGAGAGTTAAAAATGGTTTTTTTTCGAGATATTCAAACGAAAATATATATTTCAAATTCTCTATAAAATATATTTAAAATGAGTTTAATTTTTTGAAAATTAATATTTTTGTTCCTAAAAATTCTCAATCATATGCTCAGAGGATAGCTGACCGTCTCGCATCTTGCCCCAATGGAAACCGGGCCTTTTTCTCTTTATTCAAGACAATAAATAGAAATTTCGCGTCTCCCTCACTTCCCCCTCTTCCACCCAATCGGTTCAGTGGCCATAACTACCTCGGAAAAAACTGTATCACTAGCCTCCTTTTTCGCCACTAACTCTACATTAGATGACAAAGGGCTTAACCCGCCCTCTTATACCCCCCAAACCAACCTCACGGGCAAAATAATTTTCAGGCCCCAAATAATCAAAAAAGCCATTGAAAAATTAAAATCCGACTCCGCCGCTGGCCCCGATAACATCCCACCAATTCTCATTCAAAAATGCGCCCCCGAACTTGCCCCAATTTTATCTAAGCTATTCCAACTCTCTTATGAATCGGGCATATTCCCCAAAAGCTGGAAAATAGCCAGAGTCACACCTATTCCTAAAAAAGGTGACTCTTCACAAATCTCTAATTACAGACCTATCGCGATCACCTCTGTTCTTTCCAATATAATGGAAATGGTTATAAACCAAAACGTCCTTCGTCACTTGAAAATTATAAATTAATTCACGATAGGCAATATGGATTTAGACAAAATCGTTCCACATGCGACATCTTAACCTATGTCACCCACATCTGGAACAAAACTCTAGAGAACGGAAAAGAAACCCTCGCTTTCTGGCAAATCGTAGTATAAAAGTTGTGGTGGATGGAATGTCATCTGAATCTTACTCCACAAATGCTGGTGTTCCCCAAGGCTCGGTAATCTCCCCCACGCTCTTCCTAATATACATAAACGACCTTATCGATCAAACGTCAAACCCCACTCACTGTTACGCCGACGATAGCACTCTGCACGGCAAGCCCTCACTCCCGAATAATCGAAACAATGTTGCCTCCTCAATCACTCTCGACCTAGACAAACTGAATAAATGGGGCTCTCAAAATTTAGTTAACTTTAATGCAAACAAGACTCAATGTTGTCTAATTTCTAGATGCGAAAACAAAAATTTCCCTGATATCAACTTCGATTCGAATACCCTGAAAATGAGTGACAGCCTCTCCATGTTGGGCGTCTCTGTCGCATCTGACCTGACTTGGAACGAACACATCTCCTCTGTGGCGAAATCTGCAGCAAGGAAGATTGGCCACTTATTCAGGTCCAAGCGTTTTTTCACGCCCCTACATCTTCTCACCATCTACAAGGCCCAAATCCGCCCGTCTCGAATACGGCTCTCATCTATGGAGAGGAGCCTCTAAATATTTTCTTGCTACCCTGGATGCAATTCAGAAACTAGCCGTCCAGCTAATTGACGATTCTACCCTCACCGACTCCCTCGACTCGCTAGCTCATCGAAGAAATGTCTCTGCCCTTTCCCTTTTCTATAGATACTATCACGACAGGTACTCTGATGAGATAAAATCAATAATTCCCCCCAAAGCATGCTTTGCGCGTAGCACGCGTTTTGCCGACTCCCAACACTCTTTCAAGGTCAAATTAGAAAAGTGCCGGACCACTTCATTCGCCAATACGTATATCCCCATGACTTCAAGGAACTAGAACTCTCTCCCAGCCTCCATCTTTCCCAGCACTTATAATCTTCAAACCTTCAAAACCCGAGTGCATAAACACCTACGTCTCCACCCTCTCACTTAATCAACTTTCCCTTCTCTTCGGTAATGCAAGGGTCTTTCGAGATCCATAGGGGCTGCATCTTTACTGGTGCGTCCCTTCTTGCATTCGATTGCATTAAACAGAGGGTTAAAAATCATTTTTTCGAGATATTCAAAGGAAAATATTTATTTCAAACTCTTTATAAGATATACTATTTAAAATGAGTTTTGTTTTTTGAAAATTAATATTTTTTTTCAATAAAAATTCTTAATCATGTTTATAAGGGTCCCCCCTTTGTATTAACCCCCCCCCCTTCAAATCGAGGATTAAAAAGTAATTTTTTCGAGATATTCAAACGAAAATATATATTTCAAATACTTTATAAAATATACTATTTAAAATGAGTTTAGTTTTTTGAAAATTAATATTTTTTTCCTTAAAAATTCTCAATCAAGTTGATTAGTGTCCCCCTTTGTATCAACTACCCTTCGAAAAGAGGGCTAAAATGTAATTTTTTCAAGATATTCAAACGAAAATATATATTTCAAACTCTTTTTAAAATATACTATTTAAAATGGATTCGAACTATGAAGCTTATACACTAGGCCTTCTCTATAACGATTACTCTACTATCGCTTGAAGTATGCTTTTGCTAAAAATAGAATTAATTGAGTGAGTCAAAAATCAGAACGATTATACCTATCTTAAAAATATTTAAGATATTTATATGGTTCTTATTTGTCATAAGCAGAGAATGAATGAATTTTAAAATTTCTTCAAATTCTACATTCAGTGGCTTTGAATTATCGTTAGGAACAACATCGTAAGTATTTTGATACCGTACTATGCTGACATTTTAAAGAGAATTAAACTTTAAAAAATTCAATCTGACTCTTCATAAAAAGATGTATATAAGGATATTCCCCACCCTATGATAAAAGTATTTTTCATTTTTGACACCAGAAAAATTCACCCTGTCCAAAATAACTATCATTTTGTATCTTGTTTACATTACGAGTTTCAGACAGACATTTATCATTTGTATCGATACTAATAGTTTCATTTTTCGTTTGTATAGAATCCTAAAAAAGAGTTAAACTCGGTCCAATATTATCAAGTATTTGGAAGGGAAAGAGTATTTGATTAGAATCAAAAATAATAATTAAACAATATTTATAATGACATTTTATTTAGATAATCTTTTATTTTTTTTTTAATATAATTAATGTGTTTTAATTTACAAATAGGAATAGAAAATAAAAAAAGTGTATATAAATAAAATACTGGCAAAAAGATCTTTGGTCTTTAGATTGTGATGAATAGCTTACGTTGAACATTAAGAGTCATGATTTACAAAACAAGCAATGAAATGTTTATAAATAGAAACAGTAGAAAATTTTTAAAAATTATTATAACAATTTACGTACTAATGAAATGTAGAATATTGAAATATTAAAAAAAATTAAACTTATGACGTTTTCATGTTTAGTAATGGTAGATGATTTAATTTTAAATATTTTAGATAATTTTATTATCATTTCAAAGGAAAAATATTTCGACTGTCTCTATTTAAAAGTGAATAAATATAAACTTATTATAAGTATTTAAATATTATTTGTTCCCAACAAATAAATAAATGTTTTATATAAAGGATAAAATATTTTCTTATTGGCGATAAAATTATCTACCAAAGTAACCAATGTTTATAGGATTTGGCACGGATAACAATAAAAAATTCACAATGATAAGAGTGAATAATCACTTTTTAAAATCCTTAACTATGATTGCACTTGATGATATATTAGGACTGTTGGAAAATCAAATTTTTATAATATTTATAATGTTTCGTTATTCTTATTAAGCTTGTGTCTGTATTATATTTTAAAGAAATATTTCATTAAAAAAATAAAATAACAGTATTTACAAATAATGAAGATTTAATTCTTTTTCTATTTACTGTAATCTCATATTCTTTTTGTACATATTCTACTAGACATTTAATTATTTATCAATCGAAAAATACTTCTAACAAATTATATTTTTGATTAATTATATTCTTAGTGAGTAATTATTCTAATTACCCTGTGTATTTTAAACATTTAAAAATAGTTAATAGTTTTTTCCAACTGTCTTAATACGGATATACATATATATATATATATATATAATATCATACATATTTATATCTATTATATATATATTATTTATATTAAAAAAGTGTTCATATATGAAGCTATTTATATTTATATATATGATATATAATTTATAAAAAAAATTAAAAAAATTAGTATGCTTCCTATAGAACAATAATTCATACATGGATACATACATATGTATATATATATATACTATTATATATGTAAACATTTGAAATTTTTCAAAGATGTCGCATAATCAGTAAAAAAATTACATTTTTTCCTGAGAATTAAAATAATAAGCTGAAGAAGTTGGTGTTAAATTGCCATAATATTAAATTTTTTGCTAACAGTCTCCTTTCAAGCTCAAAACACATTAAGCTAATCTTTTCATAAAGATTTAAGTGGATATATGTTATGTAGAATATATTAAATTTTTTAATAGCTAATTCTTATCCTGGAATCACTTTATTAATTATAGTGACAAGTTATGAATAGCTATTTAATTAATTTATCTCTTTGGAATGTTTTAATTAAAAAATAACTTATACTTAAATAAAAAACACAACAACAACATATAACAATCTTAATAACATTTCAACATTTAAAGTTTAATAAAGAGATTGGAGGAAGAAGTAAAATATGATTTTATAAAGGTATTGTGATTTAAAAATATTTTAAATCGGTGGGTTTTCTATGAAAAGAAATGAATATTTTAAAAAGTAAATAAATAGTATAAATTTGAGAAATGCTTATGATCTTTTGTTTGAAGATAAATATGATTATTATAAATAGATAAAAATATACATACAATATGCAAAGCTATAAAATAAATTTGTAAATAGAAATGATTTTAATTTTTGAAAATATTAAGACTGATAAGTTTTTCAAGTTACTTAAAATGTTGTTAAAATTAAAAATTTGCTCACAGCCGCTATCCGCTTTGTCTTTAGGTAAAGCCAGTAATATCAAACTATTTGACCAACAGGGATCAGCGGAGAACGTCAGCATTTTTATTATTTTTAGAATAATTTAAATGACTTGATTAACTATCTGTCTTAATTATTTAATATATAAATAAATTACAAAACCCAAGGATATATTTGAAATTTGAATTAATAAAAAAAAAACATAATTTTGATAGTGATTTATATCTATAATTACAATGTGTTCAAATTCGTAATAAATAAAAATTTAATAATTTTAGACAAATTCTGGTAATTTAAAATATTCATTTTTTTTTTAATTTACTATTTTAATTCATTAAAATTTTATAATTAATGACTAAAATTATTTTTATAATAAAAATATAAGAAATCTCACATTGACAAATCACTTTGTGACTAAAGTATAAAGGAAATAAATAGGAAGAGAAAAGGAAGGGGCAAGATAAGGCCTATTTTATAAGCCACTTTAACAATGTATATAATTAGACTAAAATAAGAACTATCAAATATTAAAATTATGTTGATCTTATTAAAAAATAGGCAAGTTAAAAATTAAATTTCAAATATAAATGCAAAATTTTTTTTGACAATTCTTCTATAGTTCTTATAATATTCTAAATTTAAAAAATAATAATTTATATAAATAAATAAAGAGAGATTCTATTAAAAAATGGAATAATGAGATGAGATTTTTTTAATGAACCAGTCTTGATTCAACTTCAAAATTTTTCAAATAATTTTGAAGTAAAAGAAAAATGTAATAAATTAAATTTATTATATATACACACTATGGATATTAAATTTTAATGACTTTAGTTTAGATTTCAAGACTAAAAAATTGGGATCTTAATAAAATAAATAAAATTTTTGAATAGCCTTATTAATAATTAAAAATAAACTTATTTTTATCCTTTTGAAATTAAGATATACTTAGGTATTTATTAAATATATTATAGTTATTTGAGAACTCTTATATAAAAATCTAATCAATTTTAAATAAATTACTTTAAATAAGATTTATATAAATCATTTATCTTTAAATTAATTTTTAATACTTTATGTATCCATTAGTTAAAGTAAGTTGGAAATTGTATATATATGTACATATAAATAAATACTAAAATGGTTTTCACAGAAGATCCCAAATTTGTGAAATGGAAGAATCAAAAATTATTTTTTTATATATCCAATAGGAAAAAATCTTTTGGTCCCTTAAAAAAAACACTTCACCGTAAAAATACTTTTTGAAGTTCAAATAAAGAGACTTCTTAGAAAAAGCTAAATTAAAAACTTTTAAAAGAATTTCATATTATCTTATTTAATAAATATCAAAATGTAAATTGTTTTCTAAAAAAAAAATATAATAGGGAACAGTTTAATTAACGAATCGGAAATAAATATTGAATTGAAACATATATATCGCTAAGTGTATGGATCCGATTTTTTCCTTCTCTATCTTACAATGAAATCTAAGTTTTTATGAATAAATCAAAATATGTGTATGAATAAATGAGTAGAAAAATGAAAAATAAATGCAAAAGTTTTGAATCAATTTCATTAAAAAAATATATATAGATATATCGTATATAGATCAGTCAAATATTTTTCAGTGCAAAGAATATACTATAAAAATCTACTTTAAATTGAAATAATAGTAATATCTTTTATTTATTTATTTGTTTGTTTTTCGGAATTTTTGCTTTTGGACTTTAAAAATGAGATAACTAATCATTTTAAATTCGTGGTTTATATGTGAGCGTGACATGGATAGTATGAACGTCGGTCTCGGTACAGTCCCTTTCGGTAACACTTGAAGCTGAAGAAGGTGGTAGTGATGGTTGAAATGGTCGATGTTTTCCTTGAGAGCCACTAACAACTGTTCCAGATGTTCCAACAGAAACACTTACGGCAGAAGTTCCTCCACCGTTTTCTTTGTTCTTGTAACGTCGGCTACTTGACCGACGACATGATGGCCTTTTGGCAACACTTTCCGCACTAGCACTAAGGCCAAGCACTGAAAAAAACAATAAAATCAAGTATTTTTTATTTTTTTTTTACATAAAAAAGAGAAACTTATTTAAAACAATTATTAAATTTGATTTAGTATTTCCATTAAAAGTAATATGTGACTATAAAATTTAATATGTTTTTAAAATAGGTATCTTAAGGTAGTTGTTTCGCGACTATACTAGCAAAAAGTTAATGCTAGAGTATTTAGAACAGACAATAAGGATTCATAATTCATAAGCTCAAAACTTTTTGCTGTTTATGTACCAATTCTAGCCAATCCCGCTCTTGTTTGACAAATCTGACACCATTGTAAGAGATTGAATATTTTTATATTAAAATGACAGATAAAATACATTTGAAAGGTCGATTTATTTCTATAAAAATCGTTTTGTTATTTTTTAACAAATGTAATCAACGCCTATGTTACACCTTATGAAAATTATAATTTTGAAAAAATCTAGCGCATGCGCGCTTTATACTTCTTTCGCTGGTTAAATAAATGCGCTGTTGCCAAATTGTTTTTAGTGTAAATTTTTACTTATTTTTTATACATTTTTCATTATTTATTCATTATTATCTCAGAAACTGTGTTGTAACTATGAATCAAAATTGTCTTAAAATATGTATTGGTTATTGTTTAATTTTGGTTTAGTTTTTTACAAAAATGGTAAGAAGGGTTTCTTAATTAAAATTTAATTAATTATATATTAAATAATTTTCCGATATTCCGTATAGTGCAATGTATAAGAGTCTGAAAAACTCTATTTTTGAAATTTAATATCTCCGAACTATATTGTTTATAAATTTCGTTTTGACACCAATCGATGCAGAAGTATTTAAATAATAATCTGTCTAAATTTCAAAAAAATCCTAAGAAAACCCATTTGGCGGAACAACTACCTTAAGGGATCCATAAACTGAGGGGTCCTTTTAGAAATAAAATTATGATAAAGACAAGAAAAGTGAAATGCTTTCATTTTAGATTATCCAAAAAAAAAAATGATATGTGAGCCTTATCCACATAAGGTCACGGGGAAGTGAAACTTCATTAGCCGTAAATGTTATTGAAATAATTTAAAATTCCTAATTTTAATAAATTTTATTTGTCATGAAATATTAGTGGGTTTTAAAATAATAATTTAAATTTTTTAATTTAATCATATTTGTCATTTAATATTAGTGAGTTTTAAAAAAATTATTTCCCCTCTTTTGAGTCATTTCCACTTTATTGTAACAAAAAAAAAAATCAAACATATAAGTCACTAAAGAAGTTTCACTTCAAAAAAAAAATTTAAACATACCTATATTTCCACTGGAAGAACTTCTTGTATTAGCACCGGAACGAAGAATATGTCTTGTCATGGGCTGAACAGCTGGTGTTAAGAACCATTCTGATCGAGTCCGCATTCGTTCTGCCTGACGCTCATGAACCTAGAAGAAATATAAATATAATATTAGATTTAATAATAATAATAATCCAGAAAATATGGGTAAATTACATATACTCTATGAATTAATATGTTAGGGGCTTGTATTTGTTTTATTAATTCTTAAGAGGCAAAAACAATAAGTTTTTGTTTATTGTAATAAAATCAGAATGAAATTTAAACATTAATATTTTGTTTCACTTCATTAAAATTTAAAAATAAAAAAAATAAACTACTGTGCTTTAGTATCATATCGTGCAGTGGCGAAACATTAAATATTGCGAACACAATGAGTATTTCACTTTTCATGGTGCATTTAATTTTTATTGTATTATTTATTTAAAAATAGGATAACGAAAGTTTAGAGAGGATTCGAGACCCAGTTTGGGCGCATTGTAGTTCCGCCACTAGTATCCTGAGTATAATAATAAAAAAAATTATAGAATGACGAGAATCACCCTTATTTACTTAAAGATTTAACATATAAAAATTTGAATTATACTTTTCTTGGAAATTTCTAAAAAAAATGTATAATTTTTGATTAGGCAACGATTGTCGAATATGTCAGTAAAGAGACAAAATGTTGTCGCAATGAATATTACATTTTTTTTTATTGTCCAAATTCCCAAGAACAGTATAATCAATTAAGGACTTTCTTTCGCGAGAATCCACACAAAAAGTTTTAGCCTCGTAACCACTCTATAAATATGAACGGAACTAAAATTTTAGGTTATGTTTTTTTAACGAGACTGTCCACTCACACTACGAAATCTCTATATGGACACACACACACTTGCCGGATCGTTTCCAAGCCATTGTCCTTATATCCCCTCCACTAAAAATAATCGCCCAAATATGTTTGTTTTTTTTGTTTTTTTATCAAAACTACGTGGTAAATAATTTCAATTTTTTTTATGTTACTCCGAATATATTATTCTAACAAATATTAGTTTTTCATAAGATGGTGAAAGTCCTTCAATGAAAAAAAATAAAATAATGATCATTTTCCCACCCTTTCCCTATCTACCCAATGTAAAAAAAATGTCATTTTTAATTTTTGGTGTGGTAAATCGTCTTCAAATTTTAACAGTATGTGTATTATGCTTTTAATGAATTATATTCCAAGTTTCAAAAACTTCGTGAATTTTTGAAATTGTGAAAGAACTACCTTAAATAAAATATAACTAGAATAGAAGGGATAAAAATGGATTTAAAAATATATTTTAATATGAGTGACTGTCATGATATTATCACAAATATTTTAAAAAGACTAATATGAATTAATAAAATGTCGCTATATTAAATTTCAAAATGTTCCAAAGGTTGACTTTATTAATGCCCCAATATATTACACGGTAAAATAAATAAGTTTGTTTAAACTTCTGTATATATTCAAAATATATTTTCTTTGTTAATGTACAAGGATTAAATCAAATTTAATTTAAAATAAAATTTTTCTTAATAATTTAAGCTCATTTATGATTTATATAAATATGGTATTCATCTTACCTTAGAATTATTGTTTTTTTTTCTACCATCTTGTAATTGGCAGAAAAATATAAATGTAAATATTTGAAAGTATTTCACAAAGGCCAGTGAAATGATGGGTGATCCTTGATATAAATTCAAAGCAAAACTTCTGGCGGACAAATCATTCTTCGCTAACTAAATAATAAATAAGTCAACACTTCGGAAATGCAAAAAAAAGAAAAAAAATATGATAAAAAATATATCAATTTCAAAAAAATAAATAAAAAGCCAAATATGTATTTAGAAAAAATGGTCTAAAACGTATTGTAAATAGCATACTTTCTAAATAGTGTAAATACTCTAATAAAAATATAGGGAAAGATATCTTACCTGAGGTAAGAATGTAAGACTTTTAGTAGACTCGGCATATCGATTGACTTGTCGTAATTCTTCAAGAGTCATTTGATGACACATTGTTGCGCTTGATGATGAAGAACGACTTGATCCCTTAAATTTATTATAACATTTATTATTATAATAAAAATTATTAAATTTTGAATATTTTTCTAGTTTGTCAAGATTTAAATAAAGTTACTATTAGTACTATAACTACTATTAATTTGGCAGTTTGTAAAATAGATATTGGGTGTAAATTACATTATGATTTGATTTTTTTGAATGATACTAAAATATTTTATTAAGTTCCTTGTTTTAAGTGTATTTAGATGGAGCGAGAATGAATCAATTTCTAAAACGATATAAATATTATTTTAAATTAAATTAGATTTATTTCTATTACATTAACAAATAAAATATATTTTGAATATTTAGAGAAGTTTCAACCAACTTATAAGTTACACCATGTTGGACTATTTATAAGTTTTTTATTATTGTTAGAAAATTCGATTAGATAAAAGCAGATGCTTTTACATCTGCTAAAAATGTGTGGGCTCAGTAGAGTTCGCAACTAATATTTTAATACATTTTAGGGGTGGTTAAACCCGAAAAAAGTGTTTAAATTATCAACCTGATCAACACATAGCTTTTATAGAAAAAAATTCAAATATTTTAAACTAGTTAAGTTGGTATGTAACAAAATATCAGTTTCTGATAAAATTTATATTAGTATTGAAATAATATAAATAAATTCGTTTCCTAGCAGAAAATTCAAGGATTAATAAGAAAGCGAGGGGTGAACCGCGACCTAAAATCGTGTACACCTACTTCCACTTCCACTTTCATTTCCAAGTAGAAGACAATAGATTATCTAATGAATTCCAAATAATTCCAAAGACGGTGTACACCTAATTCCAATCGCGGTTCACCCCTAGTAGGGAAGTATTGAAAAAGACTTGTAGAGCCAAAAGAGTTAAACGTCTTGAAAAATAGAACTAGTGCTTAAAAATAAAGTCAAATTAAACTTCTTTAATAATTTAAAACGTATTTATGATACATTAAAGAATGAGCTGCATATGGTAAAAAGAAATCTTGAAGGACTTTAATAAAACCCAATAAGTTAAACAATATTTATTTTGTGAATATTTATTCCAGAGAAGGATTAGAGTAGTATTCAAAAATCAACCTAAGAGAAAAGGAGTCTACTCTACATTAGTCTTTTAAAATAATAATGAAAACGTCGTTCCCTACAAATTCATTTTAAAAATTATTCCACAACAAACATTAAATATAGTGATACAAATAATTTCAATCTAAAATTTTATTGATTTTATTGATTTCACAGCTTCTGTCTTTTCTGTTAATTTAGCCTTAAGTTGTTTCGCGACAATACTAGCAAAAAGTTAATGCTAGAACAGACAATAAGGATTCATAATTCATAAGCCCAAAACTTTTTTTTTGCTGTTTATGTACTGATTCTAGCCAATCCCGTGCTCTTTTGACAAATCTGGCACCATTGTAAGAGATTGAATATTTTTATATTAAAATGACAGATAAAATACATTTTAAAAGTTGAAAAATTTCTATAAAAATCGTTTTGTTATTTTTTAACAAATGTAATCAACGCCTACGTTACACTTTATAAAAATTGTAATTTTGAAAAAATCTAGTGCATGCGCGCTTTATACATTTTTCACTGGTTAAATAAATGCGCTGTTGCCAAATTGTTTTTAGTGTACATTTTTTTATACATTTTTCATTATTTATTCATTATTATCCCAGAAATTGTGTTGTAACTATGAATCAAAATTGTCTTAAAATATGTATTGGTTATTGTTTAATTTTGGTTTAGTTTTTTACAAAAATGGTAAGAAGGGTTTCTTAATTAAAATTTAATTAATTATATATTAAATAATTTTCCGATATTTCGTATAGTGCAATGTATAAGAGTCTGAAAAACTTTATTTTTGAAATTTAATATCTCCGGAACTATGTATATTATTCATAAATTTCGTTTTGCCACCAATAGATGCAGAAGTATTTAAAAAAAAATCCTAAGAAAACCTATATGGTCAAACAGCAATCTTAAGGGGTATAGCCATTCTAATGAGTATAAGAATGACTGATTTCATCAATTAACTGTCTACCCAATCAAGCAAAATTTTTGTTATTGGGAAGTTTTTAAATATGCTAACAGCATAAGATATCTTGAGACTGTCACTATTCAAGAACTAATAGGGCTATATATGTTGATTATTATTTAGGAACCGGTATTTTTAACGGTCTTGTTGGCTAACATAAATTAAGAAATTAAATATTTACCTTAAAAAGTCCATTGCCTTCAAGACTAACACTTAGACGTTTGCAAGAATCACGTAGATTATTTTCAGGAATGATGCCAAGTGATGTTGATGGTAAATCGATACCATCTGGACCGGGTACGTTGATCAAGGCAGGTGTTGATTTACTCTCTTCTTGTAAGGACATGGCTGAAAATATTGGAGAAAAATAATGAAATTTCTTTTAAAAATAATCAGTTTTATATTTTTTTAATTTTTAAAAATGACATTTGTTTTTTTAAGTAAAATTTATATTTAATATTGAAGGAAAAAGACGTTTTATGAATTATTTTTGTAAATATTAATCATATTGATTCTTTAATCTTTAAAAATTACAGATTTTGTTTTATGGTAATTTCCTTTTTTATTTAAAAAGTATTTATAAAGAAGATAACAGTTTAATTTTGTAAGTTTTAAATATGGAACTCATATGTGACAAATTGAAAAGTTATTTCAGAAGATAATAAAAAGAAAAAAATGTTGTTTATTTTTTTCTATAGGATTCATATGAATCTGATGAATTTCAATCACTTGAATTTTTCGCTAATGCCAAAAAATTTGATAAATAATTGAAATATTTTGAAAGGTTCAAAAAAATAAAGTAAAATTTTTGTGAATTTTATTATTGAATAAAGGAATTTTTCGGTGAAACAATATTAGACAGGAACTTATTTAAATCACTGAAGATACAAAAATATAAATTAACGGGTAAATAACATATTAAGAAAATTATGTAATTTATTATATCGTAAGTCTATAATAAAACAACAATAAAACACAGTCAACTAAAATAAAAAAAATAAAAATAAAATAAAAAATAGAGAAATATCGATTGCCAAATACATTACAGTTTTCTAAAATGGTAAATTTAAAATTAAAGAAAACATTGTGAATATATTAGAAGAATTTTCTTTAGATAGACGGACTGGTAGAATTTTAATGGAGAATCGACGGAAGGCAGCCTAAGGATAATGAAAAATAAAATTCCGACTAAATTTATTGGAACGTCAGTCACTTGAATCCTCCGACGTTCCGGAGGATCTTTCCTCCTTCTTCAGGATCAACAAATTAATATAAAATGGGGTTGGCCATTCATTTCATTCACATCATACATTCATATATACAATACATTACCAGATTAGCTAAGAAACAACAATTCTCTTACTTAAGGAGGTTTCGCGACAATCCATACAAAAAGTTTTAGCCTCGTAACCACTCTATAAATATGAACGGTGTTAAAATTTTAGGTTATGTTTTTTTAACGTGACTGTACATTTTAAGGTACTATGTTCTATTTATGAATGGATCGTTTCCAAGTCAATGATATTTTATCCCCTCCACTAAAAATAGTCGCCCAAATATGTTTTTTTTTAATCAAAACTACGTGGTAAATAATTTCAATTTTTTTTTTAAGTTATTCCGAATATACTATATTATTCTAACAAATATTAGTTTTTCATCAAGACGGTGAAAGTCCTTCAATGAAATAAAATAAAATAATGATCATTTCCCCACCCTTTCCCTATCTACCATATGTAAAAAAATTCATTTTTAATCGCAATTATTTCATGTTTGGTGTGGTAAATCGTCTTCAAATTTTAACAGTGTGTGTATTATGCTTTTAATGACTTATATTCCAAGTTTCGAAGACTTCTTGAATTTTTGCATTTGTGAAAGAACTACCTTAAAAGGGTCAACGAAGGAACATAAAGGACACTTCCTTCTTCTCCCCTTCAGCAGTGCTCGAATATTAGTTTCTTGAAGCATCATATCAATTATCAATAGAATTTTTTTCTTTAATTACAAACAAATGGCTTTGCAACTTATTATATACAGATCAACCCTCCCCCCCCCCCTCCAAATCATAGGCGGATATATATTTTATTAATAGTATGTTTCCTTCGTTGACCCTTTTAAGTAAGTGAAGTTGAAGTGTTGTTTCTTTGATAATCTGGCTATGTATGTACATTTATATATGAATGTATGATGGCCAACCCCATTTTATATTAATTAATTTATAGGCCCTGAAGAGGGAAGGAAAAGAAGCTCCGGAACATCGATTTTTAAGCGGATGAAAATGACGTTCCAATAATTTTTTTATTCGGAATTTTATTTTTCATTATCCTTGGGCTGCCTTCCATCAATTTTATATTAATTGTACTTTTAAGCGATTTTAAGTTAAATCAGTTAATAAAGAAAAAATAAATGAAATAATTAAGAAATGTCAGAAAGTGGAAGGTATAAAAATGCAAAATACTTATTGAGGAATTATTGTCTTATATTTGAAAAATTTTAAAAAACAAAATATTACAAGCGTGTTTTATCAAAAAATAACAATTGATATCTAAACATGCTTGTTATCATGCATGCGACTGCTTACATTCTAAATTAAACTTGAGTCCCCATCGATCACATTCGTATTGTAACCATGTCTTCTCAGCTTGGAGACTGAGTTGGCCTACAGCAAGAAAGTTATGATTATCATCGGCATAATCACTTTCCTGCCACATCTCCTTAACTATTTAATATTAGTAAGTAGCCCATAGTGATTGGTAAAAATGCTTACATCAAAGTGAATTAGTGAATTAAAGTGATTTTTATATATTTAATATAATTTGTGAATTTAAATATGTTATTAGTCATATGTTTATTATACTCACGAGGTACAAGGGTGTCGGGAGGATACCGGAAGCTAAAGATCCAATCTTCTTCTACCTTGAGTACTCGACCAGTAATTCTAGCGTAAAATTCGTAATTAACTCGTCCAAAGAGATTGGAAGCTCCGAAATTATCGACTAAAAATTTGATGATCCTTGTAGCTACCTATAGAAAATATATTCCAAATAAGAGTACTTTAGATAAATGGCATAAAAATTATAATAAAATTAAATCAATCTTAGCTGGGAAAGAATAACAAAGTTTTCTAGGTTTATACAAATTTCCCAACAAGGAGAGAGAAAGATAACGTTTCTGTTAAATATAAGTAATTTGATTTTTTTAATATATTTAAATTAAATTGAACCCGTTAAAAATATATTTTATGTAAACAAAGAAAACTTTGGGTTTAAGGAAAAAATCCTTAAATATAATATTGATGTATATATAAATATAAATATGTTAAATTATGTATAATTTGAAATTAAAAAAAAAGGACTTTCTACAATTTCAGTAAAACCCGGTTTGGTTTTTCTATATTTCAGAACCGAGTTTCACCAAAGGAAAAGTGGTAAGGGCAATTAATTAGAGAATTATTACTCACGCTCACTTCAGCCTTTAAAGCGGACAGACGGGCGTAAAAGAAGCGAATCCAATACAAAGCAGAATTAATTAAAAATGAATTTTGGTAAGATGTAATAATTTTATATTTAATCTTTCTTAATATTAATAAGAATCTAAAAAAGTACTAAATTAAAAAATTATTTAGGAATATCGAATAAAAATATATAATAATAGTAAATATATGTGTGAGATGAGAAAATCCAATTCCTAAAACAAATCTGAATTGTTCCTTCTGAGGAGTTTAACGCACGATAGATTTGGTTAGTTCAAGTCTTTATCTAGTCATGTAGCCGCTTTTTAAACAATATATATATTTATTTACTTGGGATTTGATAGGAGTGGTTAGGAAACAAATTAATAATTCCACAAGATTTATTGGAATTTAAATAATTAATATAATAAAATTCATTGAAATTATCTAGATAATTATTTTATCAAATTAAAACAATCTTTATTAACTGATGTAATAAGAGATTTAAAAAATTCCATAAATAATTTGTACTTATATTTTTTGTATACAAGGAGTGAAAATTATAGTATACTGAAAAATTAACCAATTCAAACAATATAAATATGTTTGCTAAAATATGAATGATATAGTTAGAATTTACCAGATTTTTTTGAGGGGAATGACAATTTGAATACCTACCACTTTATAAATAAAACTTATAATGTTGGACGATTCCGCGACATTTCAGCCCCCGACAAAATATCCTTCAGACAAAATAACCCTTCCCCTCGTGAATCTTAAGAGTAATGCAAATCGACTCGGGTTCGGAATATAATTCACCGAACCTCCAAAAGTTTAGTCCGGGCGGGGTGTGTTTCGGGCTCCCATTTTTTTTCTAATCAAACACACATAGAAAACCGAACCAGGCAATCGTCGGGCGGGGGTGTGTTTGGGGCTCTCATTTTTTCCTAATCAAACACGACAGACAGTAACACTTTCAAACGGCTAATTAGCCGCCAAAATATGAAAGTCTGGTTATATTATTCAAAACTATGATTATAAGCTTCTCACTTAATCTCTTTTGTATTCTCCCTTATACTGGGGAATATTTTGTCAGAAGATATTATGTCGGGGGATATTTTGTAGGGGGCTGAAATGTCGCGGTACCATGTTGGACAATAAGCTTACCAAAGTTTTTTAAAAATTAATTGATTAATGAAGAAAGAAAATTATCTCGGGCCGCAGATAAAATATACTAATTCTATCAAAAAAGATAATTAATATTATACTATAATGTCCACCAAGAAAAGAAGCAAAAATGGCATAGCATAATAATCATTGATTTCTATTTGTTCAGAATTTTTGTTTTAAATCATTAAGCACATCAAGAAGTTTTAATTAATGAAATAATAAATACTTTAGAAAATGGAAATTTGAGATGAAGATTGGTATTTAAAAAATAAGAACTTTATTATTTTTTACCTCATAGTGAGTTTCTAAATTTTATTGTTGAAAATAGCTTCTTGTGTATGTAAATATCGTACATACATACTTACAAAAAGTGATATCATGAATATTGTGAAACCATAGTTGTTTCTGAGTAGATAATTACTAGTATTATAAAATTTTAATAAAGAAACGTTATTTATTTTTTCTTTCTTGTTGTAGTTCTATACATTCTATACATTCAAACCAGAAAGTTTGCAGGTAAAAAATTTATATCTAATGAAAATAGTCGAAAATAGACCAAAATGGTGATTATTTTTCTGGGAATCATGAAATCTAGTTCCAGATTAATCATTTTAAATTTGAACTTTTATTTTTCGAAAACATTTGAGTAGATTTTCAGATTTCTTATTTTAGAGAAAAAAATTTATCGGGGCCAATTGTAAAAGATAGATTTTCCAGTAGGTACATATAAATTTCATTTTATGTCGGGCCGCATTCATTGGAGTGCTGGGCCGCATGCGGCCCGCCGTTCGTGTTTGGACAGCCGTTTTAAAGCCTTAAACTATATCGCAATTAGTCGAGAGATGTTTTTTGAATTGGAAACGTTGACAACAATAGTGAAAAATTCAGTGGTAGTGTGGTTGAGGCTTAGAGAGGTAAAACTTGGATTTTAGTTTTATTGGACGATTAGGTGTGAAACTCTGAAGGCGGAGAAAGGACCCCTTTAAGAGTGCCCTGTTTTAACTTAGTTGATAATTTTTTATTAGGGCGTGAAGTTTTTATCTTTGATATTTCCATTTCTCCTGAGTCGTGTAGTGGAGTCCTGCAATATAATGTCAGGGTTTAAATTATTCATCAAACTGAGTTTACAACCTTTCCCATTTCCAAAGGGCTACAGTACACCTCCCAAATGTTTACTGCCTTTAACATATTCATGAGTAAATATATATATTGTATTTATAAGAAAATCCCAGGGGAATCGAACCCTAGGGCCAATAATAGCAATCGGGGCCAATTGGCTACCCTGTGAGGTGCGAACCCCTCTGTTATATGTAAACGCGCTAAATAAATATTTCACTCAAATATTTAAATCTTCATTTGAAAAATTTCGCGTTCTAGTGATTCTAAATTCAAGCACACAGCCATGCCCATATAGTTTAAATAAAAATGGTTGAGTGTTCCGGGAATTACTTTTCCAAATTGAATATGAGAGAGTTAAATTTGCCAATAGAAATAGATTTAAATTTTCTAAGAAAATAACAAGAGGATGTCATCAGATCCGAGATGGAATGGATAATTTTTAATTTTATGTCAGAAGGTTGTCTTGTACCCTCTCGGAAATTGAACCCAACTGCCAATAATAGCAATCTGGAGCAATTAGATATCCTGGACATATAATTAAAAATAATCCATTCCATCTCGGATCTAATAGATTACACCCTCTTGGGATTTTCTTAGAAAATTTAAATCTATTTCTATCGACAACTTGAACTCTCTCATATATTGATATTGAATTTGTTTATATATATTTTTATAGGCAATTACGAATAAAACACTCTCGGGTAAAAATAATTTTCTCTATTTGATTATTTAAAAAAACAGTCTTCTTTTGTGAAACATTTAAATAAAATCTTTTATATAATAAATATCTAACATAAAACCAAATTCTATAAGAAATTGATTGTAAGATAGGTAGTCAATTAATTATTTGATTATAAACTAATCAATACAAACTAAATGCAATACAAAAGATGCTGAAGTAGTTTAATATTATTTAATATTTACCGAATATAGTAAAAGTTAAGTTAATTTAGATAAGGTTGCTTACAATTTTTGTATATAAGAATATTGTAAATTTATAAGCCCTTAACAACTTTTCCTATTCAATTTAAATTTTAATAGGGATTATATAATATATATATAGGATGTTCGGCGAGTCTATGGCCATAGCTTAAATGTGTAATGATGAGATAATTTTAAGTAGAATATTTCATATTCACATTTCTCGGAAACTTTCAGAGTTACGGACTTTTTAATTTGTAGCTTTTACACAAATTTAGTTTTGAGATGAACCCATTATTTTAAATACTCGGGAATCATATTCATAGTCCCTTGACAATCCTTCAACCAAAACCATTTTCAACATCAGCGAACATTTGTTATGAGATTCTTGTGAAAATAAAATATCCATTACTGTGTATAGGACATTAGCAATTTCGATTGAAATGGCCTCATTAATAACCCCTCTCCCCCCAGCTATGGCCATTGAGTCGTAGGACAGACTATAGGTATTAAAAAAAATTCTTTGAAAAAGGACATCGATTTCTAGAATAATTTAAAGACTATTTAGAAATGAACTAAGCAAAATAATATTTAGAATAATATTATTTTTTTTTTCAATAAATGAGAATAATACTTTACCTGAATAGAGAAACACATTTTTAACAAAATTTAGAGAACATTTTATGGATTTGATTTAATGTTTTTTTTTTAAATAGTATTAATTAATAATGAAGTTTTAAAAGATTTAATGAGATTAAATGATTAAATAATAAAATAAGTTAAAAATGTAGAGATTGAATCATTTTATACTGAGTTAAAAAATAAACCAGATTATAAGATTATTCAATTTGTTAAAATTAAAAATGTAATTGATGATAAGTTTTAAGTTTATATTCATATAATATTTTTTATTATTAAGAATGGAATTGGAAGATTTAGTAACTTTTTAAATATTTGTTTTTAATATAAATAATTTAAAAAACCTTTAGTTATTAGTTCTAAAATATTTACATTTATTCAAATTACTAACGTGCATATTTTTTTTAAATTATACACCTAAGTTTCCTTTCAATAATGGTTATAATGAGATTTTAATGTATAATTAAAAAAAATTTTATAGATTGTTATAAATAATAACTAAATAGACATAGGAGATTTGATGGTTTGGTAATTAAGTTATTTATCGGAAGAAAAATTTAATAGATTGTTATAAATAATAACTAAATAGACATAGGAGATTCGATGGTTTGATAGTTGAGTTATTTATCGGAAGAAAAGTTGAGCTGAAACCATCTAGATAAGTGGTTTCCAAACTGTGGGTCGTGAGAGGATATTAGGTGGGCCCTGAAACTGATAGGACGATAGTCGTAAGAAGTCGGCTGGGCCGTGTCGTTCGGCGGCAGATTTATTGACAAATTCCTACTTATTACTAATTACTTTTTGATCAGAGTAAGTAGTGGGTATATGGTTATTGTATAAGTGGGTCGCGAACTTTGAATTTTTTTTAGATGGGTCGCGGTCCCGACAACTTTGGGAACCACTAATCTAGATTGCACATTTTTAATTAGGAAATTTTATCACAATGCACGACGTTTCTGACACCTACTTCTGGAGCCGAAACATCGTCAATTCTGATGAATTTTCTCATTAAAAATGTGCAATCTAGATGGTTTAACTTTTCTTTCGATAAATAAACTTAATCAAAAAATTGCCATTGATTTTTGCGACGTTTCGCCAACTTTATTTTGGCTTCATCAGGCGTCTCAATGAATATGATTAATATTAATATATAACAGATGTGCACATATTTAGGAATAAAATCAATTGTAAGTATTCCTAAATATTCGCATAAATTTTAATTTTCTCATTAAGATATCAAAGAATAATTGATACGTCAACAAGAATTATTTTGACCGCGCTGATTTGAAAAAAGATATTTTTATCTCGCGGAGACTACTGCGGATTACGCTATTGGAGTCTGCGGAGTATTAAGAATCTGGACCAAGAGAGAAAAAGATGCCAATCCACTTAGCTACAATCCAACGTCATTTCGCGTATAGCCCGCTAGACATTCGGATGGATCACCGAGTGAATTGGAAATCTCAGATGTTATATACTCGATCTCCCAGTCCAGAGCGCTTTAGATCTATTAGCATGAGTCGCGATCCGAATGAAATGTAGAAAACCTTCCAGTTAATTAATGGCAGGCATCTGGCATACATGCTAATAGATCTAGCGCTCTGGACTGGGAGATCGAGTATATAACATCTGAGATTTCCAATTCACTCGGTGATCCATCCGAATGTCTGGCGGGCTATACGCGAGATGACGTTGGATTGTAGCTAAGTGGATTACATCTTTTTCTCTCTTGGTCCAGACTTAATACTCCGCAGACTCCAATAGCGTGATCCGCAGTAGTCTCGCGAGATAAAAATATCTTTTTTTCAAATCAGCGCGGTCAAAGTAATTCTTGTTGACGTATCAATTATTCTTTGATATCTCTTAATGAGAAAATTAAAATTTATTTAATATCATTATTTCAAGTTAGAAATATGTAAGTTCAAATATTATTTTCACTCAATATTTGGCAAAAATTCCCTACATTAGAGTCGCGATCGAATAAAATGTAGAAAACCTTCAGTTAAATATTTGCACATCTGTTATATATTAATATTAATTATATTCATTGAGACGCCTGATGAAGCCAAAATAAAGTTGGCGAAACGTCGCAAAAACCAATGGCAATCTTTTGATTTACACCTTCCTGTCCAAATACCTGCAAACGTACTTAATTAATTAAATAATATGGATGATATGGACTTTAATAATAAACTTAATATTGTTAGAAATATCTTTCCTTCCAATATTGAAAGGAAACATTTATAAAGTATTCAAGTGCATAATATAGATCATTAATAATGTGTCAAAACTAATAACACAAAACATGCATAAAAGTACAATATGAACAATTAAACTAAAATGATAAATAAAAGATAAATTTATTTGGAGTTGAGTCATACAAATAAATAAAACAAATCTGATAAGATTTATCTGAATTTTGTATAAAATTAGTTCAAGTTTATTTAAACGAAAATTTGATTAAAAATTTATTGGAATATTTTAAAAATTTCTTAATTTATATTTTATTTAATTTGAATATTTTGAAATATAGAAAATGAAAAAAATTTTCATTAAGAATGACTTACCTTAAATCGCATAACATCTTCCATTTTAGCAGCTTTACCATCGGCCACGCATGAATGTAGAAAAGAAGGAGCAACACTGACACCAAGCGCTTCACTGGTCATGCCCGTTCCAGCTTTTTCTGCACAGGTGGCAATGACACGAAATGTACCGAAGAGAAGCACGAGAAGCCGTTGGGTATAGGCAGGAAGTGACATTACTAGTCTAGAATTAGAAGCGCATGATGGAAAATTAATTTTTTTAATGAAGATAATGACGTTTATAATGAAAAATGGAACCATTTTAGTAAGGCAATTAAATAATTTGCTTAAATATAATTAAAAGAAAATTTTTTTTTTTTTTATAACAGTGAATTTCTTCTGTATTCAGATTACTTTCAAAATAACGAAAAAAGATATATGATCTGAAAAAATTTCGGTGATTGACTAGTGTCGGTGAAAAATGATTTAATTTTTAAAGGCGTTTTAAAGAGATGATATTGAAAAAATGCGCTTGAATTACTCAAGTCATAGTCCTACTGTTATCGAAATGGATGGTTTGAAAACCTGAAGACGCTTCAAAGCCGTAACATAATAATAATAGTAGAAAATTTTAATTGTAATTTTAAGACTGACTAGAAAAGTTCTTACAGAACATCAAAAGCAAAAGAATATACAGCCGACTCTCGATATTCGAACTCTTCAGCTGTTAACTTCGGTAAATCGAAAAAATGCTGTGTATTTTGATACGCTCGATAACTCAAAATCCTTTTCGTAACAAGAGGGGGAGAGAACGTTCTATAATTCGAACTAGGCCCTTTCCCCTCTTTATATAGTAATTCGATTTTTCCTAGCAATGTTTACTCCTCATTTTCCGCGTAAATATGTAATATTTTGCTCTTTTTTGTCTTTTTCATCATTTTTACTTTTTTACTTGAGGCTATATAGGGACTGTGAAAATAGAATTTATGTAAGATCTATACATATTTTCAAAAATATAATAAAAATTCTTGATAATTACATTTTTTTTCTTTTCTCTTGATAATTCGAATTTTTCTTAGTAGTCCCTTGGATTTCGAATTATCGAAAGTCGACTGTATATATGTATATATTATTAATAAAATGTAAAAAAATAAATAGAATAGAATAGAAAAATCTTATTAATTGAAATAGAATACCAGCAAAAACACTTGTGTGCAAAAAGGACAAGTTCGATTAATAAAAACCGTTTGCCAAAAAAATTTGTGAGATCTAATTTGCTACCAAGTTTAATTTCATCAAAAAACTTCAATTAAAACGAGTGTTTTTCAATTTAAATGTCCATCTATATATTTATATTTTGATTTCACATTTTTGGTTGAAATTATTTTCCTAAAACTTGGGTTTTACGCAATAAATTATTATTATTATTAACAAAGTTAAAATTAGGGAACGAAGAAAAGATTAATTTATTATAGACAAAAGAATTATTATTATTGTTTGATAGGGCCTCCACCTCTCCCTTTTAGCCCTTCCATCCTCTCTTATTATGATCTCATGATATAGTAACATAATTAGTGACATACATAACAATGGGAACCTTTTAATAAATTATAAAATTGCAATTTTTCGTGGAGCTAGGGCAGACATGGATCAAGTGGCTAGATTAACGGGATCAGTCATTTAATGATCAGGATGGAGACAACGGTTGGTTTGCTTTGGTTCATGAGAAGGCCTAATTTAAATGGAACAGACTTATGTACATTAATCTCATTGATTTTCGATATCTCGATGTCGATGTATGGGAAATGCTAAAGGAATCGATTTTTCAGGCGTTTCTATCGAGAACTATCTAAAATTAAGTAACATTATAATGATATTCTTTCACCAATTTCAGTACTGTTTGTTTTGAAGCATAATGAAAGTTTGATTTCTAATGTAAAGAAAAATTCAATTATTTTATTTAAAGTAGTTCTTTCGCGACAATCCACACAAAAAGTTTTAGCCTCATAACCACTCTATACATATGAACGGTGCTAAAATTTTAGGTTATGTTTTTTAACGTGACTGTACTTCTCACACTACTATATCCTCTTTATGAATGGATCGTTTCCAAGCGCTGATCTTATATCCCCTCCACTAAAAATAATCGCCCAAATATGTTTTTTTTTTTATTTTTTATCAAAACTACGAGGTAAATAATTTCAATTTTTTTTTTAAGTTACTCCGAATATATTATTCTAACAAATATTAATTTTTCATCAAGATGGTGAAAGTCCTTCAATGAGAATAAATAAAATAATGATCATTTGCCCACCCTTTCCCATGCAAAAAATTCCATTTTTAATTGCAATTATTTCATATTTGGTGTGGTAAATCGTCTTCAAATTTTAACAGTGTGTTGATTATGCTTTTAATGACTTATATTCCAAGTTTCGAAGACTTCTTGAACTTTTGCATTTGTGAAAGAACTACCTTAAGAAATATTTATTGATCAAAGAATTAAAATAACAATTTCAAATTTTACCTGTGAATATGGTCCCGCTGTTCCTCAATGCTGGCCAATTCAATAATTGTAAAAAGTTGACGTTCGCCATCTCGGCCAAAAATACCGCCAGGTAACTTTCGTAGGAACTTTTTGAGCACGGATGCTATCGTGTATACTGAGAAGTTGTCCATATTGACCAATCGTCCAGCCTTAAAATAGAGAAAATAATATTAAGGTTCTATAACAATTAATCAGTAGAGATTGTGGTGTTGGTGCAAGGTGAAACTTCTTTAATAAAGATAAGAGTAAATAAATATTTTATTTAATATGGATTTACTATGAGTTACTGAATTTCCTGAAGATGGGTCGATAGCCCGAAATATATATATTGAAAAAGAAAAAAATTTTATATCTTTTAATTTTTTAATTTTAATGTGAAATAAGTGACCCAGTATCCTTAACTCATAGTAAATCCATATTAAATAAAATATTTATTTACTCTTATCTCTATAACAATTAAATTTTATAAATTTAGACATTACTTGTAGAAAATGTATTAATTTTTTCATATTTCCCTGATGACCTGGAGCACGGAAGACATCCTTTTTCATTGGAGCTTCTTTATTTAATTTGAGTATCAACACCTAAAAAAGAATTAATAAGTGAAAATGTTATACCTTATATATATAGAGAGAGAGAGAGAGAGATAAATAGATAGATATGTGCATACCAGTAATGGTCCAGGTATGTCGTTTTTGCAAACTTCATCCAAAGGAACCCCGAATTTGACTCTAGAAAAATAAGTTGTTTTATTTATTCAATAAGAATTATAATTTACCACATATAAAATCTAAGATTTAAACGAAATGAGCTTTAGGGAACAAATTATAGGATTGGTCTTAGTATCTAATTAATTTCTATTTTTTGCATTTGGTCCTATTCTATGTGGCATTTTATTTATGTGTTTATGTGCGTGTGTTTAGTGTAAATATTATATATTATAATATAATATATTTAGTATAAAAAATGTTGGCCGAGTGGTTATAGAGCATGCCTTCTAAGTAATCAAGCTAGAGCGCATTCAAGCCGGACACGCTGCAAATATTTGACCGGCTATAATCCGATTCCTTCAATGGAAGGCAATGGGAAACCACCCCCTTGAAAATTACAATGGAGAGGATACTCTCCACAGTAATCGCCGACGGTCGGAATCAGTATGGCGCTTGAAGAAGTCTAATAACCAGATAGCGGGGTAATTTTTGCGGTGAGCGAGGCTTGAACTCTAGTCTCCTGAATTTAAAACAAGTATAAATTTAAAGATAATTATCAGATATAAATAAATTATATCTTATGTTACTAAACGAGCAAATCTTGTATATATATATATCCAATCGGGTTTTCGAAAACGGCTCTAACGATCTGGATGAAATTCATGGATTAGGAGGGTTTTGTGTTGGCGATTCGATCTGTCACGGTCTCATCTTCGGCTAAGTCGTTTTTGATTGGATTTTTGTTAATTGAAATAATTATTCACATTAAATTGAAAGTTTTTGTGCCGAGAGTAGCAGAATTTTTATATATTGAAGGAGACAATAAAAGAGTCTGTCTTCTTCTGGAATTAAAAATTTTATTTATTTATAACGTATTTATATCGTTATAAATAAATAAAATTTATAATTCCAGCAGAAGACACACTCTTTTATTGTCTCCTTCAATAATTATTCATAGGTGGTTGTCTCGATAAAAATATATATTTACATTTTTATTCAATTTCCTTTTAATTATTAATTGATTTTTCACTTTTAAATTCCACTAATAGATCATTACAAATATTATTATATACATTAAAAGTTAGGCAATGTAAGTGATTGGGTGAGAAAAGAGAGGGAGAGATACCAATCGATTTGATTGGGGAATAATGGAATTGAAATAATTATCGGAAAAGAGGTTTTTTTATCTAATTAGATTTTTCCTCTTATTAAAAACAAGGACTAAAGATTAATAAGGACACTCGATGGTGGAGAAGCAATCTCCGAAATCGAAGCTAAAATACAAGGTATACATTAATTAATGTAAAATAATTGGTTTAATAAAATTTATAAAAAAAAAAAAAAAAAAAAAAAAAAAAGGGTGTAAGTGATTGAAAATTAATCGGATTGAAGATGGCAAAGAGGTTTTTTATTTCATTAATTTTTTCCTCTTATTAAAAACAAGGACTAAAAAGATTATCGCAAGCTCAAGAAGATCAAGGACAGTCGATAGTGGGGAAATAATCTCCGAAGTCGAAGCCTCAAATTCAATGTAAACTTTATTTCATGTAATAAAATTGGTTCAATAAATGGTAATTAAAATGTAATTGATTAAAAATCGAGTTTTAAATCCTACAAACGTATTTTTTCTATATTAGAATTTGGCAATTTAATTGATTAACTCAAAAATTGGTATTTAATTTAAAAAAAAAAAACATTTTACGGTATTTATTTATATGCCTATACATATATACACATAATCTGTGGGCCACTACAAGGCTTAAAATGCAAAAACTGTGAGGGGGCGGGGGTGGAGGTGAGTGTGGGGAGATATGGGGGGTGGGAGGGTACGGGGCGCGAGGTGTTGGATAGGCGCTGCTAGGCAACGCTGGTTATTGTTTACTGTTGATTGTTGTTGTTTGTTTTGTTTTCTAATTCTTATGTGATATTTGATTGAACAAAGATTATTCGTGGGGGGGGTCGATAGGCTAGTCGGTAGCGTGACAGCGAGCTAACCAGGAGACCCGGGTTCGAATCCGACTCGAGGCAGCCAGCCAAAATCTGACCCCCGGGGGTAGAGACAAATTTTAAAAAATATATCTAGTATCGTAATTAGGCTTATGGCTAGAAGGGCCGAAGAAGCCAAAAAAAAAAAAAAAAAAAAAAAAAAGATTATTCGTTACCCAATTGAGTTGTGTGAATATTTTACTACAATGACGGACACAACAACTGGCGACGAGGATGGGATTCACAGTGAAAAGAAAGGAACAAGAATCGCCCTAAATGATTTCAATCCATCTATCATGGAATGGGATGCCTGGAAGATAAAGTTTGAAAAATTTTTATTCTTAGAAAATGTTAAAGATGATGATTATAAAAGAGCTCTGTTAATCAATTATCTATCACCACAACCATTTCAGGTAATACTTTCAGTTTGTAAACCATTAAAGCCCAACGATTATTCATTCGGTGATATTATGTCAAAGCTTGATTCAAATTATAAAAAAATTACATTCCCATTTCCTCTACGGAACGAGTGAAGTTTTTTTCACTGAAACAAAGGCACGGGCAATCATTGGCGGAATTCGCAAATCAAGTTAGAGATGGTACGACCAATTGTGATTTCCCAGCCGATTTTTTTGAAGATGCTATGATAACGTCATTTGTAATGGGAATGGGCAATAATAATGTCCGAAAATATCTATTACAACAAGATCTTAAAGTATTTGAAAAGACAGTATCGGTTGCACGTACTATAGAAACAGTATATTTAGAAAGCAGTAGAAATTCTAGTGACATAAATGATCTCGAATCGAATATTCAAGTTGTAAAAAGAAAAATTCCTGAGAATAAAAATTATAAAGAATTGAAATGTTTTTCATGTGGAGGCACAAATCATTTGAGAACCAATTGTTATTTTAAAAATAGTAATTGTTTTAAATGTGGGTTAAAGGGGCATATAGGCAGAATTTGTAAGGCTTCAGTGAAAGTTAAAAATACCGAGGAGACTAGTGATAGCGAACAGAAAAGTAATTGCATATCAGATATACTATGTAACGTTAATAGTATCACAGATTCTAAAATTATTCAAGTTAATGTTGAATTAGAAGGATATAACGTTTTGATGGAAGTAGATACTGGTTCTGGAGTAACAATAATAAACAAAAAGACTTGGGAAAGAATAGGGAAGCCCCTACTGCAACCATGTAAATTGCAATTAAAGAGTTATTCAGGTCATGGAATTAAAGTAAAGGGTCAAAGTATGGTGAATGTCAAATGTTTCGGAAATGAAGCTAGTTTAAAATTATTCGTATCAGATGAATCAGGAAATAATCTATTGGGTAGAGACTGGCTTTTTGGTTTGAATCTCACATCACTAAGTATTGATTTTTTGAAGAAATTAGATACAAATAAAGAGGGTAAAAATTCGGGGTGTTGCAACTCAATTTTACTAAATAAGGATTTGATTAAAACAAAATATTTTAGTATTTTTCAAGAAGGCCTTGGAACTTGTACTAAAGTAAAGGCGCATCTTTATTTGAAGCCTGGGGTAAAACCTAAATTTTGTAAGGCTCGTGAAGTATCTTTTGCGAACAAAGAGGCAGTCAGAAATGAAATTGAGCGCTTAGTAGCTATGGGAGTAATAGAAAAAGTCGATCATACTGACTGGGCAGCACCAATAGTTATTGTTCCTAAGCCAGGGGGTGCGGTTCGAATTTGTGGAGATTTTAGTACAGGACTAAATGACTCATTAGATACTCACAAGTATCCTTTACCCACGGCAGAAGAATTATTTGCTTCATTAAATGGGGGACAAAAATTTTCAAAGATAGATCTATCTGATGCTTATTTGCAAGTAGAGTTAGATGAAGGAAGTAAATCTTTGGTGGTAATAAATACCCATAAAGGGTTGTACAAATATAACAGATTACCGTTCGGGATAGCTTCAGCCCCTAGTATATTTCAAAATATAATGGATCAGATGCTAGGTGGTTGTGAAGGGGCTATGTCTTATTTAGATGATATAATAGTTACTGGCAGAAATGATGAAGAACACCAAAGAAATTTAGCTAAAGTGTTAGATAAGATACAGGAATATGGGTTCCGATTAAATTTTTTAAAGTGTTCGTTTTTTAAGAATTCGGTGGAGTATTTAGGGTTCAATATAGATAGTCAAGGGATTCGTCCATCTCCAAATAAAATTAAAGCTGTGGTAGACATGCCAGAACCGAAGAATATAAACGAATTACGTTCATTTTTGGGTATGATAAATCATTATACTAAGTTTATACCTCACCTATCAAGTAATTGTGAACCTCTATACAATTTATTAAGGAAAGATCAGAAATGGGGGTGGGAAAAAGAAAGTAAATCATGTTTTGCAAATTTAAAAAAGAAATTGACTTCATCGTTAGTTTTAACTCATTATGACCCCTCATTACCTCTTATATTAGCTGCAGATGCATCAAATATAGGTATAGGAGCAGTTTTATTTCATCGGTTCCCAGATGGTACAGAGAAAGTGATTTGCTATGCCTCCAAAACTCTTTCACATGCAGAAAAACGTTATGCTCAAATAGAGCGAGAGGCTCTTGCTTTAATTTTTGGCGTTAAAAAGTTTTATAAATATTTATGGGGAAGAGAATTCATACTGTTAACCGATCATAAGCCGTTAACGACAATTTTCGGCAAAAAGAAAGGAATTTCTTCATTAACAGCTAGTAGATTACAACGATGGGCACTTATATTAATGGGATATAATTACAAGATTGAATATATAAAATCAAATGAAATGCAAGCAGATGCTCTTTCCCGTCTTCCTAACAATGTAAATGACTTAGACAATGATTTTGCTTGTCACCAAATTATTAATATACTATATGAGGATTTTCATGAAAAGTTACCGATTAAAGCAAAAGATATTGAACGAGAAACTCGTAATGACCCTAAATTATCTCAAATAAAAAAATTTGTATTGGATGGTTGGCCTGAAAGAATTAATGATGAGAAATTAAGACCTTATTTTAAAATAAAAACAGATCTCACTATTTATAATGGTTGTATTATGCGAGGATTTCGAACAGTTATACCTGAAATATTTCATACTAAATTATTAAATTATCTACATGAGACACATAATGGCATGGTAAGAATGAAATCATTGGCTAGACAGTATTTTTGGTGGTCTAATTTGGATATGGATATTGAAAAGTTAGTCCGGAATTGTGAAAATTGTTCGTTAATAAGCAATAATCCTCCGAAAAGTCCTCCCCTTTCTTGGCCCCCGTGTGAGAGGCCATGGCAAAGAATTCATATAGATTTAGCAGGTCCATTTAAATCATTGATGTTTTTTGTGATAGTAGATACATATTCAAAATGGCCAGAAATTGTAAAAATTTCAAGAACTACATCTTCTGACTTAATTAGAGTGCTACGTTCTCTTTTCGCTCGTTATGGAATTCCAGAAGAATTGGTGAGTGATAATGGACCGCAATTCGTAGCAGATGAATTTGCTGAATTCTGTGAAAGTTATGATATAAAACATGTTTTTACACCACCTTATCATCCACAGTCCAATGGCCAAGTCGAGAGATACGTACAAACTTTTAAAGATGCCCTAAAGAAAATGCTATTTAATCAGTATACGCTTAATGAGGGAATAATTCAAACCAAGTTGGAAAATTTTCTGTTCCGATATCGAGTTACACCTCATACAACAACACTAAAATCACCAAGTTCATTATTTCTAAACAGAGAATTGCGTACAGAGCTAGATTTTCTAAGTCCTTTCAAGAAAAATGTAACATGTGATGAAATACCATCAACTGATCGAGTGAGGAATTTCAAGGAAGGAGATGAGGTGATAGTTAGAGATTTTAGGAGGGTAAGAAGGTCAGATTGGACTAAGGGAATTTTAGAAAAGAAAATAGGAAACAGAATATGGATTGTAAAAATTAGTGGAGAAAATTGGCGCAGACATGAAGATCAAATAAAACGGGGTTTCCAGAAAGATCCCGATGAAGAACCATTAAAAGATCCCGATGAAGAACCATTAATCATTCCCCCAATAATTCCACCTGTGGCTAATAATGGCAACAATACTGAAACACCCACTATTCGACACCAGATTCCAAATACAGCGTCTCCACCGTTAGAACCTTCGCCAGCGAATCAACGAACCGTTTCTGATCCATCGCAAAATTCAACGACCTCAGGCACAAGACCTAAAAGAACATGCAAAGCGCCTCAACGCCTTATAGAAGAAATTTAGAGGGAAGGTGTTGGATAGGCGTTGCTAGGCAACGCTGGTTATTGTTTACTGTTGATTGTTGTTGTTTGTTTTGTTTTCTAATTCTTATGTGATATTTGATTGAATAAAGATTATTCGTTACCCAATTGAGTTGTGTGAATATTTTACTATAATGACGGACACAACAACTGAAGTGGTTTGGGGGTGGGGTGGGCGTGTAGATGGGGGTGGATGTGTGGTGGGGGTCCGGGGATTAATATATAGGTTTTAACTGAAGCAAAAAGTTACCGAGAATTGCTCGTTGGCCAGGTACTATATAGAATACGACTAAAAAATAATTTTAATGAACTGTATATAAAAAAATTATAAAAACAAGTATTGCTATAAAGGTTAAATACTTTTTAAAGTCAATTAATTATATAAAACAAAAATTAAAAAAAAAATATATATATATAGGAAATAATCCCGATAGATGGATGAAGATGAGTTTTTGACTCGAAAGGCTTGATGGAAAGATATCGGAGGAGCGCCGATGTCGTCGATTTTCTTCAGAGGTGAAAACCTCTCTTGGTGGCGTAAAGCCGTGAAATTTGCTTTCCCAAAATAAGAATTGGCCCGGAGGCTTGTGAAAAATGCTTTTTAAAAATAAGAAATTGCCCTGAGGCGGTGAAAAATGCTTTCAACAAAATAAATGGCACAAGGCCCGAAATTTATTACTTCTTCGTGGTTACAAGATTTCGTACAGCGTTGTTTCTTTAATCGTTCCAAAGTCGACAGGCGAACTCTTGGAGAGCGTAAAACAGCTCTTCACACAGCGAGAGCTGAATTGCAACTGCCTGCTAATTACGGCTTTTGCCCCTTTTATAGCTCTCGATTTAATTGATAATTAATGTGATTGGTTAATAATTTTTCCTAGATCGCGCTCGATTAATTATAAAAGGGCGTGGTCTCCTTCTTCGATAATTAGTCTTTCATGAGCCACGAACCGATTAACATTGAAAAATAAATTACATTTCTAATTAAAAAAAAAGCAGAAAATCGATTCCTACATTCTCCCCTTTCTCAATCAAGTTACGACCCGGAACTTATATCTATTAGCCAATCATCTTTTACATAGTTAAATATTTCGACTTAAAATTAATTTAGTTCGTGTGTATTGTCTTTTCTTCTTTAAAACTGTTTAGGACTTTCAACACTTTACTTAATTATAGAATAAAATATATCTTTTTTTTCACACTTGAAACTTGACTATTTTTACAAAACAAATTGATATTAATAGAACATTTTAACAGAAAATATTTAAAACTTTAACTTAGTGTCTTTTAATTGCCTATTTCTTTGATTTGAATTTACTTAAAAACTAACACTTTCACACACTATTTTTCACTTGTACTTAAATTAACACTTTTTTTTTCTTTTTTTTTTTACACTTTTATAATTAACACAACACTTCACTTGGATATTTTCTTGAACACTTATAGTCTGAGGTAAGGGACCGACATGGGTTTTAACTGGTATTGAGGGGAAATTAAGATTAATTTTATCAGATTTAAGACCACTAAACTTTGTAACGTCATAGGCTGCGTAATCATTTTGGCTTTTGATTCTAATTTTCTTCGTAAGTTCCCCAATTCTTCTTGCTTGAAACCCCTTAATCTTGTCTTTGTTCATAGGTGAATTTGTCCCTTGACCATCTTCTAAATGACTTTCTTTACTTGAGATATCTTTATTTTCTTCTTTCAAAGCGTTAGCTGTTTTTGCAAAATGACTGTCTTGATCTGATAATTTCTTGTGTAATTCCCTGTTTTCGTGTTTAATTAAATTTATAACTTCGATTAATGAATTATTTTGATCTATCAGTTCGTTGTTCCTTAATTTTAAATGGTTAATTTCGTTTCTTTGAATTTTTCTTTCTTCGTTGAGACTTCTATTTAAACTGTTCAATTCCTTTTTCATTGACTGAATTTCGTGTTTTAATGAATTGTTTTCCATGCGTAGTTCATCTATTAAATGAGATTCTGTTTCTGTTATTGTTTTGTTAATTTTATTAACGTCTATGCTTTTAATAATTTGGATGCCATCTTGTCCTATTTTAATTTCGGCCTGATCTAACAGATCGATTCCTAAAATTACTTGTTCGTCTATTGTTTCGTTTGGAACTACATAAAATTTAATATTAAAATCTTCGTTGTCAATTCGTGTGGTTGTTTTAAAATATCCTTTAGTTCCTGTTCGTGAAAATGCAAATCCGTTTAAAATAATATTTGAATCTGTTAATTGTGGTGAACCTAGCTGTTTGTGGATGTCTTCGCTCATGAGCGATAAGCCTGCACCGGTATCTACTAAGGCGTTAATCTTGTGGTTGCTTATTGAAATGATCTTGTGATTGGATTTCGTTTTTTGACTATTTACTGTAACTATGTTCATGGGTGGGTCTTCTTTGGTGATTAGGTTTTCGTTTCCACCCTTACTGCTAACTGGCTGTCTATTGCATGCATGATTTGCTACGTTAGCTGACTTGGAAGTGATTTCCGAATAAATTTTTAATTTTTCTTTCAATTCTTTTAATGTTTTTGCCCCGTAAAGTATTACTTTATTAGGACTAATGTCTTGTATACCGTCCAGTATATACTCTATTACTGCCTTGTCTTCTAGGTTGCCCCTATTGGCTATCTCTTTCATAACAAGAAAGTATTCATAAACATGCTCACCCTTTTGCAATTTTCTTCTGGCTAGCTGTTTATGAATATCCGCGCTGCTAACTTGCAATGAGAATTCTTCCAACAAGGCCTCTTTTAACTTATCCCACGTATTAATGTTTCTTTCACTTTCTACGAATAGCCTAGCTAGTCCAGTTATTAGCCGTCTGCCAAAGGTAAATAGTTGCAAGTTACTCCAACTTTGAATACTTGCTTCGGATTCTATGTCCTGCACCCATCTTTCTATTGAATAACTGTCTGTTCCGTTGAATTTTTTTATTAGTGGTTCTACGTCCCTAAAATTGATTGGACTGTGTTCCATGACTGTATAGTGGTCTTATAACTGATAAGAGGGATAGGTGTGTAGGTGTGCAGTGGGATTGTCGGCTCTTACCTCGTTAGTTAATTCTTCTGTCGTATTCCTGCTGCTACTCCTATGGGTGGCTGGTTCAGCTGTTATCCGCGAGTGGCGCTGCCGTCGTCGTGTTGCTTAACCCTCACTCAATCGTTTCAGTCGATCGCCGCTGCTGCTGCCTGCTACGTCGCCTGCCTTCGCTCGTCGCTTGGCTGCCGGGCGCGCGGTAAATGTGTTTGCCCGCGCAAAAACGGTCGGTGCCTCGAGGCGAGTCGAGACAAACCTCCTCGGGTCCGAACCGAGATGGTCCAGCTCCGTCCGATAAAGCCTTTAACGAATCCGCGGCCGAGCCCCCAAATTTATAGGAAATAATCCCGATGATGGATGAAGATGAGTTTTTGACTCGAAAGGCTTGATGGAAAGATATCGGAGGAGCGCCGATGTCGTCGATTTTCTTCAGAGGTGAAAACCTCTCTTGGTGGCGTAAAGCCGTGAAATTTGCTTTCCCAAAATAAGAATTGGCCCGGAGGCTTGTGAAAAATGCTTTTTAAAAATAAGAAATTGCCCTGAGGCGGTGAAAAATGCTTTCAACAAAATAAATGGCACAAGGCCCGAAATTTATTACTTCTTCGTGGTTACAAGATTTCGTACAGCGTTGTTTCTTTAATCGTTCCAAAGTCGACAGGCGAACTCTTGGAGAGCGTAAAACAGCTCTTCACACAGCGAGAGCTGAATTGCAACTGCCTGCTAATTACGGCTTTTGCCCCTTTTATAGCTCTCGATTTAATTGATAATTAATGTGATTGGTTAATAATTTTTCCTAGATCGCGCTCGATTAATTATAAAAGGGCGTGGTCTCCTTCTTCGATAATTAGTCTTTCATGAGCCACGAACCGATTAACATTGAAAAATAAATTACATTTCTAATTAAAAAAAAAGCAGAAAATCGATTCCTACATATATATATTTAATATAATATATGAATAAATGGTGAAATGAAGAACTAATGGAAGAGCAAGGGCCGTTGCCAGAGGGGAGTGAGCAGTGCCCGTAGTGGAGGATTTTTTGCCCGTATTAAAAGATTCTCATATGTGTATCATTTATAAACATGTTTCTCGCTAATAAATACTGGCATGAGAAAATCAGTTTAAACCGAGACTACCATAACTCTTCCGTTTAAAAATCCACTGGGATATAATAATGTTACAATATTATAATAATTATATTATTTAATATAATCATATTATTTATACATTATATCTTATCTTTCTTATTATTTTAAACGAGCAATTCTTGTATATATAGAATCGGTTTCTCGAAAACGGCTTTAACTATTAAAAATTGGTGAACTTATCAAGTCTCATGAGTTATTAGTCGTGTATAAATTTTAATCCGATTGAAATAAAGGAACGGGGTGTAAATTAGTCATGTCGCAAAATAAATATTTTAATCGTTCATATCTCGTCTTCGGTAAGTCGCAGAGCCTTGAAATTTGAAACTTAAGCTATTTAGAGGCAAAAAGTTACCGTGCATCGCTCAGTGCTCCAGGCACTTAATATAATAATAATTAATATTACAATAATATTAAAAGGACGTTTTTGCTTTCGCATAATCATAAATTAACTTATGTATAAAATTTAGTGTCTAACAAAGCCCTGTATTTTATCAAATGAATGCATAATAATATTTGTAAATAAAATTTAGTTCCAGATTACTTTGTAAGTTAAAGAAATAATAGATTTAAAAACATATTTTCTCTCACCCGCCCTATAAAATCAGATGACCTATCTAATGTTCAGTCCTAGCTACAGGCCTATTGAGTAGTCAATGGAGCCAAACCAAGAGAAACGTATAGAAAAACTCCAGGAGGCTAACAAAGCCCGGGACACTAAACCACTGTGGTAGAAAACTTAAAACGGAAGTTAGGCAACTTGCTCCTAATCTTTCTGGATTGAATTTGATTCATAAATAACAGAACACATGTCCTAAATAAAGAATCAAGTTTTATAGATCTAATAAACTCATGTGTACACTACAAGAATTTCATTAATGACTAACATTAAAAATGAATAAATAAAATTATATTTAATAATAATAAAAATGGTTATAAAATAATGCTTTCTTTAAAATAAATTTAATATATATATATATTTAAAAAAAAGAACATTTAAAATTATTAATAAAAGATGAAAGAGTAATAAACAAAATTATATTAAAAAATATTCCAAAGTGATTAAAAAAATGGGTGTTTAGATAACGATTTGGAAAAATAAATTCAAATTAATCTAATTTGTGATAAACATAATAAATTTTTAGAAACTTTTTGTAAAAAAATATTAAAAGGATACTTTGGTTATGTGAGGCAAGGTATAAACCAAAACGTTGTTATCGAAGCGATTGCTAATATCTCGACAGCAAAGTTTTGGTTTTATTCTTGTCTCACATATCGAAAGTATCGTTTTAATATTTTTTTATAAAAGTTTCTAACAATTTATAACACTAAGTTTTAAGCTTCCAAAATACACCTTTTTCAGATATCGATCAAAATTATTTAATTTAAAAGGTTATATTTTGCCGAGAGTAGCAGAGTTGTTGAATCGTAAAGAGAAACAAAGAGGTTGTCCTCTGCTTTTTATGCAAATAAACAAACACACATATATATCAAATAAACATGTATAATTATATATATATTATTTATTTTTGAGACTATAGTTGCGAAGGCTTGGCCTTTATCATCAGTCTTTTTTCAATTATAAATATTATTTTTCATAGGGTCAGTATAGTGTGGATATTGAAAATGTTTTTGCTCTTACTGAGACGTAAATCCAGTTAGCATTTAGGATAGTGACCCAATGAAAAATAATATTTAGAATTACAAAAAGACTGTTGATGAAGGCCAAGTCTTAGAAACTAAAGTCTCAAACAAATAAATAATATATATATATAATATATATATATACATGTGTAATTATATTGTATAATTTGTTTTCAATAAATAATTATAATTAATCATGGGTGATTTAAATAAAAATTCAAACTTTAATCAAAATAATCACAAAAATAAAAGCTTTAACAGCTTCATTACTAATGTATATTTGATATATATGTGTGTGTTTATTTGCATCAAGCAGAGGATAACCTCTTTGTTTCTCTTTATGAACCAAAAACGTTTTGGTTCCGAAGAGGGAGCTGATATCTCGACAGCAACGTTTTGGTTTAAATCTTGTCCCGTATATCGAAAATATCCCTTTAATATTTCTTTGCCAAAGTTTCTAACAATTTTTAACTCAAGTTTTAAGCTTCCAAGATACATCTTTTTAAGATATCGTTAGCTAGCATAGATAAATAAAAAATATAGACCAAAAGTATTTTTGGACCTAAGTGACCACTCCTCCTTACAGTAGTAATCTAAATTAAAATCATAAGTTAAAAGAACAAGATAAATAGTATCGGGTTTACTTTTCAAGCCTTCGAGGGTATGGTACAGAGGTTGGATGACCACAAGATGTAACTACATTTCCTAGAGTAGCCGCTCGCCTATGCATTCTTTGCGCCCAGCTGCTCATCCTAAATAAATACAGAAAACAATAAAAAGGTGTCAATTATAATTCATTATTTAAATAAACTCAGGTAACAATGAGGGTTTATTTCAAAAATGTCATTCAAAAAGTATTTAAATTCCATCAAGTGTATTCTTTGACATCTTGAAGACTATACCTTGACTTAGCTGGTGGATAAATGTTGGCTTAGCCTCATTAAATATATACTGCATTGGAAAGTGACGGGTATGAACACAGCCTGGGTGGATTTGAGATCATTAAATTTGCTAAATTTTATTTTGCAGTATTAACCACACCTTCCACTTCATTTTCCTAAGAATCAATATGGCTGACGACTGGCACTTGATGTGATTAATCCGAATATATGGCAAATTTAAATGTAATGAAATGAGCAACAACTTCTGCATATCTTTAATTATGATTTTACAAGATAAAAATTTAAAAAATACTTAATTTTATAAAAATATATCAAAAATCATAATAATATAAATGTATCCATTAAAAGAAATAAAATTGCGCGCTTTTATTTGAAAATGTTTAATTTTTTTTCCTTTTATCATAATTAAAATATTTTAATTTTAAATTTCATTATATTATTATTATAAATAATACAAAAAAAAACAATTAACAAATTTTTTTATTATTTTTATTTTTTCTAATTAATCTGAACTTTGAACCAGAAATACAGATTGCGCTGTATGCATTCTAGTTTCAGATTATTTGCACAACAAGATTGTCAAAATTTGGTTTTCTTAACAAATTAAATTACCAAGTTTCTACATTACTTCTTAAATTCTTGCCCAACAACATATATTTGTATGATACCTTCTAATCATCAATATATTTTATCAATTGATTACTCATAAAGGTTATTATTAAAATTTTTTCTTCTGAGTCACGAACTGTATGTCAAGCATACGTCATTCCCCTAAGGTTAATTTGTATCATTGGTCAAAGAACTGAGTCAATACTATTATTCGCTAAAAATTATTAACAATGTTTAAATCAACCAACTTTGATAAAATGCTTGGTAAATTTATTTAACTTTAGCTTTTTATTTTATTTATTTGTAACTAAAAAACGAATTTTTTAATTATAGAAAAAGCGACTAGTAACCAAAAGTTAGATCCAGATTGGCCACTCATTATGCATCTTTGTGATTCTATTCGTCAAGGTGACACTCAGTAAGTTGCATTTAATTTATACATGATAATAAATTAGTTTATGTTTATAATTTCATTTTTTTAAATTATTTCTATCTATTAATTGTTATTGGATAAAAAATACTTGGTAGGTTTCACATTATTCACAAAATGTTTCACCAAGTAGCAACACCAAATTCCTTAAAAACTATTAAAAAAAATCCATTAATTGTGGTTGCATTATATGATACATACTTAAAAAAAAGCCCCAGTCTGCTTATAAAGTTTTTAATAAAACTTTCGGAAGTTTCGTCAGAAGTTTTTGTCATCCCCACGCTTCGATACTTTAATATGTATTATTAAAAAAAAAAAAAAAAAAACATAAAATAAACGGAAAGCAGAAACACCTTCCGAAATATTCCTACAATTTTAATAAATATTCTATTTTAATTCTAATTTCAAATACACCCACGAGCAAAGAAATGGAATCACCTCCCTTGCGAGTTATTAAATGTAATTTTCATTCACAAATATAATAATAACAATATAATATATTTCCATTAGGTTATTATTCTACATTTATTTTATGCCTCCTCCTCCCTATGAGCCAATTTGGGCCAATTCAAGCCAACGTGTAGAGGGGGGTTGGCTTGTATTGGTCATTGGTTGACGCTAGCCATGAGATTGGCGTTGGTTGGCCTTCGGAGCGGTTTTTTCGATATATCAAAGAGGGCCAATGTTACGCAACGAAAGTGCGCAGTGGGTAGCTGGCGTTTCCACAATGCCATAGACATTGGCCCAACTCTTGGACCACTGTGTGGAGGCACCGTCAAATTAACTCTTTTTACTGGTGGCCAACATGGTCAACATGTTTGGTTCACATTGGGCCATAGTGTAGAGGGGTTATTAAATGCTGAAAAAATACAAGAAATTCTGTGTTTTTATTAAAAATCAACTTATTTTGTAGATGCAATGAAAACACAAGGTTGAAATTTGACATAAGCAAATAAAATAAATACTGCTGACCTCTTTTTCATTAAAACCTTAAGGATGTTCCCTAATATAGCTCAGATGCAGTTCGCTCTTTCCCCCACTCTTACATCGCAGAAAGGCAAAAATATTTTCACTGCGGTGTTTCTTGGATCTGGCAACATTGCATTCTTATCGACGCTAAAAGTCAAAGAATAAAAAAAAACACTTCATGAAACAGTTCAATGTAAAATTTCTGATGAGAACAGTATAGTTAGGTTGAGAGAATTAGCTAAAAATCTCTCCAGAAGTTTTTTAGATATGGAAAAATTGAGTGATTTTAGTGCGACCATGCCAACTCGCCATCTCTCACTTGCCATGCCATGAGAGAAAAAATGAAAACCATCAAAAAAGTACCTAACTTTTAACATTTTTCATACAAAACGAATACAACTTGATACAATTATTTTAACAGGAAAATATTTGTTATATCTTCAATTAATGATTCTCAGTTTTTCAAGATAATATCAAGAAAAAAACGATTGTTATTTAATGAAACAGTCGCTTTAACATCAATCGGGATAGGGCTCGCGTGTTAAATATGCAAATTTTAATGGTGCCGCAAGGACTATTGAAACAAATTTCTACGTTTAAAGGACACTTATAAATATCTCTATTCAAAGTTTTAAAAGGATTGCAAGAAAATCGATTTATTAGGGAACGTCCTTAAAACAACTTATAAATATAATTATGTGATTAAATAATAAAAACTGATAATTATTCTTTTTCATCTCGTATCTCTCTTCAATTTTGAGCATTGTCAGTTATTAATAAAAGTAAATTCTATCCATAGCAAATTGTTATAATCGCATTAGATACATTAAAAGCGTCTGTTCAGTATCTTTCCATTTGAATCGCTAACATCATAAAAGAGTTTGTCACCATTCGAAATCGTGGTCCTGTAGTCTAGACAATCTAGATTCTAAAAGTTGATCCATTGATTGCTTATAGGTATACCAATAGGGTGTGGCAGATCACCTTGCTTATTTAGAAATTCAATTAAGAAAAAAATAATTCACATACCGTATATATTTAATTCTTTAAACAGCATCAAGTACAAAAATTAAATTTTATGTTTACTCATTTTTAATGATACAAGAACTTTTTTTGGTATTTGTTAAGATGCTTTTTAATTAAAAAGAAATCAAATCTTGGTCTTTTATCCTTAGATAATTTATAAATAAATGACGCGAATATATATACTATAAATGTTATTTAATTTTAATATTTCCTTTTATAGGCCGACTTATGCGATGCAAGCCATTAAAAAAAAAATATGTAATGCCAATCCTCATACGGCAATGTTTGCTTTACAGGTATAATTTTATTATTATTATTTTTATTATTTTCATTATTCATTAATTGAAAATTCTAATAGGTGCTTGAATCATGTGTAAAAAATTGTGGATCTCCTGTTCATGACGAAGTATGTTCCAAAGCTTACATGGAAAGCCTTCATGATCTTGTGAAAACAACTCCTCATGACCAAGTCAAGACTAAAATATTAGAATTATTACAAGCTTGGGCATTTGCTTTTCGAAATAAACCAAAATATCGTGCTGTACAGGTATTTATTAAATGTTTAACATAATAAAATCAACTTTTTTTTTAAATGAATTTTTGTTTTTTTAGGATACCGTAAACATTATGAAATCGGAAAATTACAAATTTCCTCCTTTTAAAGAGTCAGATGCTATGTTTTCGGCAGATTCTGCACCCCAATGGGCAGATGGGGAAGTGTGCCATCGATGTAGAGTCACTTTTAGCTTGGTTCAGAGAAAAGTAATTAATGTTTTTTAAATATTTATAAATACTTCATTTAATTATTAAGCAAAGATAAATGATTAATGTAGTTGTTTCGTTACAATACAAGCAAAAAGTTAATGCTAGAGTATATAGAACAGACAATAAGGATTCATAATTCATAAGCCCAAAACTTTTTGCTGTTTATGTACCACTACTAGCCAATCCCATGCTCGTTTGACAAATCTGGCAACACTGTCCGAGCTTGTATATATTTTATCATAGAAATTTCAGATAAAGTACATTATAAAGGGAGATTTATAAAACAAAAAGTTCTTAATAAGCGAATGAAAGCTGTTGCGATAATGGCTGAAGCAAAAAAATGTCAAAAAAATTACTAAAGTTCACCCACTTTTTAGGTTAAATAAATGCGTTGTTGCCAGCTTGTTTTTAATGTAAATTTTTCATTATATATTAATTATTATCTCAGAAACTGTGTTGTAACTATGAATTAAAATTTTCTTAAAAAATGTATTACTTATTGTTTAATGTTGGTTTAGTTTTTTATAACAATGGTAAGGAGAGTTTCTTAATTATAATTAAATATGTATGTAAACTTTCCGATATCCCGTATAGTGCAATGTATAAGAATCTGAAAAACTCTATCTTTGGAATATAATATCTCCGGGACTATATTGTTCATAAATTTCGTTTTGCCACCACTCGATGCAGAAGTATTTAAATAATAATCCTTCTAAATTTAAAAAAAAATCCTAAGAAAACCCTTATGGTGAAACAACTACCTTAAATAAAAAATAGTTGTTTAAAGCTCTCAAGAATATATAGATTAAACAAAATTAAAACTTTTGTGGAAATTCACTCTTTGAATCTTATTGTTTTAAAAAGCGATTTAGTTGAATATTTTTTTATTTTGAGAAATTAACTATTTATTGCATTAAATTTCAATTAATAAAATACAAATTTCAGCATCATTGTCGCGCTTGCGGTGAAGTGTTTTGCGGCCAATGTAGTTCTCGCACTTCTACATTGCCTAAATTTGGAATTGAAAAAGAAGTTCGTGTGTGTGAAGCATGTTACGATCAAGTTAATAAGTAAGTTTAGAATTTTGTTAATGATAATAAACCATAGAAATTAAATAATAATTTTATCACTTTTAGACCTAAAACACCAACTACTAAACCAGAGACTGAACTCCCTGCAGAATATTTATCAAGCTCTTTATCCCAACAAAATCAGGTTTCATGCTTTTTTTTTTATTTTATTTTTTTTATTTTATTAGTTATTTCTTAAATTAATTTTTTAACATTCTTGATAGAATCCACCACCCAGAAAATCGGAACAGGAACTTCGTGAGGAAGAAGAATTACAACTCGCATTAGCTCTCTCTAAGAGTGAAGCAGAAGAAAATGAAAAATTGGTAATTTTTTTTATTTCAAATAATTATAAATTTCAAAAAGTAAAATGAGAATAATACGTTGTTTTATTTATAGAAAAAAAGAACAACCAGTTCCCTTCTTTCTGGAGGAAATCGAGGTCGCCAACAGTCTCCACCTCCTCATGCTAATCAAGTGGTTTGTATTTATTTTATTTATATTTTTGGAAATATATTACAGTAATTGTCCATTAATAGATTTTACACTTTATTTTGAAAACAACATTTGAATCTACAAAAACAAATGAAATATTTTTTATTTTACCATAGTTAGTCTATAAAACTAAAAAAATCTTAATTTTATGAATTCATTTGCTTATTAATAATTAATAGAGGACCATTCAATTAAAATAAAAAATTTTCATCCGGAACTATTTAACTTAATACGATTGAAGTTTTTGGAGACGGACTGGTAAGTGAATTGAATGTATTTTGATGAGGTAGTCCAAGGTTCAAAAAAGAGAGAAAATTATATCTTATCTTTTTTTATTCAAAAAATTGACTCTCCCCTCTGACTCTTTGTATTCCCTTCATTGACCTTTCAAAACCCTGAAGAAGGAGGGAAGAACCCTCGGAAACGTCGGTTTTGAATAAAAAAGATTCTCTCTTTTTTGAACCTCATCATCATTTAGTCCTCTTCAAAATCCATTCATTTAACTTGATAATTATGTTATATATTGAAAGGTTCTCTAAAATTTTCAAACTAATTAACAAAATTTAGTATGTAAACATTCTTTTATTATTTGATCCTTTTTAGTTCTCTAAATTCAAAAGAGAAAATAAACAAATTTTATGCTCAAAGGCAAACATTTAATAAGGCCTTTAAACCATTCTTTAGGAACCTTCTAATGATCATGAGGATGAAGACATGGATCCCGAACTAGCCAGATATTTAAATCGGGCACTTTGGGAAAAACGTGATACTAGAAGTCATGCTCAACAACCATCTTCAAATATCATTGAACAAACTCCTTCAGCGCCTTCCAATTCATCTGGAATTATTATAAATTTAAAAGTAATTTAAAATTATTACTAATTTATTTTTGAATAAAGGTCGTATTTTATGGACGACCCTTAAATCATCTCAGAAAAAAATACTATCTATTTACAGAAAAGAAAAAATTTATTGATTGTTTAAATAAATGAAAAAATACAAATCTTTTATAAAAAACAATCCAAAACACGTTTATTTAAAAGCCAAACGTTTCGGGAGAATTTCTCCCTTTTTCAATGGAAATTTGTGAAGAAAAAGAAAAAAGGAGAAAAAGTTGCTTCCTCTAAATATCTTAGTGTTGCTTTCTAAATTTTAAAGAAAGCAACTTTTTTCTTTTTCTTCACAAATTTCCATTGAAAAAGGGAGAAATTCTCCCGAAAAGTTTGGCTTTTAAATAAACGTGTTTTGGATTGTTTTTTATAAAAGATTTGTATTTTTTCTTTTATCTATATACAATATACATATATAGTATTGTTCATGTACCTACCTATCTTCTTTTGTTCCACTTATTCTTTTTTTTTAAGAATACACACATCTGATATTTCTGTTCTTAAATTAAGTAATCATTGTCTCTTCGTCTTTGACAAACATTTCTAAAAAATATATTTTTTACGTGACCATTTTTAATTTTGGACAAACAAAATTTTATTTCTAAAATATTAACTATTCATTATAACTTCATACATTATTACTTAGAAGAAAATTAAATCATCTATATTAGTTTACAAGAAAATAAGTCAATATTTTCACTAGGGATACATAATATTATATTTTTAGTGTACAGTGATCCGCAACTTTTACCTCTTGTAAATATTTTTAATATTACTGAATTTATATTAATATTGTCATCTCAATCGTTTTTGAGGTGAATAACATTTTGTTGTGCCGTGTTAAACCAAGGATAATGCTTTACCTCGTTTTAGATCTAAATTATTTCCTTCAATGATAATTTCAAGAAATTTATCATCGTAAAATTAAAGCTATAATTTGATATGCTTAAATTTATTTAAAAATTTCAAGTGATCAACTCACTAATAATAATACATCTTAATAACATGATAATCAATTTTTAATAGGAAAATGGCGAAGCCGATGAAGAGATTGATGAATTCGTACCCACTCTTCGAAGTCAATTAGAAATTTTCGTAAATCGAATGAAATCCAATTCATCGAGAGGACGTAGCATAGCTAACGATACATCTGTGCAAACTCTTTTCTTAAATATCACGGCCATGCATTCTCGACTTTTACGTTGCATTCAAAAGCAAGATGACCAACGCGGTAAGTTTAATTTATAGTTAGATTTAAAACCTAAAAAAAGGAAACTCTTTCTTTAGAGCTTGTCTTCTTCACTAATGCCCGTTTTCATCAACGATACTTGAATTAGAGTTTTGTTACTTAAAGTTAAATCTTAAGGGAAATTCTAATTCTGCAGACCCTTAAAATAATTCACTTTCACTTGAGATTTAACGTTTATTATCCGAGCAATTTTATTTTTCAAGTTTACCCATAACATAAATATTGACCAAATGAGTATTAATTATTCTTCGATATACCTTCTCAACAACCCAAAATCAGAAATGCAATAGATTTACAATTTATGTGTATATCTAGAAGGAAATGAATCATGGGCGAGGGAATCTTTCTAGAATAAATAAAATATAGTATTAAGTGGGTATTTCATCATCGGATCATAAATTTATTTTACCATAAACCTCTGCAGAATTATAAAATTTTCATAATGATATCAAATTTTAAACGACAAAAAAATGTATATTAAACTTAAATTTGCATATAGTAAAAGACTTGAAATTTCTAAAGAAATCTCGAGGAAATGTCTACTAAATCCAAGCTGCTATGGATAATTTTTATTACATGTTAAAACGGTTGTATTGACCCCCTCAGGAATTGAACCCGAGTGTCAAAAAAACAATCTGGGGCACTGACTACTCTGTGAGGTGAACTCATTTGATATAAATTTTCACGCATAAAAATTTCATTTTAAGATTTAATCTTCATTGCAGATTTGATGCTTTAGTGGTTAAGCTGTTTATCGAAATAGCCGTTTCGGCTAAAACCATCTAGATTATACATGTTTAATGATAACATTTCATCAAAATGAACGACGTATCGACACATATTTCGGAGTCGTTTTCAAGTGCTTTTGGTGAAGTAGGCTCAGCCTATCCATAGTCTTCACTCACAGCACTTGAAAACGACTCCAGATATAGGTGTCGATACGTCGTGCACTCTGATGAGAATTTCTCATTAAAAATGTGAAATCTAGGTGGTTTTAGAAATCTTCTCTTTCGATAAGTTTAATCTTCTTTTGTAAAATTTCACATACCTACTAGTGATTCTAAATTTAAAGATAAATTAAGATTACATTTTTGAGTAAAATTTTTACGAGTGTACTTTGTAAACTTGATGATACATAGTCCATATTATTAGCAAGACTGCGGAATACGGTAATCGTTTTATCTCAATTGAAAGCCTATACAAAACTCATTTTCATTCACTCGCAACACTTTTTTAATTTGATATTTCTAATACATATTAGAAACTTATTAACAATATATAAATTTTCTAAACAACACAAATATAAAAGTGATTTTTTGAGAATAAATTGTTATGTTATTTCCTCTAAATTAATTTTTGACCATTTCATTAATCTATTCATGGTTTTAGTGTTTTATGAAGGGCTTCAGGATTGTCTTACCCAAGTGAAAGATGCTCGAGCCGCTTTGGATGCTCTGCGGGATGAGCACAAAGAAAGACTACGTCGAGAGGCGGAAGAAGCTGAAAGAGCTCGTCAAGTTCAAATGGCGAAAAAATTAGAAATTATGAGAAAAAAGAAACAGGTTTGTAATTTTTTTTATTTATTTTATATAGTTTAATTTATATTATTTTTAATTTTTTAGGAATATTTGCAATATCAACGCCAATTAGCTTTACAACGGATTCAAGAACAAGAGCGTGAGATGCATATGCGCCAAGAGCAACAAAAACAACAATACTTATTTGGATATGTCAATTTAGGAAACTATCTACCTCCGAATTTACCTCCTAATATACCCCCCAATACATTTCCAGGTTAGACTTTCAATCAAAAAATATTTATTAACAAATAAAAAACATTTTTTATAATTACAGTAATCTCTCCATTAGCGGGGATTTACTTTAATGGGGTTGAAATTTTTTTTTTTAATAAAAAAAAATATTAGCCTTGGGAGCAAAAGCCCATTTGGCCAGCCAGCAAAAAACAATAATTAACCTACTGAAATAATAGCTTCTTTCAATTATTAAGTCAATAACAAATAAATAAATAAATGCTTTTTCAACTTTTTTTTCAATTAAACTATCTAAGTACCAAACTCAACAATAAAATAAACCACGATAATAAATTATACCAAATAAAAATGAGCAATAACATTAGAAAGAAACATCGAGACCAGAGTCACTAAGTTAATTTTAAAATGTTATCTTAGTGCTTACGGATCTCGTAGATTAAACTGTATAAATTATGCCCCAGTTGAAACATTTATTTTCTTCCTGGGTACCTCTTGAATCCAACACTATAATTACGCTGCAAAATACCAGATCTAATAATTCACTTTCCATTAGAAAGAAACAAATCATATAGATAGAATAAACTATATAAATAAATTGAATTGGCTAAGGGGCCAGTAAGGGGAAAATAAAAAGTTGAAATAAAATACCAAATGACTGACTTTTAATTGTAAATATGGATTTTTTATATCAATTGACTAACTTTAATTATTTGAATTTTGTATCAATTATCGATCTTTTGTGTGATATGTGTATTTATAAATAGCCTGGGTGCGTTGATCTTGGAGTGGAGTGGGAACTTTACTTCTGTGTATGTATAATGAAGGCAGGTCGAAAGACAGTATTTGAGATTGTTCTGTTGGAATAACTTGTTTTACCAGTGTAATGATTCTTAATGTAAAACGTCTGCTGGAAATAGATTTTACGTGTTTTTGTGACTTGGGTGAGTAGTATATAATCCTCATTTCCACCCTTTAAAAATTTATTATAGATGTTAAAACAAAAAATTGAAACATGCAATGATCTTTTCCAGTTGACGTGCACTGATGAAGAGCAGCTTGGTATTTAGCGCTCGAAACGTGTTAAAATATCGATTGCGTCTGCCCAAAATAAAGTAACAAATGGAGGTTGACTTTTATTTCAACTTTTTATTTTCCCCTTACTGGCCCCTTGGCCAATTCAATTTAAATAAAATAGGGCCACCAAACACGGTTCTTTTTAATATATAAATAAAATTAACAAAATATACTACTAGTACTTAATCACAATTGAATATTAACGAATCATAACTAAAAAAAACAATTGAGATAACATGTCTTAGGAACAAGTCGGCTATTCGACCCCCTCCGTCGGTGGCCATAAGAATATGTACGTTAGTTGAGAAAGGGATATTTCTCTTTAGCTGAGTGTAGAATCGATCAATTTTTGTCTTTTGGATCTTGCATCCTAATAGTACATGACTAATGGCCCCCAGATACACTAAATCACACTAACAAAATGGGTCTTCTCATTGTCCAGGTTGAAATTTATAACAATGAAAATATTTTTTATTTATTTATTGACGAAAATCGATTAACTCCACTTTCTGAATTTTATAAAATTCTAATGTCAAAGCACTTGATTGACTCCTAACTGTATATATTCAAAACAAATTTTTCTGAAATAATAAGTATTATTAACACTACTAAATGACAAAAAAATTTTGGCCATTGAATAATAAATAATGTTGAAGGTGATAATAAAAGAGTGTGTCTTCTGCTTGAAAAAATAAATTTTTAATATATTTATAACGAGTCTATAAGTTTCGAGAGCTTTGCCCTCTTTATCAGTCTATTACAATTGATTCACAGGAATTAATGCATGAAAGTGTGTGAATCAATTGTAATAGACGGATGAAGAGGGCAAAGGCCTCTAAACTATAGACTTGTTACAAATAAATTAAAAATTTATTTTTCCAGCAGAAGACACACTCTTTTATTGTCTCCTTCAATTTATAAAAATTCCGCTACTCTCGTCAAAAAGAAACTTTCAATTTAATAAATAATGTAATAATGTACATTATTTCATCGCATTTCTCCACTTTTTGTTTTATGGAGTTAATCGATTTGGCAAGGTGAAGCATTCATATCGTCGGATTAGAGTGTAAAGCTGCTAACTTCATTTTTTATCATATATGACATATTAATACCGTTCGGAAGAAAAATAAATGCAGCATCGTCCAAGTAAAACGGCTACTTAAAATTACGATTATAAGTTGTAGAAAAAAATGTGAAAAATAGTTTTTTCCATAACAACAATATTAAATTTTGTTTGTTTTTTCTCTCCTGTAAAATTTCCTTGTTGTGAGTTACCAGGTTTACTCTGGTCGACGATATATAAAAATATTTAATTATTAATATTAATATTATTACGTTTACTGTATCTATAATTGAATAATTTAAATAAATGAAATGTGAACTGATACAATCCTTTTTTTTATTTAGGTTACGGCGTTGGTGGAATTCCTCCCCAACCAGGGTCAGAAGGATCGCCTGTTCATACTGGCATTCCCGGAAATATTTCGAACCAACCTCAAGTTCCTCAAGGAAATACGATGCCTGGAGTTCCTAACGCATATCCAGGTCCACAATTTGCACCCTTTCCTTATATGCATCCACAGAACATGGGTCCACCTCCAGGAATGCTACCACCAGGAATGGGGCCTCCCCCGCAACAATTACAAGGACCTATGCCACCACCTCAAGCGCCTCCCTCTCAAGGGCCTCCAAATTCAATGCCATCACAAGTTCCAGGAATGCCGATGGGCCAAGGACCTCATCATCCACAACAGCAGGATGTTCCTTCCAATATGGGTCCTTCTGGGCCAATGACAGCCCCACCTGCGCAACCTCCACCACCCCCTCAACAAGAAAGTCAAACTGCAGAATTAATATCGTTCGATTAAAATAAATTATATATTATAATTCATATTTTCTTTTTCCTAGCTTTTCTTAGAACAGTTTTACTTAATTAAAAAATAATAGAATATATTTCATTTATAAAATATGAAAAATAAAATTCTTCACTTAATACGGTTTGAGTAATCAATATATAAATATATATTAGTTAAGAGTTTTCTCTTTAAATGGCTTATCAAATAAAATTATGCATTATTATAAGTTCTTTCTTAATTCATTAAATTTTATTTTGATAAACTTGGAAAATTATTAACAATGAATGTCAAAAATTAAAATTTTAAAAATAAAACTTTTATTTTTCAATTTTCATTCAAGAGAAATTTTTATTATTTTTATCAAATAGAATTTATTATATGTAATTATAATCAAGTTAATTAATTATAATATCTATATTTCTCTATTTCTATTTAGAATATTCATTTTATTCATTTTAAAATCTCTTAAAGATTTTAAAATCTAAACAATATTCGATAAAAAATACTTTTGATTAAATGACAATTTTTCATTTCAATAAAACTATTGATGTAGATTTAATTCAAATTTGTTTTTATTGAAAATTTTAATCCATTCCAACTTCTATTTAAAGATCTTATGAAATTAAGTCAAATTGAAAATCTAGATGCCTATGACACTTTTTTGTTTATAAAGATTATTATTATACTCACTTTCTTAAAAAGTAAGAATATAATGTAAGACTATCATTATACATCTATGTATATTTTTTACCTTTATTTGCCTTGTATATGCAATATATAAATATAAGATTTTTAAAAATTTATTTAGTCGTTTTTTTCCAAAGGCTATAATTTTAATAAATGAAAACAATGCTATCAATTACATGAAATTTTAAAATCAAACTTCTGAATATTCACAACAAGAAACATTTATTTCCAACATTTATTAATATAAAATTATTACATAATTTAAATGTTTACATATATTTTTATGTTTGACGAATAATCTTTGGCATGGTTAAAATTACGAATATTACAAGTTATAGATTTTGAAGTTTTTTCGGTATCTTATTCTAAGGATATTAAAATAATTCAATAATGTCATTTACACGTATATACATGTACTATTAAGAAGTATATAAGTCGCAACTTTTAGTATTACTTCTTAAGCCCCAACAATTAATCATCCGAGAGACAATATGAATGAGATTGGCTTGGATGTAAAGATTTCATCATAACATCACTTAATAAAAATTATTATGCTCAATGAGCTACTTATATGTATCGACAATGTCGTATTAAGAAAATAGTTAATTGTATTAAGGATATAAGATATCGTAATTCTATTGGAAATAGAGGATTGCAAGTCCGAATATCCAGCTATTAAAAAGCACACGTGGTTTATTCTCCCTAATTAATCTAATAAGCAAGACCAGGCACCGTTTGGGCGAACAAATGAGAACTGCTGCTTTTTGCATCGAAAGGCCATCCATGGTCATGATATAATTATAATAAGACCTTAACACACATTAAAAAGTACTTTTAAGAGTTATTGAATGAGAAACTTTTTTGACGAAATATCATTGGAAATACGAGGATAAGTCAAAAATTACTTACACTTTTTTGTTCTACAACTTTATTAAACTAAGATAGGTTTACAACAGATACATTATTTGTTGATATACCACCTTTAGCAATGCACTTGGTCCAGCGAACCACAAGCTTCAGGATGCCTTCCTGGAAGGTTTTCGGTTGGTCATGAAGCGAATTTTGCATCGCATCCCGAACGTCAAAACTTCCTTGAGCGGTCCAAAGAGATGAAAATCTGAGGGAGCGAGATCTGGGCTGTAGGGAGGGTGTTCCAGGGTCTCAAAGCGTCTCAAAGTTGACGGTCGCCCAGCTCCCTCTTTTTGTGTTACGCTCGTTCGGTCATTTTTAAATATTTCGATCCATAAAAAAACGCTTTTACGAGATAAAGCACTTTCCCCGTATTGTGACAAAAGTCTCCGTTGAATTTCAGCACCTTTCACATCCTCTGAGCACTCCTCGATGCTCTTTGATGCAATCTGATATCGGAGCTGACATGCTTATGCGGTTGTAGCTAGACAACAACTGACGCGATCGTGATTAAATTCCGCACACGGGACCACAGACGCGCCAACTCAACGCATGCGCATGTGGCCGCCTCCTATCTTAGTTTAATAAAGTTGTAGAACGAAAAGTGTAGGTAATTTTTGACTTATTCTCGTATATATATCTCTTCGAGTGCCATACCCGAAACGGGCGTCGGCGCCTCTCCACATAAACCTGTGCTGAGTGTGTTTAGTTGTTTTACACAGATATACGGGACCTACTTTTTAACGCCGGTTCCGAACGGCTAATTTGGAGAGGTTGACTAGGCAATTATACTCTTGATAGGTTGCCATTACTTTCCAAGAGGAAGCGACTGCAAATATCTATCTGCCGAGACTCGGTCTCGAACCAGCGATCTTCGAGTCGGCGACCCGACACTCTAGCCACTGACCCACAATCACCTCACTATATATATAAATATCTTATTGGGGATACACGTACATAGTTTATGATTTAAATAACATATTATATCTTAATTATTATTTCTTGTGTAACTTCTACTCTTTTAATAAATAAATCATTTTATTATTCATATTAATTATTTTACATAGAGAATTTCTCTCAAACAAATAAATAAATCTTATAATATAATTTTTCCAATATACAGTCTATCAGTATCCATCTCTGGAGCATTACAAGAATAAATCCATGGGAATCATTTATTTCTAGTTAACGAAATCGGGATCAGTATCATGTGATGCTATTAGCAAGCATATGCTTATACTTAGTAATGGAGATTCTCGTGTATGATTATTTCTCAACATTGATAACAACTGGAATCGGAACCACACATTTAAATAAAATCAATTCATTTTATAGGACAACTGATCTCAACCGAATAAACAATCAAAATCATAAGCTTGAATATCTGATAACAAATTATTCTAAGGTTCCTTTTGAGGTGATGACGATATTGCTAAAATATGAGTATTTTACATTAATTAAATACATTTAATCTAAAAGAATAAATATTTATAAAATATTACAAATTACAAATATCTACAAATTTATCATATATAAACAAATAATTGTTTAAAGCGACTAGTTTCGTTAATAAAAGAGCAGATTTCCAAATCATAACTCTTTTGTATGAATCTTAATTAATAAAAGATTTTAGATTTACACTGTACAATATGAAATAAATATAAAAAATTGCTAGCTTTCCTGATTAAAAATAAAATTTAAGTTGCAGAATTAGTTAAAGGATCGAGTTGAGCCAATTTCAGTGAACAATTTTATTATACAGTGTAAGTCAAAAATATTTTATCAATCTATTGTTTTTAATTATCTGAATTATTTTTTATACAATTTATAACTTGTTTTTATGAAATTTGACTTGATCCCTTAAAAATGATTTTCTTTTTATAAACATGATTTTTAAGTAAAATTGACAAATTACTTACACATTAAAGATTAAAAATTATATTTTCATAAAAATATATTTATACACTGTATTTTTTTAAAAGTCATCTCGAATTATTATCGAAATTTATTAATATACACATGAATTCAGAATATTATTTCAGACATCACTTATAGTTTCAATGTAGGTATGTGTTTTTGGCACCAAGTAGTCCTCCACTTGCGTTGAAATTTCCTCCTGTACCTTTAAAAATATAATAAATCTTATTAATTATCATTCAATGTGAGTATATTATGTTGTTAGTTATAACTAAATTCACCACAAAAAACATATCAAACAAAAATACACGTCGTTTCGGGTTTCGATAACTAGGGTCAGTTCTGTTGGAAGGAAGACAGCCCTCAAGATGTTAGTTCCGGTAATTCAATATAAGCTTAAACCAATAAGCAATTATAGACTTTTCAAAAATGATAGTCGAATTCGCTTCTCTAAAAGCCAGAGGAGGGTTTAAAAATGTATTTATTTTCAGACTCCTATTAATACATTTAAATATAATACACTATTATGGTAATTCTTGAAACACCTGTTTGTCTTTTCCCATGGCAACGCATGTAAAAAAAATATTTTGCATTTTTGAATCAGAAGTCCTGGATCTGAAAAGTCCAAAATCTAGTATATTTTCGATTTAGAAATATAATTATTGGTTCCAGAATAAACTTTTTATGAATTTCCGTTTTCGTGGATATCGAAGTCCAATGGCACAGATAGAAAAAAATTATTTTTCTTCAAATTACAGACAATTTATGCAAAGAGATCGTGCTTAAAATATACGCACAATAGATATAATAGATATCTAACGAGGTGAGAGAGGGAGGGATTAGAGCAAATGTGACGTCACGTAGAAATATCATTTTCATTTTTATTCTTTTAACAACGAACTTTTGAACGCTAGAGTAAAATATTTCGAATGGCCCCCTTAACAATCTAATTGCAACCCTATGGGGTGTGGGCATCATTTTAGAAAACACTGCCCTAGAGAGTAGACTCGCCTCCTATTATCCTCTATTCAGTGTTTTACTATCTTCAGTTGTTCAAAACCTGCATCTACAGGTACCTTCGACTACTAAAATCTTTTCCTATTCTCCTTTTCACGATGCAGTGACCATTCCAGTACTATAGGAGTTACACCTTATTTATGTAGCTCCTTCTCATATCTCATATCAATACTTATCATTTAAAAAAACAAACAGGACTTGTTGATAACTAACTACATTCGTAGAGAGAAACAAAAGAGGTTGTCCTCTGCTTGATGCAAATAAATATACATACATATATATAAAATATATATATTATTTATTTGTTTGAGACTATAGTTTGGTAGCCCTCATCATCAGTCTTTTTAATTATAAATATTATTTTTTATAGGGATCAATATCATGAAAAAAATTTCTCCTTCTTCTCAGCTTGCGAGCCAGACAGAATTAAAAAAACATTTTCTCTGTTTTTCTCTATGAATCAACAATTGAAAGTTTTTTTGCCTGAGAGTAGCAGATTTTTTATATATTGAAGGAGACAATAAAAGAGTATGTCTTCTGCTGGAATTATAAATTTTATTTATTTATAATGAGACTATAGTTTCGAGGGCTTGCAATGGATTCTCAGGAATTAATTTATTCATAAATTAATTCCTGTGAATTCATTGCTAATATTGTAATATTGTATTGTATTATTCATAAATTAATACCTGTGAATCCATTGTAATAGACTGATGAAGAGGGCAAAGCCCTCGAAACTATAGTCTCGTTATAAATAAATAAAATTCATAATTCCAGCAGAAGACACACTCTTTTATTGTCTCCTTCAATATGAATCATAACTCTAGCTACTCTCGGCAAAATAAAAACTTTTCAATTAAACTACATTCGTGACCGAAACAGCATGTATTCTATATATTTCCTTAGTAATGAATAAAAATGTCGTTTCCATCAAAATCTTTTTCTATAGTGTAGCTTATATAATAGCTATCTGGATGGAGTTGATTTTTTACTAATGCGCAAACTTTTTGAATCCATTAATTTCATATTTTTTCACTCACCAAATATTTCAAATGAAGTTCTTCTAAATATGCCAGAATATCCACAAATTTTATTCGGTCCTTTGCATCTGTTTTCCAACATTGGCGCATTAAATCACAAATCTCTCCAGGACAATTGTCAGGAGGAGACAACAGTATTCCATCTAATATTAATTTCACGACCTAAAAAAGTATTTGAAATGAGTAGTTATATCAAGTATAGATGTTATCTGAATGCCTATTTTAAAAAAAAATAGGTAAGATGACTTGCCTGGTCGTTTGCATGTCCAAAATAAGGTTGCCGTCCTAAAGTATATATTTCCCATAAAACGACACCAAAAGACCAAACATCAGTTTCTAGCGTAAAGCGTCCATACAAAATTGATTCATATGCCATCCATCGAACAGGTAGAAGTCGACAACCACCAACCTGTAAAATTACAAAACAACATTAAAATTTTATTTAAATAGAACCGTGTTTGGTGGCCCTATTTTATTTCAATGAATTGGCTAAGGGGCCAGTATAATGGGAAAAAAGTTGAAATAAAAGTTATCGCTCATTTAATCCTTTATTTTAAGCAGAAGTAATCGATAATTTACACGTTTCGAGAGCTACACCGCTGCTATTCTTCAGTGCACGTCAGCTGGAAAACATCAGTGCATGTTTTCAATTTTTGTTTTGAACTTTTTAAAATAAATTTTTTAAATGATGGAATTGAGGTTTTTGTGGCTTGGGTGAGTACTGTATAAACTTCAATTCCACCATTTAAAAAATTTATTATAAAAAGTTTAAAACATGCACAGATGTTTTCCAGCCGACGTTCACTGAAGAAGAGCAGCATGTAGCGCTCGAAATGCTTAAAATAAAGAATTAAATAAGAGATAACTTTTATTTCAACTTTTTCTCATCCCACTGGCCCCTTAGCCAATTCATTGAAATTAAAATTGTAATTTAATTTTAAAATATAATAATCTGAATCAATATAATATTTTCCCATCGTTGCCACATCAGTAAAATGATTATTTAAACTTAAAGTTATTTATTTAAATACACCATTTCTTTATAAAGTATTGTATTTTTAAGATTCCAACTAAAAAGTAAAACGGGACCGTATTAGCGTCTCTACAATGTCCGTGGGCTTATCCGCCTCTAAGAGCATTGTAGCTCAAATTAAAATAGATTAGAACACAGGTGGGGAACCTGCGGCCTCCTAGAGTTTCTTGTGTGTCCTCTAACAGCTAGCTCTTGTAGTAATTAATGTTTAAGTATTAATTAATTTTTGATTATAAAAATTTTTTAGCTTCTATTTAATATATTGAATGTCAGAGTGTGTTTTTGTCCCGAGGGTCGAACTAACTAGCCCGGCAAGTGTGATAGTACTCGGGTTCAACTCCTGAGGGGACGAAGCCCTCTGATATGCAATGCAAAAATATTCTACTCAAATCTTAGATTTTTGACCTTAATTAAATTCTTTCTTAATTATTTAGATTAAGACAATCTGAAAATTAATATAATAAATAAAGAACGCATAAGAACTACTTGGGTTAGTCAAATAAAAAATGAAGTAAAAAAAGGATTAATATGTAGGTATATAACATTTAATGTAGAGTGAGAGTTAGATTTTTTCTTTATAGTAAAGTAAATAATAAAATATAAAAATTATTACGGCCTCCTTTATTACTTCCTAATTGAATGTGGTCTTCAATGGTAAATAAAAAGCCCCCTCTGGAATAGAAACTTGAAATTTAAAAATTATTTGCATTATATTCCCGCAAATCAAAAATGTATTAAAATTTAAACTATTGTTTTGGTAAGGATCGAATTTTATCTGGGACCAAAATAAATTTTTTTATCATCATTTCAACTAGAATTAGGTTTAATTTTTTTTTTAGATTTATTTAGGCTCAAAATGACAGTGTGAGAGAGCTCTAAACTGGCTGTTTTTTTTTCTCTCTGTGAGCGTTTAGAAATGTCTTACTTAAAATTATGGAAAAATTCCACAAATTCACTCATTCCCTTTTTAAACTCGACAAATAAGAACAAATTTGATATGTCAAATATTTTGAGAATATCAGGGGTTAATTTCGACGGGAACGGTCCCTGTTCTGGTTATTTTTTACTCAATCAAGAACTAGGAATATGAATTAACGCTAATTTTTCCAAGCGTTACTTTTCATTTTTCTAGAAATTAAGCCCCTGGGAGTTAAAATCTACAAAATACGAATCTCAGTAACCTGTCCAAATCTCAGTTGATCAGCTTATTTAAATTTATAAAAATCATGTGACTTACTTTATAATAATCGCACGTATAAACATCTCGGCACATTCCAAAATCCGCAATCTTCACAACAAGTCCCCATCCAACGAGGCAGTTTCTTGAAGCTAAGTCTCTATGGACAAATCTCTGACTTGCCAAGTATGTCATCCCAGCAGCAATTTGTAGTGCAATTTTTAATTGAGCAGCCTGGGGATGAAAAAAATACATTATATAAATTAGGCATGTTTTTTAATAAACTTAAAAAATATAATTCAGCGAGGAGTGCTTCCAGTAGAAACTAGAGGGAGGAAACAGCATAAACCCCTATGGTGTTTCCTCTCCTCTTCGGCGGGCCTCTTGCTAGCCAAGGGACTTCGCCCCTGGACCTCATCCCCGGACCCCCACCCATTGATCCCTAACCCGATCCTTAAACCCTCTACCCTACTCCACATCCAACCACCTCCAAACAAAATTTGGTTGAGTTTTGTTCAAAGGGCTAGAATTTTCATTTTTGACCCCCCCCCCCATTTTGGGTGGGTAGTTTTTCCATTTCTAGCCTTCTGTGGGCCTACAGAATATGTATATAAAATTTGGTTGAATTTGGTCCAAAGGGCTAGAACTTTCATTTTTGACCCCCATCCCCATTTTGGGTGGTTAGTTTTTGCATTTCTAGCCTTCTGGGAGCCCACATAATATGTAAACAAAATTTATTTGAGTTTGGTCCAAATGACTAGATTTTCATTTTTTGAATCCTCCCCCCCCCCCATTTCGGGTGGTTATTTTCAAAAAATTTTTAACGAAAATGTCAAAAATCCTCTACAACTTTGCTTTTAATTAAATTTACCGTAGAGAAAACAGTTTAGGAGTTATAATCAAATAACTCATAGGGGGACGGACATAGGTACAGACACAGGACAAAATGCCCTTTAGTAGTATGTGATTATTTTTTTTTTCTGTAAATAAAAACATTTTCCCGTTTTTTTTTCTCTTAATTATTGGTTAAAGCATACAAGTTCGTTTCTGCACAAGTAAACATAAAATATCAGTAAAGTAAGTTTTTGGATTTTCCCAAGACAGATGACACATTTGGGTCCTATAAAGCTTGAAAGTTTTTTTTTTTAATTAATTATCTCTCGAGCTAAACCGTCACGTGCTAAAATTCAACCTAAATGAATTCTACAATCTGTGACTTTGATTGAGACCATGGTTTCAGTAGTCTTTACCAGAGGACCCTTTGAAGTCGCGGTTGTCTCAAGAACGATTCAATACTTTATCTGCTTCGCATTGGATAAAATAAAAATGGAGAAATGGCTTGCGCCTTTTTTTTTGTAGGGTAGCCATACCCTTAGCTAATATGCCAATTTAGTTGTCTAAATAGTAGGGGCTCCTACGTATATGGCGATTTCACGACAAGGGTCTCCGTATAAGGTATACCATATATTATATTATACTTTGGTGTCTAATTCACAATATTAATTGATTTTTACAACCAATTCATTTTTATTGAAAGGCGAGATGAGGAAAAAATTTCAAAACAATTTTTCTTAAGAACCATAAAAATTTTAAGCTAAAAGAAATAAAAGTAACAAATTTATTTTTAAAATTAATACAATTTGAATTTACCTACAAGCGTTTCTTTTTTAAAAGTTCACTTTTTCAACTTCTTTTAAATTCACTCTTATTCCATTACTACATAATATTTGAGGGATGATGAAAAGTTGTAATTTTTTTTTGCTTTGTATTTTCGAAAATCTCAAAAACGGCTGAAACTATTTAATATTCGCCCTAATAGTTCTTTTTGTAAAAAAAAACCCTTCAAACTTGAAAAAATGTTGTGGCCGCAGTAATTTGGGCTCAGTGCATTTAAAGGCCCCAATCAGTATTTCACACGATGGCGCAAAAGGGAATTGGCGAGCCCCTGAACATTTTTACTTATATTATTAAAACAGTTATAAAATTTCGATTGAAATACATATAATAAAAGATTTTTATTCTATTAATAATATGTATTAGATTGAATTTGATAAATAAATATTTTACCTGATCAAGTGGCTGTAATCCTTGTATTGGTTCTTTAAGATCGATACTATTTTTACGAAGGACCTGAGCCAAATCACCAAAAGCCATCAGCTCAAATACCATACAAGGTTGCCCATCGGCTTCTGAAAATATAACAATAAAATTGAATTATTTTAAAATATATAATAAACTTGGAAACACAAGTTGTGTATTTAGCATTTATTTGTTGATACTTTAAATCTTTAAAAATTTCTTAACTTATACTAGTATTTAAGAAAAATTTAACTACAAAATATATGTTCATTAAATAAATTTAAATATTATCTCTTTGATGCAATTATAGAGATTAGAAATGTATTATACCTCTAGGAACTACGCCAAGTAAAGCCAAAATGTTTTCATGTCGAAATGTTGACATAAAATCGACTTCACGAAGAAAGTCCTCTTCAATTTCACGAGAGGCTGTTTCTTTGAGAACTTTAACAGCTACTGGTAGAGGTGCTCCCATTTCTGGTAGATCCAATTCACCTATGAATTTAAGAAAGTAAAAAAACGGTCAATTTTTTTGTTGAATTTATTTTTGAATAATATCCATACAAGAAAAAATATACACCTGTAAAGAATTAGACAAAACGACCTGTATTAGGTTTTTATTAACTTAAAGATTAATACAAAAGAGAAACATGAGTATAGAGAATAATAATAATAACAATGCGATTCAATAAACAAAACAAGAAACACCGCATACATGATAATGTAGGAAGCTTAGATACTATTAACTATGACATTCTCCCCCTCCAAAATTATAGCTCGTAATCTTCGAGGTAGGCTGGCTTTCTACGAGTGCGTTGAGGTTTACCAGAGTACACTCTGGCCGGGGAACAACCTTGTTGTATCTTGGAAGTATCTTGTTGCTGGGGAGAGGCTGGTTCGAAAGGGACACTGGTTGGGGAACGACTGATGGAAGTATCTTGTTGCTGGGGAGAGGCTGGTTCGAAAGGGACACTGGTTGGGGAACGACTGATGGAAGTATCTTGTGGCTGGGGCAAGACGGGTTCGACACTCCGTGATTCATGTGGCCCCAGGCTACTTTCTTGTGAAGCATTTGAATCATCTGAGTCAAGTGTAGGATGTTCTTCCGTGAGAGTTGTACTACCTCTTGGAGCGAGATGTCGGATGGAGACAGTAGCCTCAGTACCATCTTTCCTTCTAATTCTAGCATATTCAGGATTGGCTTGAAGTAGTTCTGCCTCTTCTACCAGATCTTCGTATTTGCTCAAACGTACATTCTTTTTGACTAGGATTGGGCCTGGTTTTAGCATCCACGCTGGTAATGTTGCTCCATTTGAGGATCTGCGTGGATAAGAGAATAGTCTCTCATGAGGTGTACAGTTGATGGAGGTGCATAATAGAGATCTCACAGCATGAAGTGCTTCTGATAGTACTGTTTCCCATTTAGACACAGGTAGATCTTTACTTTTTAATGCCAGGTTGATAGCTTTCCAAATTATACCGTTGTATCTCTCCACCTGGCCATTTCCCCTAGGGTTGTATGGAGAAGAATGGCTACTAGCAACTCCGAGAGAATAAAGAAATGATGAAACTTCATGAGAAACGAATGCTGAACCTCTATCTGAATGAATAAACGCAGGCAAGCCAAATATTGAAAATAGTTGAGTAAGGCAGTTAATGACAGTAGTCGAGCTAACATCCGAACATGGGAAAGCAAAGGGAAAACGTGAGTACTCATCTACTATGGTCAGGATGTATTTATTTTTACTATTGCTGGGTAAGGGGCCTTTAAAATCTATGTTCAGACGTTCTAGAGGAGCCGTTGCCTTAATGAGTTGACCTTGATATCTGAAAAATCTTGGCTTGACTTCCGCACAAATTGGACATTTTGACGTTATTTTCCTAATTTCTTCAACCGAGTAGGGTAGGTTCTTTGATCGCACCCAGTGGAGCATTCTAGTCACTCCTGGATGGCAAAGAGACTGATGAAGCTCGTTGAGTTTGTCTAAGGTATAAATAGCTCCACAAATACGGGAAAGCATATCCGCTTTAACATTCTCCTTTCCTGGACGATATATGATTTCATAGTCATAGGGCGCTAATTCCATACGCCATCTCATTATCTTGTCGTTTTTTATTTTGCTCGACTGTTTCTTATTAAAGATAAAGGATAAAGCCTGTTGATCTGTAATCAGCTTGAATGATTTACCCATTAAAAAGACTCTCCACTTCTTCAGAGCTTCTACTATGGCTGCAGCTTCTTTTTCCACTGCAGAATGAACTTTTTCAGATTTAGATAATGTCCGTGAGAAAAACGCCACCGGTTTGTTATTTTGGCTCAGCGTCGCTGCCAATGCAGAATCTGAGGCATCAGTTTCAACGATAAGAGGTAAGTCATCTGAAATGGTGGTTACGAGAGCGTTAGCGATTTCGCGTTTAATGCTCTCAAAGTCTTCAAGAACTTGATGTCCCAGAGGAAAAGATTTTGAATTAATTAAATTTTGAATTTTCTCCGAAAAATTAGGTATCCACTTTGCGTAATATGCAAACGAGCCCATGATACGTTTCAGAGAGGCTGAATTAGTTGGAGGAGGCAGTTCAAGAAGGGGCTTCAGTCTATCGGGATCAGGTCTAATTGTCTGGTAACTTATAAGATGACCAAGAATATTTATACTCTTTCGCGAAAATTTACTTTTAGTTTTATTTATTACTATTCCATATTGTTCAACAATATCAAGAAATTTGGATAGATTATGATCATGCTCTTGCTGCGACTCTCCACAGATCGTTATATCATCTAGATACGCATAAGTTTTCGGCAGATTTTCATCGTGAATAATTTTATCTATAGCACGTTGGAAGCAAGCTACTCCGTTAGTAACCCCAAAGGGAATTCTCGTGAATTCATAAAGCTTTCCACAGGCCTCGAATGCCGTAAAGGGTCTGTCTGCGGGTATTATTGGAATCTGGTGATATGCATCTTTTAGGTCAATAGAGCTGAAAATCTTATTCTTGGCAACTTTTCTGATCAAAACATCTACGTTCGGTAAGGGATACGCATCAAGTAAAGTAAATCTGTTAATAGTTTGGGAATAGTCAATTACTAACCTTTTCTTATGGTTTTCATTTTTCGCTACAAGAACTTGAGCACGCCAAGGGGATGAGCTTTCTGTGATTACTTCTTCTGAGAGCAATTTAGATATTTCTCCGCTGATGAACTGGTTGTCTTCATCTGAATAATGTCTTGACCTTGTTGCGATAGGCTTGCAATCGGGAGTTAAATTTCCAAATAGACGAGCCGGAGGTACATTGGCAGCGGATGAGCTACAAATCTGCAGAGATTCACGTTGACCTCCGAACGTCATGTCCACGCTGGAATGTAGGCTCAGAATATCGTGCCCTATGAGAACATTGGCACACAGTTTCTTGAGTACGGAAAATTTATATCGCGGGTAATAGTGCTTTGAGAGCCTGAGGTCTTCTACTACAAATCCTTCAAGGTTTGAAGAGAGAGACGTGTTGGCCATAGACACTTGACCATCCCCTGGATAAAGTTTAAGCTGGTTTTTTTTACAAAGTCAAGGTCTATATAGCTATTTGAACTACCAGTATCAACCAGACACGTAACCGGAATCTCATTTATTTGTCCTTCGACCAGGGCTTTAGCTAGAAGAGTTCTGCTCTCAATAGAAGCTATCAATGAAGAAGTTATTCCCTTCTTGATTGAGGGCCGAGACTTGCAAACCTTTGCGAAGTGCCCAGATTTGCCACATTTATTACAAGTCGCTTCTCTAGCAGGACATTGGTCTCGGGAATGCCTCCTATAGCCGCAGAAAAAACATTTAGCACTCGCGGGCGTGGACCGAAAACTAGCAGCTGAAATCAAATTGTTTTCATCTTCCGAATGACTCTGCATAGTATGCACGACTGGTTGTGTATTGTTATTATTAACTAGGTGATTATGAGGCACACGAGAGTCTTCGGTAGCCTCTTTAGAAAATGTACTGAAGGTGGTATTTATAAGACCTTGAGAATGATACCTCTCAGATTGATTCTGAGCGGCTTCGGAGTGACATAGCTTGCTTTATAGCATCATCTAATGTAAGTGAAACATTTTCCAAGAGTCTCTGACGAATGTTGCCTGAATACAATCCACTAATAAAAGCATCGCGGACATATTGATTAGCGAGTTCGGTCGCTGTGACGCTCTTAAAGTCGCAATCTTTGCTCATCAATCTTAGTGTTTGAATAAATTGATTGATAGACTCACCCGGCTGTTGCTTTCGAGTGGCGAGCTGGTATCTAGCTGAATATTTTATATAATATATAATATACTATCTTCAGCTTGTCGCTATCTTGCGTGAATTCCGTTAAAAGGAGAAAATTTTCAAAAGTACGAATCCAGTGTTCCCATTCCTCTGACGCTTCAGGCGAGTAGGGATTAGTTTCAAATTTCGCAGGCTTTATATATTTATCCATTTCGCACTGTATGTATTAATCTTTAAGTTAATAAAATTGTAAAGAATTAGACAAAACGACCTGTATTAGGTTTTTATTAACTTAAAGATTAATACAAAAGAGAAACATGAGTATAGAGAATAATAATAATAACAATGCGATTCAATAAACAAAACAAGAAACACCGCATACATGATAATGTAGGAAGCTTAGATACTATTAACTACGACACACCAAAAAAAGTATATACCAGACAGAGGTGGGGAATTTAATTTATCTTTAATAGTTCATTTTTTCTAAATGTTTAAATTTTGAAATTTAAATTTGAAAAACAACACAAGGAAAAGACTTTTGGTGCTTTTATTAAGCAAAAAACCGATGTTAATTAAAAAATATCGCATGTAGTTGGAAAACTCCTTCTAGGTTTTCTAGGAATGCATCAAAATTAACTAAGAAAACCTAGAAGAAGTTAAGGAACTCCGCTACCTAGGAAGTAAAATAACATGGGATGGGAGGAGCGAAAACAAAATTAAATCAAGAATTGACCAAGCAAAAATGGGGCTTAATTCAAAACAAAAACTACTATGCTCCTCCTCAATCAGCTTAGAAAACAGGAAGATGTTATTGAAGACATATGTATAGAGCATAGCCATGTACGGGTGTGAAACCTGGACAATTAGAGAAACGGAGAGAAAGAGATTAGAGGCTTTCGAAATGTGGTGCTACAGAAGAATGATGAACATCAAATGGATGGATAAAATTATAAATGAAGTGCTTCGAAGAATCGGAGAAAGAAGAACCCTGTGGAAGAGTGTGAAGAAGAGAAGAGGTCAGATGATGGGCCACAACATGATTAGACACTTGCCACAGGAGCTTCATACCCTCGTTACGGCACTGCTCAAGACAAATTGCTCTGATTTTATTTTATTGTTATTTATTCTAACTTTTTGAGGGAAAGCACTATTGAATATATTTATTAATAAATAAATAAAAATACACGACGTTTGTATCATTTAGGGTCGGTTGTATGACGGTTTGTAAACACTTTGTTAAGTTGACAAACGGTCATACGTTAGTATTCACCAAGTGCCCGGCCGGATGGCCAATCAGATGAAAGTGCGCATCATCTGATTAGCCATCCGGCCGGGCACTTGGTGGTAACGTATGACCGTTTGTCAACTTAACAAAGTGTTTACAAACCGGCCCTAAATATTCTGTGTTTATTTTCAAGTATGAGATGCCAGCATGGAATCAGACAGATATTTATTTGGATTGCATTTAACAGTTGGTGTGCGTTTGAAATCTTTGTAAATTTTTTCTTAATATCATTGAATTATATCATAATGAAGAATTTACCTTTATAAACCTTTCCAAAACAGCCTTCTCCTAATTCTTGACAAAGTACAAGCGCTGTTCTTCTTAACAATGGAGCCGGAATATTTGTTGCAATCACAGCATCTTCTGTAGCGGAATATTGTGGATTGGCTGTATACCTCTCTAAAGGTGGACCTTTGCTCAAATTTACAGGAGACAGCTATTTAAAAAATAAAATACAAAATGTATTAGTAAAATAATTTATTAGATGCAGCTTTTTATTATCATAGGTATATATTAGGTATATTATTAAAATAATTCACGAGCACTATAAGTAATTAATAGTAAAATTTAAAATATTTGATTACATGTATCTTTATTTATATTTTAGAAAATATAAAATAGACAATTTTAGATACCTTAAATCTATATAATATATAAAATTAAGGTTTTGTCTGTACATGGGTCCAAATCACGTCAAATTTTGGTTGCACACGTTTCAAGCAAAGTTATGAACGAAAACACCCTCAATAAAATTCCTGTCTGTAGACATGAGATAGAAATCGACCATCTTCCCTGTCCTATAAGAAAATCTTACATTTCTCATAAGCAAGCTATGACTTGTTTATAGCACTCTTAGTTATTTCCGATCTTATTTATTGAGAGTTATTATAAATGGATTAGTCCTTAGATTCTCGAATCATCTTTATTTATTCCTTTTTTAATTACTATTTTAATAGTTCCTCAGCGAGAAGAATTTTTATTGGACAAAAACTCGTATGGACTTGTCATAAACATGCTTGAACTGGAGGATATACCAGGCAGGGACTTCAAACCTTTTATCCGCACTCTTTTTGAAAAAATCATTCATTTTAATTGCCCCTTGAAACTATGCAACAATTTTATTTAATTTCGAGAACCAATATACATACTTTCCAAAACAAAAAATGCTTTCTATAGAAATAATAATAAATAAGGGATAATAATGTGAAAATTTAAAAATCCTCCTGAAATTTTGAAGTCGACCTTATATATTTATGAAAATACTCTAAATGTTTGAAATTTTAGGGATGCGCCGCATCCACAGCATTCATAGACCGCACGCCACTGGTACACAAAAATACAATAATTTTAAAAATAATCTTAAAGTCTATAAAAAATGTTTAATATTTAAAATGTGAATTTTGTAATAAATTTAATAATTTGAAAAGTCTGAAATGTTTAAAGAGAAACTTCATATTCGCTTTTCTGAGGTGTCTTGGCTGAATTTGAGCTCTCTTGAATTAATATTTGAAAAAATTTCTATTTATTAATTAAATAATTTTTATAATTCTCTTATAAAACATTGAAAACTAGAAAAATTAATAAAGTTTTAAAATATTTATTTTTATGCAAGTATTTTAGAATAAACATTCTTTATTAAATAATTTTTTAATTTTTATTTTTAACTTTTTTTTAATATTTACCAAAAATTGTCGCGAACTACCAAAAATGATGCCGCGAGCTACCGGTGACGGGTTGGCCACCGCTGGGTTAGAGAATCGAGGGAGTTCGTTAGGGATGAATTCTATTAATTCATGGAATGCATCAAAGGGTATATAGAGCAATATTTGAAATTAATTATTATGACTGCCAATTAGTTTCTGAAAATTAATTACAATAATTTTCAAGGATTACTGCACGTTGCTCTTAATTAATTACTAAATACTAATAGATTGATTCTGGGAAAAATTTCCGACAATTCGATAATGTTAAAATCGAGGTTAAAATTATCAGAAATAGATCGATTTTAGTTGAATCACTAAATATATTTAAATTTCGATATTCCTTTGAAAATTCAATTGAAAAATAAATATTAGTTCTTTCACTGTTCACTCCTCTTCCTAAAATATTTGTTCTTAAAGAACACAGTTTAATTTAAAGGTCTTTGTGAAATTACTTTCAATTAGCCTATGTTATTGCTTATTGGGAATAATGGGATTATGTCGAGCCAACACTTATATACTTTGACAAAATAATTATTTTAATATTTCAAATGACAGGATAAATTCTAGGAACCACCGTTGTCATTTTATTTTCTATTCAAATAGTTTTGGCCGTTTTTGAAAAATTGTTAAAAAATACACATTTTTTTCTTCGATTATAATACTTTCTATGGTAAAATAAATTAATAAGAAACTTACTGTATTATTTAGAGGTTTAAGGGCAGAACAAGATTTGTTTTGCCGTCGCCGCCTTCTTCGCCAAAAGCATATAAAAATAAGGATGAATGTCGTGAGAACCAAAAGTCCTCCGGCCAATCCAATCAGAATGTGTGTGAACGGAGGAGATTCCGCTGCTATACTGGTGGTCTCGGCAATTCCAAACTGAGATTCCGTCTAAAACAAAGATATATTTATGATTTATAATTTCAATTTATTTGTTGATATTTTTTGAAGAGGGGGATTTCAAGTCAAATACTGGCTGTCTTAATAAGTTACACGTAAAATAATGTTAATTGTAGGGAAATCACTTACCTTGTCAATAGAGATGTAGGAATTTTGAGACGTTGTAGTTTCTCTTCCCTCCGGTAAAATAATATTGTGAATAGGACTTGGTTTGATTGGTACTAGAACATAAATAAAAAAATATTATATTAAAGGTAAAAGTTTTCTATCTAACCTGTTATATTTTTAATAAACTTGAATTTTATTTTTATATAAATATAATAGACAGTGCAGTATCCAGGAGAGAGGGGGGCTGATGGGACTGCACCCTCCACCCCCCCAAAAAAAAAAATATTTTAAAATACACTATATGCGAGGATAAGTTAAAAATTACCTACACTTTTCGTTCTACAACTTTATTAAACTAAGATAAGAGGCGGCCACATGCGCATGCGTTGAGTTGGCGAGTCTGTGGTCCCGTGTGCGGAATTTAATCACGATCGCGTCAGTTGTCGTCTAGCTACAACAGCATAAGCATGTCAGCTCCGCTATCAGATTACACCAAAGAGGAGCAACGAGGAGTGGTCAGATTTTTGTGGTCAGAAGGCTGAAATTCACTGGAGACTTTTATCAAATACGGCGAAAGTGCTTTATCTCGTAAAAGCGTTTTTTTATGGATCGAAATGTTTAAAAGTAGCCTAACGAGCGTAACACAAAAAGAAGGAGTTGGGTGACCGTCAACTTCGACCACTGACGACAACATTCAGCAAGCTCAAGAGATGGTTACAGCAGATAGGCGAGTTGCCATAGATAAGGTAGCATCTTCTTTAAACATTAGTCACGGTTCTGCCTATCACATTATCCACGACGAACTCACGTTTGTTAAGGATGCGGTGCAAAAGTGGCTTCATGACCAACCGAAAACCTTCTACCAGGAAGGCATCCGTAAGCTTGTGGCTCGCTGGACCAAGTGCATTGCTAAAGGTGGAGACTATATCGAAAAATAATGTATCTGTTGTACACCTATCTTAGTTTAATAAAGTTGTAGAACGAAAAGTGTAAGTAATTTTTGACTTATCCTCTTATAATGTGAAGTATTGCATTCGCCTGCCGGGGTCCTGACTATTTGAGAGCTTTTATCTCCAAGGTGAAAGAAGTTAATTTCGTTTTGTGATTTCTAGGTGGAAGGAATCGAGAACCCTAATAGTTTGAAACCAGATTTAGAAGAAAAAACAGATATTGTGGGCCAAAAAGTAACCAAAACCCCATTGGTCCGTGTGTACGTATGTACTTAGGGCCGGTTGTATGTCGCAAAGTAAATGCTTTTTACTACTAACACAAGGTAGATGGCAAATGGAGGGATTAGGATGGCCAATCAGATGCCAGGTGACAGTGCCTAGCATCTGATTGGCCATCCCAGTCCCTCCATTTACCATCTACCCTGTGTTAGTGCTAAAAAGCATTTACTTTGAGACATACAACCGGGCCTTAATGAACGTATGTACGTACCCCCCTGCGTCTCGGAGCTATGAAATTCGAAACTTATTGAACTGAAATATCTGCAATTAAGATTGAATCAGGTGGACAAATATTAAAATAATACATGAAGTAAGTTGAACTTCTGTCGTGGGTCCCGAAACTCATGAAGAGATTTTTATGAACATATTATCAAAGATGAGATTTGACGATGCTTTGAATTTATTTCTGGTTTAAAACATTGAAAATATATATATACATATATATATAAACAAAAGCATTAAATAGCCAAATGTTTACAGAAAATCGTTCGAGAATGCAAATGGATTAGGACAGGAGCGTTATTTGGATAGAATCCATTTGTTTGGATTTGTTTTGCTGTTAGAGAGCGCTCATGGGTTCGTTTTCTATGACAAATCGAACATTGACAGAATAAATATCCGCTTTTGACAAATTATTCGTTGTCATATTACAAATATAAAAATATAAATTCCACGGATATAAAAGAAACCTGTGCAAATTTTAAATGCTTTTTGAATTATTCGACTTTAAATAGATATGAGCTGGGATAGGATTATATATTTTCGATAACGGGAGAAGTTGATTGAAATTAATTTTAAAATAAATTGTATTTGAGCTTTAAATCTATAAAAAAAAAAAAAATTATATTGGAGTTCACTAATATAAGAACATTATTTGAAGGGTTCTCACAAATGTAAAAAGAATCACCGTTCTCGAATTTCCTGTTAAAGAGGCAAACAAGTAGAATTATTTAAGATGATGGTGATGAATTTAATATAGATGAGTGGTGACAAGTGAAAAACGATTGTGCATCACATTTTGGGGACCTTTCAGGGGTTTACGGTTCGAATTTTTAAAAAATCCTTCTTAGCTCACCCATAAATCGTAGAAAGAATATACACTCCTTTCATCTTTCTAGGTCCGGTTTGGGTTATTGCCTGGATGAATGAATGAATGAGACTACACTATATGTTTTTATTTATCATCTGTCTTTTTAAAATTTAGTTAGGGGCCGCCAATAAATTACGTCACACGAATTTCAAAGATTTTTTAGCCCCCCCCTGAAAAAACATTGTGATGTCACACTATCACTTTTATACCCTATAATTTAATAATTCTATAATTTTTTTACTTACTAGTCAAACTCAACTAAAGAATTTAATATATTTTTAAGTTTAATTTTATTTTTATTCATATCATTATTCTTTATTTTTGTCGATTTATTTTGCTGTTCATTTAAGTTGGAATATAGTAATAATAACCTGAAATCTAAAAAATATATTTGAAAATTTTAAAAATTTTTACTTGAAACTTTATGGGAAATCAATTTGGTTGAGTTTGGTCCAAGAGCTAGAATTTTCATTTTGACCTCCTCCCCGGCTTTGGTTAGTGCAAGTTTTTGCATTTCTAGTCTTTTTGGGACTGCAGAATATATTACAAAATTTAAAACACATTGTAAAAAATATTTTATGTTCTTTAAAAAATATATTCAGTTTTTTTTTTTTTTTTTTTTTTTTTTTTTTTTTTTTTTTTTTTTTTTTTTTTTTTTTTTTTTTTTTTTTTTTTTTTTTTTTTTTTCTGGTTAGAATTTTTTCATTTTTCATAACTCTTCAAAATATGCTAATCTTTAGGCCCCACCCTGTATATTGTTCCTAAAAGAGAATAGAAGTTGTTTCCCCGATACCTTTTTAACCACTAGATGTCAGGTATTAATTCTCTATTCCATTACATCCAATTACTAATTCTATATAACTCGAAGAGTTGTCACCTTTATTGTGATTTTCTACAATAGTTTATACTAGATTCTTATATTTCTAATGTGAATGTAGATTAAAGAAAAAGAGGTTATATATTAATTTGTAATTAAATTTTATTAGTAGGAATTTTTTAACTTTTAAAATTGTGAATTTTTTAAGAAATTGAACCAACTGAACCTGTTCGCCTATGAGGACATCTTAGGTCGTCTGTTGGAGGGCTGGAATCGTGTGGACAGAGACATTGGTGTGATTTTCCATCTGCAGAAGGAAGACATGCCGCCTCCAGGCCACAGATACCGGGCGGACAGAGATCCACTAGCGGCTGAGAAGTCTCTTCTAAAATCCAAACAAAAAAGAGATCAATCAAATTATGACCAAAAAATATAAAAAAGAAAACAATGATTAACCAATGAAGAATAATTAAAATTTATGAAAATAATTATTTTTCTATATCTTCTAGTAGAATTCTAAATACTCCAGTTGCTCAGGAAGCGTAGCTCGCCGAGAGTATCCTATGACTTGGTAAATTTTCGGAGATAATTCGGAGATATGAGCAAAGAAAATGTTAAGAATAGCTAGGAATTCAATTTTAAAATTTAGAATTGTTCAATGACTGTTTACTTTAATATCCGTTAATTAAATATAAAATTTCTCGATTGCAAATTTATTCTATATTCGTCTTTAAATATTGGAATAAGTAGGTATTATTTTTTAATTTCAAATATTTTCAAAAAGAAAAAGAAATAAAAAAATACAGTTCACTCTTCCTAATCTTATTAAAAACCAGGAGGATGTCTTGGTGAAAAGTGTGAATTATAAAAAAGACAATTTTGAGATAAAAACAAATGACTTAAGAACGTAACTTTATTTGTTAATAACTTAAAAATATAAAATATTAAACCTCCATTTTCTCATTATCAATTAGAAAAAACAACGAATTTGACATCTCAAGTATTTTCGAAGATATAAGGTGGACCAGACACAATCATGTTCAAACTTGACGAGGCACGCTTGCTGTTTGCCAGTAGTAGCAATAGTCAGGTCATTTAATAGTAACACCTCACAGCCCCTACTATAAAGACAACTAATTTACCAGATCAGTAAAGGGTATGGCTATCCTGCAAAAAAAGGTGCAAGCCATTCCCCATTTTTACTTTATCCAATGCGAAGAATGGATGGATGTACGTATGTTACCCTTTTTGCGACGACGATTTTTTTCAGACTGTTCAACCGATTGAAATCAAATTGAAAATCTACCATTACGTTAACAAAATGAAACGCTGATTAGTTTTTGGTACCTAACGGCCCACAAACATTAGTACTTTATTCCACTAGGTACATTTTTAATTTTTTTCTAAATATCTTGAAAATGACTTAACCCATGATAAAATTTAATATTCCAATTAAGTATCTTGAGGATCACAAAAAATGTTATATAAAGCTATTAGTCAAATTATATTTTAAAGTACTTTACCCTAGAGTAAGATAGTACTTTTTAAAATTCTTTAAAATGTATTATTCATTTGGGGAGTCGGGTTGGCTGAGCTGGCTGGGGCGCTGGCTCCGCTTCAGCATCGTTGATGTTCAAGCGGGAGGCCTGGGTTCGGGCCTGGCTAGCATATAAAATTTCTACTGGCTAAAACTCACTAACCCTACTAACACTTTACTGATGTGCTGTCTAAATGGGCTTTGTTCCCGATGAGAATAAATAAATTAAAAAAAAAATTATTCATTTGATCGGTAATATAGGTCATGGTCAATGGTCACCTTTAAGGTCTTGACGCCGTCGTGCACCGCACGACCTTCCACATATGGACGGCGCGCCGTCTCTGTAGGCATGGAATTAAAGTCTCACTATAGAGAACTGAAGAACAAAGGCATAGCTTCTGTTGCAAAATTGTTGTACTTCAAAAACAAAGAACTGATTAGATTTTGGGAATCTGCAAATCCAAATGCTATATAGAAGAGAGCTATTGACCTATTATAGCTAACGTGCTGAGATTTGGCAAATTAGTTTAATTTACCTTTATTACACCTTTCTGTTAAGTTTCAGTTTCCTAACTGAAAGCATTCATTGACAAAAAAAAACGTAATTTGAAAATTTTTATTTTTTTTTCCATTTCACATTTTCAATTAGAGCTGGAAAGACAGGTTTTAGTGTCTTATTCTTTAATAAACTAATTATAATAAAATTGTGTTGGAGCCCCTATGAAATCCACCGCGATCCTGCGCCGATATTTGTAAATTATTATTAATAGTATTGTTGTAAATTAATTATACTAAAAAAAAGTCAATCAATAATTCCTTCTCAAGTTAAATTAAGAATTAATCATTCTTAAAAATTATTAGTTTCCAAATGCCTCTGAAAGATTGAGTTAATGTAATTCTGTTCTATCTACTACTACTATTCCATAAACATTTACTTTTTTATTTTTTTTTTTAATGATATTGATGTGATTATCATTTTAGTCTAAAGAGAATCTACCTACCGATTGATTTTCGTTGATATCTTTACCCGGACATAGATCTGAGCTTAAATTATGATATTACTCAAGACCGTTTAAAAGAAAGTCACATACTTGTCTTGGACCGTTAGATTATTATTGTATACAATAATTACTCATTTAATTTTTTATATTTCATACATTTTTAAAGAATTTTCAAGCATTTATTTCGAACACCTTGACTATATTATAAATATAAATTTGGAATGTTTACATCATGCGACGGTTCTCGAGACCAAATTCATGGATATTTTAGCATTGTTGATTTTTCCCAAGAGACGACTTCCAAGCGTTAAGTTTTTTGTGAGATTTTCTTGTTTAAAATCCATTAGAGATTGAAGAATAAAACACGGAGCTTGCAAGCTAGGCGACTCGAATATTAGTGGTTGCTTATTAATTATTTAATACATTAACCTTGTTCCCATTAATTCGCAACATTTTTTATGTAGTAATGTAAATCTATTTCGTGAAAAATCTGATGTTTACTTTTAACTTTAAATTTTAATTTTTAGCGTCAAGATTTAAGCATCTTTTTGAGTATTTTTTTTTTTTTTTGAAAAAAGATGGAATTTTTTCAAAAATCAATCCAGGTTAGGGACATAACCATTATAATATTAAGAAATGGATTTAATACTTTACCATACAGGGTATGGTCAAGTATTGTAATCGTGTATGAAAAAAGTGGGTTTTTTTTCCTTCTTTTTTCGAAATATCTCAAAAAACGGCTGAAACTATTTTGATTAAAAAAATTGAGCGAAACTATGGCATTTCGCTCTACAAAAAAGCTCTAATAAGTGAACATCGAAAAAATTATATTTTTTGAGATAATAATTGTTTTGTCAAAATGTCTGTTAATTAGCCTGTGCGTTACCAAATTTTGTGGACGAGCTAACTCAAAAACTAGTGTGAATATCGAAACCAAATTTCACACGTAGTTTTGGTCCATTGAGATTAAGAGTTGATTAGATTTTGGTGCATATCGACCTAAAATTAAGGTGGAGGGGGGGTTAAAAAATGAAAATCTTGGCCATTTACCTAACTCAACCAAATTTTGTATACATAATCAGTGGGCCCCCAGGAGTCTAAAAATGGAAAAACTTACCCCCCTCCCCTATATGATTATTTGTATGGTAAAGTCAAGTGGATGGCCACATCAGAACACGTCATATTTTATTTAGGAATGAATCTAAGATTTTAGTAGAAACATTAGATTAGTTCCTAAATAAAATAAATTCATTTAAATTTTAAGCTAGTTTGATTCCAAAAAGTGGTTCTTAGAAATATTTCTGTGAGTGTACGCGTGTGTGTAACTAATTTCCCGTCTAGAATGTTAAACCAATAATTATGAAATCTAATAGGTTTTGACTAATTAGGAAGAAAGTGGTGTTGCCTAATTTTTTTTTATCTAGAGGTGAGAACAACTCTTCCGACCAAATGAATCTATTAATCAATACTTTATTAATTTTTCAAAATTTTTAGACAATTTGATGGATAAATTTAAGTGAAGAAATTATTCAATGTCTAGAAAAATGCATTTTATTATTAAATGACATAAAAATGTAATTATTTACCTCGAAAAATAATTTTTTCGATAAAATAAATAATAAGGTATGTAGGGTTTTAATATCATCTTTTTGCTTAAAATGTTTAGTTAAAATTTTTTGACCTCTGAGAAATTTTGAAAATACTATAAAAGTACACGAATAAAATACCTACTCTTAAAAAGTAAAAATTAAAAAAATCAAGAGGCTTTATGATCTCAGATATTAGTATAAACTTTTAAACTTAAAATTTCATAAATATTAAATCAACAATCTATGGAGAAAATTTATCAAATGCTTTGACCCTTTTACAAATTTTAGACTATTTTAATTTAATTTGGACGATTTATCATTAAATAAAAAATATAATAAATTTAATACAAAATGCGTTGTGTTTTGGAAATTAATATGTAATTGGGAACCATTTTTCCACAATTTGTTTTACTTTCACATATATATTCTATATCATGTAATGATATAAGATATAATGTGAAGTATTGCGATCACCTGCCGTGGTCCTGACACTTTGAGAGCTTCTATCTCCAAGGTGAAAAAAGTTAATTTCACTTTGTGACGTTTAGGTGGAAGGAATCGAGGTCCTTAATAGTTTGATACCAGATTTAGAACATAAAACCACATATTGTAGTCTCCAGGGGCCAAAAATCCATTGGTCCGTGTGTACATATGTATGTATGTATTCCACCTCCCTGCGTTTCGCAACCATAAGTCTCAGAGCTACGAAATTGAAAATTGAAAAAATAATCTCTATTTATTACATTTTCTTATTTGACGAAGTGTCAAATTTTTTATAAATTAAATTCCGTAATCCCTTGAGACATATTTTATTTTGTTTCCAACTATTTATGTTTGCCGATTGTTCGTGATCTACATAGGTATTTTAAATCTTTATTTTAAGGATTAAAGAAAGTAAGGCGCTTGTTTGTAGGTGTTCTTTAGTAAAAGTTAAGCAAGCGTCTTTTCGGCCTTCTTTTGACGTTAAGAAATTAATAAATTATTAAATATACAGTTCCTATAATTCTCTAATAGTGTAGTTGCTTTGTATATGAATAGGAGCAAGTCTATTCGGACATTTTGATGGGGGAATAAACAATAAATTTATTCGACATTTATTTTCATCCTCTCATAAAGTAATTTGGAATAGTTTACATATCTGACTTGTTTAAAAATCGACAAATGGAAAAAGTAAAGAATAATTTCTTTGTCAAACACTTTTAAAAATTGTATAATTGCTCTTTTCGTTTGGATTGCGTAGAAAGTCAGCATTTGCGTGGTATTCTTGGAGTTCACCGGCTGTGGATTGTCAGTGCCATAGACAAGACCGAGAAGAAAGGAATGAAGAGCCGGAGAGAATCGTCATCTACATCTATGCCTATTTGTCTTCAGACTGGCTTTTTCTCTCTTTCTAAAAGCTGACTAGAATTGACCCTCTGACCAACCAACACAAACAAGCCGATTGATGGAACTATACTCGCCCCATTATTCAAAAACGACCAGGAAATATGGAAATTTAAGGAAATGTCATAAATATCATCTATTAATGAATGAATCTGTTTTAGAAATCAAAGATATCTTTTTTCAATTCATAATGAATGGCTTTTAGAAACAAAATTATGAAATTATCATAATAGAGTTATTTTATATCCAAGAAGCATTCATAATATCAAGTAATATATTTTCATAAATTATCATAAATAATAATTAATCAACAAGGGAAATAAGAAATAAATTTATAAAATAAAAATTGACACAAATTGATATTCTCAAGATTAAGTTATTTAAAAAATAATCAAAATGACAAATTTTTAAATAAAGTATGCAGTTAAATCAAGCGAGACTAATTTGAATATTTTATAAGCAATTAGAAACTAATATTGTATTCTTCAACTCATCATTATAGTCAAAAAAACACTGCGATGGTTACATAATTGATCTTGCAATCCTGGCTTAGCTAGTGTACTTGCTATTTAGTCTAAAATCTTAGGTCGACCTTCACCTATCATGTTTCCTAATGAAATTAATATTTTGATAATATAATGTATTAATAAACAAAACTTGATAGGGTCAACATCCAATTTCCCTGCATAGCTATTTTTAATAAAAAAATTAAAGTTGCTAATTTTATTACATAAATGTAGATATCTAGTTTCCGGATAAATATTTTACTAATCGAGAGTAAAATATGTATATAAAATGCCAAAGTTGGATCACCTTCTTTTTTCCTTGCATAAATTCAGGTAGACAGGGTATCAACAGGTAACTTCGAATTAGTATTTTGTAGTTATAGAGTTTCCTTTATTGTTATATATGAAAATGTAGATAATTTTATTGCGAATTAATTCATTAATTTTATTTTTATTTTATTTATTTTTTATCAAAAATAGCTATGCAGGGAAATTGGATGTCGACCCTATCAAGTTTTGTTTATTAATACATTATATTATCAAAATATTAATTTAATCAGGAAACTCGATAGGGGAAGGTCGACCTAAATCGGGATCTTGTACTAATTGTGAATCACCTGAACTCAGTAGGTGATTTAAATTACTATTTTCTGATTTAAAAGAAATTGATTTTCTGTTTCCTTGACTCAGTTCTAAGAAAATAACTGAGTTGTCCTCGTAGTTAAATTTAGTTGAATGTGGTTTTTAGTGCTGTAAATGACTTGTTGCTTAAAAAAATAGATCTTCCCCAAAGAGTAGGGATTTGAGATTGAAATTAACTAGAATAAATATCAAATAAAAACTTAGCAGAAGACATATTTAGCTCAAGAATTGCAACGACTTAGATTTTATTTTCCTGATTTAGTTCGGTTTATGTTTTTTTTATATGCAAGGTGTATACAGGGTCTTTCAAAGAAAATGCAAAGCCTGGGGTAACTGATATTTTTGAAGGCCTTCAAAATTCAAAATAAAATTCTGGACAAGAAAATATAAACAATTTTATTTATTAAATTATTACAATTATTATTTATTTCACAGAAACTTTAACAAACATTAACCAATTCAGTTATTATGAGGCCCCTAAAACTGGGACGTCCAAGGCAACTGCCCCCCCCCCCCCCCCCTCCTCTGATAGGTCCTGGGTGTACCTACCTAATAAATTTAGGTTTTATATAAAAATAAAAGTTTCTTTTTCAGCAATTTTTAATTCAAATCGTGGTTTAAATTAATCAAAATATTTCAGAAACTTTACAGTATTTCTTCTTCAATGAACCTTGGAGCAAAATACAATAGGTGCTAGTTGAAGTTTACAAATTATAATCGAAGTAATGCATTTTTTTATTCTCCTTTTAAACAATTTTTCAAAACAAAAATTGATCATGTAAGTTCAACTAACACCTATTGTATTCTGCTCCAAGGACTACCGAAGAAGGAATACTGTAAAGTTTCTGAAATATTTGGATTAATTTAAACCACCATTTGAATTAAAAATTGCTGAAAAAGAAGCTTTTGTTTTTATTTACTATAACACCTATGAGAATCTTCAGCACCACCGTGACCCAATAAATTTATACGGCATTCATTGAAAATATAAAATTAAAAACACTTTTTGAGGTTGGCGTAGAAAAGTCAAGAAGAAAGTGGAACATGATTAGAATATTTTCCTCATATAAAATAAAGAATATGAGATTTGTGATTTTTAGAGAAGTGAAAAGTGATAGAATTGAATGAGGCGGCTGATCAAATCATCTTAAGACTATATATACTAGGGTGGTCCTTATTTTGGGTATTTTCGAATTTTTACGCTGGAGTCTATAACTTAGTAACACTAAGATATAGCAGTATTTTATCTAGCGGTAATTCCAAAATTCGAACTATATGAGCCCTTGTCAGAGTAAAAATTCGAAAATACCCAAATTAAACACCACCCTGATATACTTAAAAAAATTTACTTAGATTCATTTTTCATTTGAAGTATCTATGTATTTACATCATACTTTTATAGAACTTGGATAACTATTATGCTAGAGAGCATTATAATCTTTGAGGCGTTCAGGTGATGTGTAAATGATTTGGAAATTGCCTTAATTATACTATTTAATTCTAAGAGAATTTACAATGCATATTTATTCATTAATGTTAATTTTTGCAATAAATACTTTACATTTTAGAAGCTGAAAAAGGAAAAGTCGTAAACTGCACTTAATAATTATTACTTGTGGCGTGTTTGAAAATAAATAAATAGGCTTTAAGTCTCCTGTATAGGTATATATTAGATTTTAAACATCTAAGAGAATGGAGAAATGCTTTATGCTTTATTATGGGGATCACATTAATAAATATTTATGTATTATTTTAAAAAATATAGTATTAAGAGCTTAGTCTTGCTGGTATATTGTAAACTACGGTTCGATTCTTTTTCTCTTTTTTGTTTTTGTTGAGACCTGTCTAGACTAAAAGGCTGTTTTAAGTTTCTGTTTCTAAAACAACAACTGATTTTCGGACTCTGAAGTTCGAGTGAAAAAATATTTTACTATTTAGGAAAATAAAAACCTGGTTTGTTTGAACCCTCAATTCAATCATTTTAATTTGTTGATTGTATTTATTGTTCGCTTCGACAAAGTGGGAAAAAAGTTCGAGTAAGAACTCCCTCCAAAGATGGCATCGCACCTCTGTTGAAGAAAAAAATGTCATGCTTCCAGTCAATGGTACAAAGAAGAAACGTCGTGCTGATGAATGAACCTAGTTCATTCAAAAAGCGTTCATATTAAAGAGTAAGCCCGTAAGCCGGAAATCTTTTATCCATCTGGATTCGAGCCATAGATATCAATGTGATTTAAAAACATTCTAGAGAAGAATTAAAGATAAATGCGTTTTGTCAAGATTATAATACGTATATATTTTATGCGATGACATAAGAGTATGTGCTGGTGATTATGAAATGATCAGAAAAATAAATTTATCTTATATCCATTTAAAGTACAATAATGTGGAAGCTTAAAGAGAAATCAATAAGGCTTCAAGAAAATAAACATATACATATATTAAAAAATACAAATCTTTAAAAAACAATCAAAAACACGTTTATTCGAAACCAAACGTTTCAGGAGAATTTCTCCCTTTTTCAATGGAAATTTGTAAAAATGCTTCCTCTAAAATTTAGAAAGCAACACTAAGTTATTTTTTTTTTTGGCTTTTCGGCCTTTCTAGCCATAAGCCTAATTACGATACTAGTTATATTTTTTTTAAAAATTTGTCTCTACCCCCGGGGGTCAGATTTTAGCTGGATGCCTCGAGTTGGATTCGAACCCGGGTCCTCTGGTTAGCTCGTTGTCACGCTACCGCCTAGCCTATCTGACCACCCCTCCTCCCACTAAGATATTAAATATTTTTATAAAGACAATTGAAATATTGTCTTGGTGACCAGATTACCTTTAAGTAAAAATATAAATATTTATTTTTTTATAAACATTCGAAAAAGAATCCATATCTGACCTTTTATTAATCAAATTTTTGTTTTGCCTGCTAACCAGGGGACACGAGCTCGAATCCGATTCGAGGCACCCAGCTAAAATCTGACCCCCGGGGTAGAGACAAATTTAGAAAAAATATAATTAGTATCGTAAATTGGCTTATGGCTAGAAAGGCCGAAAAGTAAAAAAAAAATTTGCTATTTAAAATTTCAATCATTTCCAAAATTAATCTTTTTTCCAAGTTATATTCTTTGGCTAAAATTTTGGGATTAGAAAAGTCAAAATTATGTTTAAGGTTAGTAGAATGGTTAGTCAGCATTGTAGATTCAGAATTTTTCATTCTAATTGAATAATTCATGCTCGTAAATCCAAGATTTTAAGTATTGTTTATCTCGGATTTATTTCCTATTAAAAATGCCAGAAATTAAATTAAATTGCACAGAACTTTCTATATTTTTCATTACAAGGAAAAGTCTATTAAGTTTACATTAACGTAGTTCGACTTAACTGGAATAAAGTTTCAAGCATGCTTAATGTTGCTAAATAAATAACTTGAGGTCGAAGGGCCAATCTGCCTCTGACATGTAAGATGTAGATTTTAATAACTTATTAGATATCATAGGAGTTTTTTAACGGGTTATAGTGGCGTTTCAGAAGTAAAAAAAATTTAAATTTAAATTTAATTAATTAGTTTTATTTTTCTCTATACATATTTCGGGTTAAAGAGTATTTTGTTAAACTCCTGATGATGGGCTCATAACCCGAAATATGTATAGAGAAAAATAAAACTCCAAAAAAAAAAAATATAATTAAAGGAATTTTTAATTTTTATTTTTTTACTTGTGAAACACCATTATAACCCGTTAAAAAACTCCTGTGTTTAATATGTTTCACTATAAACCAACACCGCTTTACCTAAATGTTATTTATTAGATGTCACTCAAAAATTGGCCAATTACCTTTTGATATATAGCCATTTGGGTGCTACAAAAGATTAAAATTCCCAAAATATACATTAGATAAATGGATAAGGCCAGATGCCAAAAAATATATACTTATCAGTAGCGGGCGGTGACATTTCAACCAGAAGATGATTTCGAAAATATAATCCTTCAATTTTTAAAATTTTATTTTATTTTTACGCATAGGGAATTTTGAAACGAACTAAAAAGAGAAGAGTTTTAAATTGGTTGAATTAAATAAAATTACGATGAGACACCGATTATTTATTTACAGCATAGTATACCTAGTCTTTTGAAATAAGTTACAATGTAAGTTTCAAGGTCCACGGTATGTCTGTTGAAAAAAAGAAACCCTATCGATAATACCTAAGCGAAACCCTACCATAGAGCTTTCCAAGATTATCCAACTAGGATCATATGGCTTGTACTATCGGTTACCAAATGAAAGACTTTTGTAATTGTCTTTCGACAAATATAGAAATCACACACACACTCACTTTTTTGTAAAATTCATGGCAAAATTTTATTTTTCAAATTTAACATTAGATTGACATTGTATGTAAATACTCTTGACATTTTGAAATTTAAGGGATGCGCAGCATCCACTGATACATATATAAAATAAACAGGCTGTTAAAACTAAGAAAAGTTTTTCCATTACAAATGAATTTCGGACGATCCTTATAATCAAATGTTTTTAAATATAATTTATTATATTTTATGGAAGTTCTTCATTAATTAGAGACCATTTAAACATACTTTTACTGAATTGAATTTTTTCAAAATTTCTCAAAAACTCACCATTTTGATAAAAAATATTTGAAAGAACACAGTGCTAAAAGGTCTATAAAAAAGTTTCTCGAGGCATGAAAATGATTTTTCAAGGATATAATTGAATACCGTATATAGCTCGAATAAAATAAAAAATCGTTATTATGCCATTTATCGTAAGGAGCTTTTTGTAGACTTTGTAGTCATTTTGTGCTCATTTATTTATTTATTTTTTATCAAACTCGTTAGAGAAGTTTTTAATAAATTTTAAAATCTAAAAACGTACCAACTGGAATAAAATACTCTAAAAAATAAAAAAATAAAAATTCGTCCCTTTCTTACTAATTGGTCAAAAATATTAATTTGAAGTTTGCGTATTTATTTGTTCAGTCTACCGGGAAAATTATAGCTGTATATATTTACACATAAGACATTAAAAAAAAACAAAAAAAAAAAAAAAAAACACTTTTTGACTCAAAGTACTTTGAAACTTTAAAATTTGTAAAAATTACAGCTCCGAATTTCTTTGCAAAAATAAAATGCCCATTACTAAATATATAATCTCACGGTACTATATTTGTTGTGTAATATGTTCTAGATATTTAGATACATTAAAATTAAAACATATTTTCACATAATCGAGGATAGGTGTCTAATAATAAAACTATTCAAAAAATAAAATAATTTTTTTCGTCTCTCTTGGTAAAATAAGTACATTTTTTAAATCTTTGAATGTTATTTTACAACATATAATTTTTAAAAATGTAAAGTCAGCAAAATAATAATATTAAAAAATAAACATATATTTCAACGCCGTTGGCTGATTTATGACCATACCTACCATTTCTTTCATTACTCGGTTATTATTTATGAATTTTGTTTATTTATGTTTCAATTTGTTTTAAATTATGGTTCCAGAATTTTTTAACGGCATTCTTGTTAATAACTACCATTACAGGTAATTATTTAATTTATATTTCTAAATAATATAGATATTTAAAAATATTATTTATACAGGGTCGTGGTCATAATTTTTTTTTAGGATTCCTTAGAAAAGTAAAACGAGACCCTATAGACTCGATATGTTGTCCAACATCTTTCATAGCATAGGTGCTTGTAGAATAGATAAGATAGGGGAAGGTGGGGTAAGACGGGGACCTTAAGGTTTGAAGTCAAAAAAACAACTAAATATACATCACAGAAATTAGGAACTTTATTTATTAACATAATCACCCCCTTGGGACAAGATGGGGTTCCCCTATGGGCAAGATGTGGTACACCAGTCTTAAACATTTTAGTCATCATTATCTTTACAAAAAGCACAAGTATGAACTGAATCTTCATCCTCATCTTCGAGGCCAGTGCAGCCGCAATAATCCCACCTCCCGCATTGCTGACAGGTAATCCACCCTTCCCGAGATTCAGAGTATAAACCCTTGCAATAAAGACATTCAGTGTGTTCTGTCTCACTGTCTCAGGCAAATTAGAAGGTGGCCACGCGATGTTAACCCCAAATGAATTTGGCTGATCTCGGGACTGTCGAATATAAGAATTGGGTGCCTAATTGCTGGTTGTGTTAAGAGGAGAATCAGGGGATTCTAGCGGCACACAGCGTAGTTAGTTGTGAGGTAGACGGTATTGGCTCTAAATCAATTTCAATAGCCTCAGCAGAAACAAAATCAACATTGTAATTAGTATAAATAAAACATACCTAACTAGTTTCATATACCTACACTAAATATCGGGATACCCGGTACCATGTACCCCATCTTACCCCAACGGGACTTTGTAAGTTAAACATTTTTTTGAGGTTATAAATTGACATGTAATCGTGTAAATATTTAGTCTAAAATCAAGTTTAAAATACAGGGATTGCGATAAAACTTTGTTGTCTATATCAAAACCTATGTATTTCTGACAGTCCCGCTAGAAACACACTCTAAAAATAACATCAAATCATTAAAAAATCGTTTTTTACTCACAGCAACGACTTATTCTCCTGTCAGGTTTTCGCTATCGGTGCACTGAAAAGTTTCGAGATAAAACTATATGATGACCTTTGTAGTTTTATTAAAATTGTTTTAGTTTTTGAGAAATAGTGGGGCTCCATCTTGCCTCGCTACCCCCCCTTCCCCTACACTTAAAATTTAGAAGTAAATAAATGTGTATTGATTCTACCCGAAACCAAGTACCTATCATGTTACATTTTTTAAAGAATAGTTATTTTGATTTGGGTCGAATTTTTTGTGTGGTCGAATATTAAAAAATATTTTTTTATTAAGGGGAGTGATATATTAATGTGAAAATAAAATAAAGGAAGGTGCAGGGTTAATTAATTATAAATATTAATTTATTTAATTCTTTCTATAATTTAATTTTTCGAAATTTCGTAACTTTAGGTATATTTTAATTTTTAAAATACTTTTTTTTCCAAAAAAATCTATATAAAAATGAGAAGTATGAAGCATGTATAGCGAATAGATCATTGATAATATTTTTCATTCTGAATTTTGTAATAAAAATGTGCAATACCATAAGAATCCAAATAGTAATAGATTTTGAAAATTTATCTACCTTATGTTTAAGAGTTTGTTATAAAATTATTAATTATTTAATAAGCGTTGAAACAAAGTTATAATAATATTAAGCTCACATGCTCGAATTATTATGATTACTTTATTATTTATTTTTTGGACTATATGGCTATATATATATATATAGTGGTGATTAACGTAGGGGTTGTAAACACAACTTCACTCGAAGTATCATAATTTAGAATCTCTTTGAATGAATTTGGGAAATTTTCATGTAAACCAAATTTAGACAGCTTAAGAATTTTAATTTTAATGAAAAAGAATTAAACATATCAAATAACTACCTTGATATACAATGGGTTTATTTTTAGAAACATTATTTAATTAACTATAAAGTTAACAATTAGAGGTTTTCCTCAGTGATTTTGAAATTTCCAAAAAAATCATCTTTTTCGAAAATCAAAAAGTACGTTTTTAATTTTAATTTTAATTAAGTGCCCTCCAAGAAACTAGATTGAATAAATAATAATAAGCAAATTAGTTTAAAAATTACTCTACTTATATATAAAAGGAACCTGAATTCGTCATTAATACAAAATGAATTGGACTATGGAATTTTTAGCTAGGGGTGGTTATATGCTGGTATATAAAATCTCTTATTCGAATTTTGAACAAAGGTATTTTCAGGACAACGGCTGCCATATATCAGTATAGAAAAACAATCATTTGATATATTTGACCAGAAGTTTAAAATTAAAGTAAAAGTAAACGTGATCTGTTGATCTAGGTGGGCAGGATGGGGTGGCTCTTGCCCCTGGCTGAGTGCTTCTTCCGGGTCTAGTATTTACGCACGTCTCGGAAGCACGTTCAAATGAGGAAAGAAGTCGATCCGCTGTCCTCCTAGGGCTGGTTCCAGGTATCTTGATGGCTTCTAAAGTGGTAATCCTTATTTGGTTCTTCGCAAAAATGCTCAAATCCTAAATGGCATCTCTATTGCATACGGTAAATAAATTGTTAAAAAAACAAGGATACGAAGAGAAAAAATACAAATCTTTTAAAAAACAATCCTAGAAACGTTTATCAACCCAGAGGTTTGGGAAGAATTTCTCCCTTTATCAATGGACATTTCAAAATTCAAAAAAAGAAAACAGTTGGTTTCTTTTTTTTGAATTTTGAAATTTCCATTGATAAAGGGATAAATTCTTTCGAAACCTCTGGGTTGATAAACGTTTCTAGGATTGTTTTTTAAAAGATTTGTATTTTTTTATCATCTTTACACAATCAATAAATAATTTTTTGTTTATACTAATATATAAATATCAATGTGTATATATTAAGAGTCTGGGTTGACTCCGACATTACAGAAAAAGGGAGAAAATTTCAGGAGTTCAGGAGGTTTGAAACGAAAGTACCTTAGGAAGCAGTCTTCCAAAGATTGAAGATCATAAATAAAGGGAAGGGAGTTTTAGTCTCTAAAAATCATAATGATAAACGATTTGACCAATGCATTAGTCGATTTGTATCTAATATGTCAGCGAAGGGGTGTTAAAGGTTTGTCTTGATCTTATCTCTTTAGTACAAACGTCATCAAGAAGTTGAGTTGCGTGAAATTATCTTTATAAAAAAATCAACTGGTGTGTTCACCACACGACTTTCACATTTTCATTTATTTGAAGTCTTCGCGACACTACTAATTTACACCCCCTTCCTTTATTTCGTTTTTTTTTTGATTTTCCCAAAAACGGCTGTAACGATTTTTTAAAAAATTAATGTATTTATCAAGTGTCATGAGTTAATAATTGTGTGAAATTTTTAATACGATTGAATTAAAGGAAGGGGTTGTAAATAAATATTTTAATCGTTCATATCTCGTCTTCGGAAAGTCGAAGAGCCTTGAAATTTGAAACTAAACCTATCTAGAGGCTACAATAAGTATAACAAGATTTTGGCCAAAATAGAAAAACCGGAAGTTGATGTTTACGTATGTAAGAACCCCCTCCCCCTCCCCCTGCGATCCGCAACCATAAGTCTCAGAGATACGAAATTCGAAACTTAAGCTTGATATAGGCTAGAAGGAGTACATCAAGCTTTTGGTTGAAATCGGAAGACTGGAAATTACATGAAAGATTTTTCGTTTTTTTTTTTTTGATTTTCTCAAAAACGGCTCTAACGATTTTTTAAAAATTTCGATTTCCAACTACTAAGGGCATCGATTCCTTCCACCTAGAAGTTACAAAATGAAATTAACTTGTTTCATCTCTGAGATACAAGCTCTCAAAGAGTCAGGACCCAGACAGGGCATCGCAATACTTCCACATTATATTCTATGAATATAAATGTGAAAGTAACAAGTAGAGGTAACTGTGGTCATTTTAAGTGATACCAGACCTCAGAGTGACATCTAACGTCACCTAAATATCAATATTTTCTACCGAAAATTTCTAGGAGTTCGAAACAAAGAAAATGTTTCGAATTTTAGTATCGTGCGCCTAGAAATTAGATAGATTGTGTCTTGCGTGAATTAAACCTATTCGAGTTCCAAGATCTCCAATTTTTCAAAAATCTTTAAATATAGATTAATTAACGAATTATAGGTGATTGTTTTGTAAGTGATGGGCTCCATGAATTTTGATTGGAGATCAAATTCAAAATGTAATTAATATAGAAAAAAGAGCTTAATGAATAGTAAAAAAAGAAAGTAAAGTAGTTCAGTATTAATATAGAAGGCAGAGGATGATATTTCATTATCAAAAGCCTTAATACTGAAAACATTTTTCAATCCACTGCAATTTGTCAAGAAGATTTTAGACCTAGCTAGACCTGGTTTTGAAATGTCTAAAGCTACAGCGAAAGCTTCTTTATAGACCTCAAGGGGTTTATTCAATTTATATGACTAACATATGCTAGTGAGTGCTAAATTCTAATTAATCTAAAATCTCTCTCTTCCTAGATCTAATTTGATTTACTATAACATACTGAAAAGGAGATCAAGTTCAGTCTACAATAAAAAAAAGAAAATTAGAAACAAATAATGTATAACAATTTCAGATAAATTAAAACAAAATAAATTAAAAACAAATTCAAGATATTGATAATGTCTAGAATTTAGAATAATTGTATTTAATTTATAAATATTTTGGCAGTACCTACATTACTAAATCTTTCATTATATATAGGTATGTATATTTTTATATTATGAGTGCATGTAGTTCTTACACATATAGAGTAAATTTATGTACAAACAAGATGTAAATCACAAATGTAGATTATGCTACACATGTCAATTTTTTCTCATTTTAATTTAGTTTACTAAAAAATGTAATTTGTTTTTAAAATAATATTTCTAAAATAATGAAGAAATGCCCACCATCGATTAATTTTAAGATAATACGAAAAATACAGGGTCAATTTAGATCTTAGATTTTAATAAACATCTATCTATTTATATTATATGTTTGAAGAATTCGCGCCCACAGGAGAACCGAAATAAATTAAATTAAAAAAAATAATAATTTCTTTATTTAAAAAGTACATGAAGGATGTAATATATGTAATTATAGTGACTAGTTAATTTTATGGTTGCTGGGACGATGAAAACCTGGAAAACAGCTCACATTTATCATACACCTAAGATGTATTCTTGGTTGCCGATGCTGCAGGCAACCATGGAATTAGCTAGCTTCTCTAATTGTACAAGTTAATAGCGACATGTCGTAATGGAAGATTGATATTTAGTAAAACGTTGACTGATTATAATATAAGTTTATTATTAAATCTATAAAGTCAATATATTGCTCCTTTTAATGGTTGTGTTTATTTTTTTAAATGCTTACTTTTGAGATAAAGAAAAGTTCCCTTTAGATTCAATTTTAGAACTTAAAATCGAAAGACTTCCCATAGCTAATATCAAAATCTACTACTTAAACAATTCCTTTTACTTATATCACTTTTCCATTTATCGTGACCAACTTATTATTAAGACCAATTATAAACCTAAAGACTCCATATAAAAGTCAATTGCCGATTGTAGTAAAGATTTCTTAAGAAAATATCTAGAGGTCGTCAACCACTAATTCGGAGATGTTTTACGTGTACTTTATGTCATTTTCGGTTAAACTTAGGGGTGAAGCCAATTGCCTGGCTTTCATTTTTAACAATCGGGTTAAATTCCTGATTGGGTGAATACAGCCCTTCTGACATAATAAAAATTATTCATAACACCTTGGGATTTATAGGTGATTACCTCTTGTGATTTTCTATCTAAAGGTACTATTTCGCTGGAACTGCCCACCGTACCAATGGGCAATGTCCGGTGGAAGTAGTCTACAGTTTTCATATAAAATGTGCGAATACATTTCTTTGGAAATGCTTGACAGTGAGGTCATCAATTCGGTCTTGCTACTACTGAGTAACGACTGATCTATGACCAGGAAAGAAGTCAAGTTGCTACAGCCAGGTGTTAAAAATACTGTGTTCGGTTATAATGTCAAAGCAATTCTTGGACAATAATGACGACGAACGACTAGCAGAGTAAGTACGTAGTTTCTGAATCTTTCTCAATCATTCCGCAAGTGGTCAGTTATCAAGTTAGAAAAAATCCTTCACTTTTCTGATTTTGGAATATACTGTTAGGGCTAGATATTCTTAACATAACCATCATTTCCTCTCCATCTTCTTCTTCTTGCAACAAAAATGCTATAGAATGGTATTAGAGTCCATGTTGCAAACTCGTATGTATGTGTCTATCTCTTTCTGTGTGTGTATGTCCCTTTTACCGAGGCTAACAACAAAGTGAGAGGGTGAGAGGAGTTGGCCAATGCAGTGAGCAGTTACAACGAAAAACACAAGCAGAAACGATCGAAACTAACGGTTGGCAGTAACTTCCAGCCACTGAGCAGTTTCAGCAAAATAGTACCTTAAGGATTCCTCTAAGAATATTGGGAGTTAGAACTTTTTATTTTTAAGAAAATGCAACCCCTCTAAAATGTTCCAAATGTCAAGATTGATTCCAGAAGAAAATAGCTAGAATATTAGGGAAATGTTTAGGTTCTTTGAAGTCATGAATGATTAGAGAATGTAAAACATGAAAAAATAGAAGCAGAAAGGAAGGGTGTTTAGAAGCCTCAAGGGTAAAAGAATTGACAAACAGGTAAATTCATGAAAAAATCTCTTTAAGAAATATGCTAGAATATTTTTTTACTTTATTTTAATTTAATTCATTTTAAAATGTAGAAGGGACCAGGGTGGCCATTTTTATGTGATTTTTGAAAATGTCGCGTTTAGAAGCTCCTTAACTTGAAATTAGGAAAATATTCTACGAATTTGATATCTCAGGTATTTTAACGATATAAGATAAGGATCCCTCGGTCAGCTTATTTTAATTGGTTTAATTCTGGTAATCTTCCAGAAGTGTAAGATTTCTTGAGTCGCAAAATAGAGATTTTTAAGGCTCTAATAAAAATAAAATATCTAAATTGATTCTTTATTAATGACGGAGACATATTGCATTGTATTTGGTAGGACCAGGTTTAGACTTATCTCTGGTTCACTCAAGAGTGATTCTTTCGAGAAAAATGTGTGACGATAAGAAATAGATCTAAGTTCTTTTTGTTTGAAAAATATTTTTCCTGTAGTAAATAATTTTCTAAGCTTTGCAAATTTGTTCTTAATTGTAGTTGATAAGAAATAAATGAAGGAATTTGTGGAATTTTTCCATAGATTTTACATATAACTTATAAATTTTTAATTTGTATGTTATTTAGTATTTAGTATGTTATTAGAGCTCTAGCAGGGGTGTCCAACCTTTTGGCTTACACGAGCCGCATTTTAAGAAAAAACAAATGCCTCGAGTTAATTAAAAATTTACTAATTCCATTGATATTTGTTAATCACAAAATATAGTTAATAATGTAGAATAATGCTATTCACCAAGACAAAAAATCGAAAATATCATAGCATTATAAAATCGTTCAGTTCTTTTCCTACAGGATTTTGTTTTTAAATCATTTATCTACTTCTATTAGAAATTTGAAGACTTTTAGAGATATAGGTATCGAATTTAATTATTTTTTAACATTTCCAAATTCTTGAATTAATTGAATGTTCTCTATATATATAATAAGTAGTATCCAATTAGTCCAAGTGCAATAGTCAAAAGGCCATTCCTAGCTTAATAGAAATTAAGAAATTAACTTCTACTAGTCTAAAACAGGTCTGGGCTTGTATTTGGAATCCTTGTCTTAGCTGCTATAAAGGAAGAGACATCATTCTATCAGTACACTTTTTATTCATTTTTCTAGATTAATTATTATTAATTACTGAAATAATAAATATTTAAAAAAATGGAAATATGAGATGAAAAATAATTTTTAATTATTCTAAACTTGGTTATTTTTGTCACCTGATAGTTGAGCTTCTAATTTTGCTTTTAATGAATTTTATTCTCTAAAATAGCTTTAGATAGTTGAGTATATGTAAAATAATATTTCTAAAAAGTGAATAATTATTGTGAACCCAGGAGGAATATTTGTTTCTGGGTAGATAATATTTATGAAATTTTAATAAAGAGACATTATTAAATATTTCTTTCACTTCAATGTCTGATTGCAGTGCCATACATTCAATCAGAAAGTTTGCAGTTAAAATAAATTTATTTAAATCTAATAAAAATGGTTCAAAATATGCCAAAATTTTGATTTTTTTTTTCCGGAAATCTCGATATATTTTTTTCACATTCAAAATTGAAAATCTGCCTTTTATTCTTCAAAATCTTTTGGGGAGATTTTCTAATTTCTTCTTATTTTAGAAAAAAATAGGTCAAATTGTATCAGATATCTATCTTTTCCAGTAACATAAAAATCTCAATGTTTTAAGGAAATTTATAGTTTTATGTCGGGCCGCATTAATTGCTGTGCTGGGCCGCAGCTTGGACAGCCCTGAGCTATAAAGAAGGCAGAAAGACTCAGATTGTAGAGACACTATAGGGTCACGTTTTCCTTTTTAGACGTATCCGTAAAAAAGAAACCCCTGGTCATCTCAAAGATATTAAAAACGAATTAAACTTTATATTAAAAGATCTGGAATATTTTTGAATATTTGAAATATATAGGTATAAATCGTTGAAATGATTTTTTGTTACGATTTCGATTTTACTGCGTCATTCTAAAATCAAAAATAACACAGGAACCCTTTTCGAGCCTTTGAAAAAAGTCACCCTCTCCCCATGAAAGTTAAAAGTATTCTTACTGACCAACCTTTATCCACTTTTAAGGCTGTAAATTTTTTTTAAATGAAATAAAAACTTATAAGATCAAAAGGACCCCGTGGAGGTTAGCATGATGACTAATATATTTTCATTCTCAAAGATGTCAAATGAATTCGTGAAGCGTACGTTTGATAAACGTTTTTAATTTGAATCTATTTCAACGGCGTACATATTATATTTCCTATTAAATCCTTATCGAAGAAGCAATAAATGTGCTGTAAAAGGTGTTGCTTTCTAAATGTAATCAATTCTAATCTAAAGAAAATGTTAATAAAAATCTAAACTGAATTAACTCCCTAAACTGTAAAGCGCTCTTTTAGAAGCCGAAAAAAAGAACTTGAATAAAATATTCATTTTTTGAGCGGAGTGGTACTTTTCTACCTTCCCCCTGTCACCTATTTGTCTCATAAATATACCCTACTGATAAAAAATAAACAATTTCTATTAAAATTATATAAATAAAGTCGAAAGGATGAGAAACAAATTACTTAGGGTCTTTTTATAAAATTTCAAAGAAAATGACGTCTTTGTTTTTATCCTAAATGTCATTTGATTATTTTCTTATAGAAAGACGTCTTAAGGAGAGAAAGAATTTTTAGACAATCATATTTATAAACATAGGTTGTAATGTTAGAATACTGAAAGATATACAAATCGGGAGAATGACAATCTTAACTGACTTCTTGACAGATAGGTTGGCTAATAATAGCGAATAAAATCATAACGATGCAAAGAAGCTGCTATCGAAGTGGTGGATGCTTCCTTATTCAATCCCTTTGAAAGAGTTGAGAGTCTTCATCTATGTTAAAACGATAATTAGACAAAAGAAATATTTTTTTTTGGCTTTTCGGCCTTTCTAGCCATAAGCCAATGTAGGATACTACTTATTATTTATTTTAAATGTGTCTCTACTCCGGGGTCAGATTTTAGCCGGATGCCTCGAGTCGGATTCGAACCCGGATCCACTTGGTTAGCAGGCTGGCACGCTACCCCTAGCCTAACCCGAGCCCCCCAAAATGTAAGTTTTAAATGAAAAAGTAAATCCATTTGATTGTTGATTCATTCGAGGAAATAAAATTTAAAAATATTATAGGAAAATACAACTTAATTCAAACCGAGGGATTCTTACGAATCGGGCATATTCCCCAAAAGCTGGAAAATAGCCAGAGTCACGCCTATTCCTAAAAAAGGAGACTCTTCACAAATCTCTAATTACAGACCTATCTCGATCACCTCTGTTCTTTCCAAAATAATGGAATTGGTCATATACCAACAGGTCCTTCATCACTTAGAAAACAATAAATTAATTCACGATAGGCAATATGGATTCAGACAAAATCGTTCCACAGGCGACATCTTAACCTATGTCACCCACACCTGGAACAATACTCTAGAGGCCGGAAAAGAAACCCTCTCTGTAGCCCTTGATATCTCCAAAGCTTTTGACCAGGTTTGGCACAAAAATCTTCTTGCCAAACTGCCAGCCTTTGGATTCACACCAACACTTCGCAAATGGATAAAAAGCTTTCTGACAAACCGAAGTATAAAAGTTGTGGTGGATGGAATATCATCTGAATCGTTCTCCACAAACGCTGGTGTTCCCCAAGGCTCTGTAATCTCCTCCACACTCTTCCTAATTTATATAAACGACCTTATCGATCAAACGGTTAACTTTAATTCAAACAAGACTCAATGTTGTCTAATTTCTAGGCGTGAAAATAAAGATTTCCCTGATATTCACTTCGATTCGAATACCCTGAAAATGTGTGACAATCTATCCATGTTGGGCGTCTCTGTCGCATCTGACCTGTCTTGGAATGAACACATCTCCTCTGTGGCGAAATCTGCAGCAAGGAAGATTGGCTTCTTATTCAGGTCCAAGCGATTTTACAAACCCCCACAACTTCTCACCATCTACAAGGCCCAAATCCGCCCCTGTCTCGAATACGGCTCTCATCTATGGAGAGGAGCCTCAAAATATTCTCTTGCTACCCTTGATGCAATTCAGAAACGAGCCGTCAGGCTAATTGACGATTCTACCCTCACCGACTCCCTCGACTCGCTGGCTCATCGAAGAGATGTCTCCGCCCTTTCCCTTTTCTATAGATACTATCACGGCAGGTGCTCTGATGAGATAAAATCAATAATTCCCCCCAAAGCATGCTTTGCACGTAGCACGCGTGTTGCCGACTCCCAATACTCTCTCGCGGTCAAATTAGAAAAGTGCCGGACCACTTCATTCGCGAATACATATATCCCCATGACTTCAAGGAACTGGAACTCTCTCCCAGCCTCTATCTTTCCCAGCACCTATAATCTTCAAACCTTCAAAACCGGGGTACATAGACACCTACGTCTACACCCTCTCACTTAATCAACTTTCCCTTCTCTTCGGTAATGCAAGGGTCTTTCGAGATCCATAGGAGCTGCATCTTTACTGGTGCACCCCTTCTTGCATTCGATTGCATTAAAAAAAAATTAAATAAAAAATGAACCGCGACATAATATCTTGTTCACTTATTATTATACTTCCACTTTAATTTAAAAGTAAAAGGATCAACAGTTGTAGGGTCATTATCTAATGAGGAGGTGTCAAACCATTTGGCTTACTTGGGCCACATTTGAAGAAAAAACAAATGTTCGGGCCGCGGATAAAATATTAAAATTCTATTGATATTTGTTATTCAAAAAAGATAGTTAATAATGTAGAAATGAGAACTTTATTATTTTTTTAGCTCATAGTGAGCTTCTAATTTTACTTTTAGTAAATTTTATACTTGAAAATAACATACCTACATAGTAACAAAAAGTGATATGTATTAGTATTTGTTTAATTTTTTCCTTCCTAGATAAAATTCTAATAAAGAGACAATATTCAATTTTTCTTTCAGATTGGTATCTAATTGTTGTTCTAGAACATTCAATCAGAAAGTTTACAAGTAGAAAATTTATTTCTAATGACAATGAAGTGGAAAATAGACCAAAGTGATGATTATTTTTTCTGAAATCTTGAAATCTACTTCCAGATTCAACATTTTAAATTAGCACTTTTATTTTTCGAAAACTTCACAGTAGATTTTCAGATTTCTTATTTTAGAGAAAAAAATTATCAGGCCAAATTGTTGAGTGTTTTCCAGTATCTACATACAAATCTCAATGTTTTAAGGAATTTTGTGACTTTATATTGGGCCACGAGTTGGACAGCCCTGGTTTAAATCGAATGGGATTAAAAAAAAGGATATGAGGAATGATAATTTATTTTTTAAAAGGGTCACGGATATAATAATCTTTGACTATCCATTATCTATTGAAATGTAAGAACGTGCAAAGATCTAAAATACAAGTCCTGACAAGTTTTAATCCAGGAGAGAAATTATCAATTAATTGTGATTGTTCTAGAAAACCCCGATTCCTTGTCTCCTCTTGTACTAGAATGATAACTATAGACTTGGTTAGTGTCGTAGCATATAAATTACTGAAATAATAAATATTTTATAAAATGAAAATATGAGAAGAAAGATAATTTTTAAATTGAATGTAATGGAAGGCACCCCAGGGGTAGTGAGGAAATAAAAAAATTAACACATATCAAATAAGTTCTAATTTATTGGAATCCTTCCTCCTTTCCTTTCAAACCGACGTTTCGGAGGATTTTTCTCTCCTTCTTCAGGGTCTACAAACCAATATTACAAAATTATAAAAATGGGGTTGGTCATCATTCATTTCAACAATAAAATAATACAATTATAAATACAATGTAAAGAGCCAGATTATCTGGCCTTCCATTACATTCAATTAAAATTTCTACCAGTCCGTCTCTCTCCAGAGAAAATTTCGTTGAACAAAAATAATTTTTAAATATTCGAAACTTCATTATTTTTTTTTATCTTATATAGTTGAGCTTATCATTTTGCTTTTTTGAATTTTATTCTTGAAAAAAAAGCTTCACGTATTGTACAAATGTACATTCATATTTCGAAAAAGGGAATAAATATATCTCTACATATAAATCTCAATGTTTTTATGTTGGGCCACACTCATTGCAGTGCTGGGCCGCATGAGGCCCGCGGTCCACGGGTTGGACAAATGACTTGAAAGAGAAAAGAAGAAAGAGTTGGTTTGATTCTTATCCAATTTGACAGCGAAGGGGTTTTGGGCGTTCGAAAACCGTGTGATTCTTACAAAGAGGGCTTTAGGGGAGATAATTAATTTCAGCTCGTCTGAACAAACACCATGGTAGTATCTATAGTCGTATCTTTTCTTCGGATATACTCGGAAGTGAATAGTATTGGATTCTGAACAAGGAGGTTTTGTGAATACTATATTCTATAATACTATATACACGTTGTTTAAAAAAAGAAAGGAAAGAAGAAAGACTATAATATATACACTTTCTTTATGATAGTAACCATTTTTACAAAGTTTTATAATTTAAAAAAAATCCATTTTTTTTTCATTCTGTACAATTTTAAGAAATCCGATGAAATAGTAGTACATACATATTTGTATTTCCTGACAATCTTTGTTTTATTATATTATTATTTCTAGAAAGCTTAAGGTATTCACTTGACGATTTTGTAAAAAATATTATCTGTTACTATCAGGAACTATATTCTTATGATAGGTTGGCAATAAATCTTCTGTATTATATAAGTATTTTATAAATTTCCCAGAAAAATATACCCAATTAGTATTAAAAAAATTAAAGATAGAATCTGGTAAATTGTCTATTAAAAATTTTTTTTTTATTTTTTATCCAAAATAATTTTTACTGTTTTTCAAATCAAATGATTGTAAAGTTCGATAGATGGAAGGTACTGTAAGGTGCAAATAATTTTGTAAAAGAAAGGAAAGAGGAAAGACTAGCCCTTGATATTTCAAAGGCTTTTTACCAAGTTTAGTACACAAATTTTCTTGCCAAACTGACAACTTTTGGCCAGACCACTTCATTTGCCAATATTTGTCCCCATGACTTCAAGAAACTGAAACTCTCTCTCCTGGCCTCTGTCTTTCCCGATAAACCTTCAAGACCCGGATGCACAAACACCTCCATCCTTTCGATTGATCAATTTCCTCTTCTCTTCAGAAATGCAAAGGTCTTTCGAGATCCAAAGGGGCTGCATCTTTTTGGAGTGCCGCTTCTTGGATTCGATTGGAATGAAAATAAAGTAAAAAAAAAACGCGTTATTGAAGATATATATTTCTCTATTTTGAAATGTGTGTTGAAAATTATAATTAATTGAAATAACCTCACAGACCATCAATCTGTATCAAAAAACCAAGAAAAAAATAACTTTTCTTTTTTTAAAAGAAATATCATATAGTCATATAAGATTAAGGATGATAAATACTTCTTGTGAAAAAGGTGAAATAAGTATAAGTAGTTAAAACTTATAATGAAATAAATATTAATAAATTTTTCTATTATACATTATATTACTTATTATTTATTGACGTATACTCGTATTATTGTTATTTTTATTCAACTCCGAAGAGAAAGGAAAGCATATTACTAATAATAGATAATCGTATTGAATAAAAGAAATCTCGTATTTGCGAAACTAATACAAAAAAAGTCGAGAAACATTCCAATGCCAGACAACTGGATTCAAGACTAATTCAATGGAAATACTGTTTTCTTTTTTTTTGAATTTAAAAATACCATTGTAAGGCGTTGTATTTATTTTCAGGTCCTAAAAGTCAATGTTCAATTTCAATTTATATCTATAGAAAGTTCTATGTGAGTTTTTAAATAGCGTTCAGTCTTCTAGAGTAAACTATTGTCTTCGAAAAAAAATAAAACATAAAACTAGTGTTAAACTGATTAGACACACCTACACACTCATGAATTCTATCATTCTAAATGAGAAGTTTAAATTTATTTTAATCTAAATGGTAAAATAAATTATTTCCCTAGTCTATTTGGATCAGAATAACATGAAACAGTTTTGGAAATTAATGAATTAGAATAGATAAGCTATATCTATGAAACATGTAGTACAAGCTTTCACGTTATAGAGCTCAAAAGAAAGTGAACGAAGAAATTTAAAAAGTCCAACTAAACATTTTCCTTGAAAAGTTTTTGTTTTGCCGAGAGTAGCAGAGTTGTTGAATCACAAAGAGAAACAAAGAGGTTGTCTTCCGCTTGATGCAAATAAACATATACACCTATATATCGAAATGATATATAGGTGTGTATGTTTATTTGCATCAAGCAGAAGACAACCTCTTTGTTTCTCTTTGCAAACATTTTCCATTTTCAATCTACTCCTTTTCAATAGAGTCACAATGACGTGAATCATTCGGAATATATATATATATATATATATTTAATGTTAGTTGGGTTTAGAAAATGTCTGAAAGTTAAATAATAAGCATTTTCTTTAATTTCTTATATCCTTATAAGGTAAAGGCACCAGTGGTCTGGTGACCACGTAAAAAACAAAGTTCACAAAAAAAGTCGTAGCTTCCACTTTTATCTCTAAATTAGGATATCTGATGGTTTAAATTACTCTACAACTCTACTAAATTATGTAATGAGATAAATTAAAACAAGTGTTGTATTAAAAAATAGTTATAATCATTTTTGATAAATTATTAGCTGTATCAGAAGTTGGCCATCAAAAAATATGAAAAATCCAGTAGTTGATCTTATTTTGTTTTAGTCGTTGACCACATGTACTGGAAGGTAATTAATGATAAATAATTTGTTCGCGCTAGACCAAGGGGTCTTCAAACTTCCTTGACCATCGATTCCTTCAAGAGTTTCTTGAATGTTTATCATCCCTTCTATTTTCCTATTAACTTAATTATAATAGGTCAAGAAAAAATTGCCAATCTCGTTCTATCTCTTTCGAGATATTTTGCAAACATTAAAATTTGTCAAGAGTCAATATTTTACATGAGTCATAAGAATAAAAGAGCTATCACATGTAGATTTATTTATTTTATTTTATTTATTTAAATTTAAATGTATTTACATACATATATATTACATTATACTACATAATTACAATTAAGTTCTAATGTCTATGTAAAATTTTTCAATTATCACTAATATGTTTCCTTAATTTTATTTTAAATAAAGTTAAACTAGTTGAAGTTTTTACACCAGAGGACAGAGAATTGAATTCCTCAAGGCCCCTAAAATACAGTGAGTTTTTGGTCAATTCTCTATTTACCTTATGTACGAATATCCTATCATTATATCTGGTATAATGTTGATGCATTTCATTTACTATTGTGAATGCTAAATACTATGGTAATTCTCTGTGATACAATTTGTAGACAAAGCTCATTGTTTGTAAGTAAAGAAAATCACTTAGGTACATTCAAAAAACCTAGGCATTCCAGCATGGTTCTAATTGGTGTACATCTATCACATTTAAAAATAATTTTCATACACTTATTTTGTAGTAACTGTAGCTCACTTATACTGGTATATTATTATTTTTTGTACCAAAGTATAAGATTGTAGGACAATAGTAAAAATTGGGATTAATTATGCTCTTATAAACTGTAATTCTATTATTCATATTTAAGTTATTGCTGATTCTATTAAAATAATTAACCTTTCCATTTATACTTCTAATTAGTTCATTAAAATGCATTTTAAAATTAACCCCTCATCAACAATAACATCAAGATACCTTATAGAGTCGACATATTCCAGTTTCACATCACTCAGGAAAACCGGAGAAATGTTTTCCCCACTAGCACCCATTATCATTACTTTTGACTTTGTACAATTTATTATAAGTTTGTTGACATTTAATCATCTCTCAATTTTTTTGAGTAATCCTAGTTATTCTTATTACAGCTATGTCGATATCACTATCCTCTACAGATATTTAAGTATCATCCGCAAATAAATTTACAAAAACATTATCATCAATACAACTGTCTATATCTATATATATAAAATTAAGATTTTGTCTGTACATTGGTCCAAAGCACGCCAAATTTTGGTTGCACACGTTTTAAGCAAAGTTATGAACGAAAACACCCTCAACAAAATTCCTGTCTGTATGTCTGTCTGTCTGTCTGGCTGTCTGTTTCAGGGGTTTCCGCGAAAAGTTGCTCACGATTCACGTCAAAACGGCTGAAGGGATTATTATGAAATTTCATATTTGTATCAGGTGTCTTCTAACTTAGGTTTTTTACCATATAAGGTTTTGATATTTTAACCCCAAAAGGGGGTTTGGGGAGGAGCATGAATGAAAATTATCAAATAACTCTAAAACTATTAACTCTACGGCAAATTTTATAATGAGAAAAGTTGTATGGGGTGTGATTTTTGACAACTTTTGTTTAAAAAAATTCCCCCAAAAAACCACCCAAAAAAAAGGGGGGGCGGTAGATAAAAAAAAATTAAATTTATGCCCTTGGACCAAACTCAACCAAATTTTGTATACATAATCTGTGGGTCACTAGAAGGCTAGAAATGCAAAAACTGGGTGCGGAGGTGGAATGGAATAAGCATGGATTAAGGGATGGGGTGTGCGGGTTGGAATGGGGGTGGGGTGAAGGAGTGAGGCGAAGTAGGGTGGGGGTGCAGGGGGTCCAGGGGGCTAGATGGGGGTGTGGTTCGCAGGGTTGTAGGGCACGGGGTGGGGTGGGAGTGCGGGGGTGCTGGAAGGGTTTCGGTGGTGGTTGGGGGTGGAGTTGGGAGGGGGTCGTGGGCTGGGGGTCCAGGGGGCGTGCCTGAAGGCGGGCCTTGCAGCTAGTCATTAATATACAAAATAAACAATAAAGGTCCAAGTATGCTTCCTTTCTTGGGGAACACCAACACTATCACTTTGTTGTTTGGAGATTTCACTATTAATTTTAGTCACATGGGTGCGATTTCTTAAATAACAATCAAACCACTTAAGCGCATTAACACTGAATCCATATATTCTCAATTTCTTCGAAAGCAGATGTAGATTAATAGTTTCAAAGTCACGTCGTGACACTGATATTACTAAATTTTGGGGTTCATCCAGCCATTTCATCAAATTGGATCGAAAACATACTATTTATTTTTGTGTTTTGACACTACAGTTTTTTCAACTATATCTTCAGCCATTTCACCAATACGTCATTTCATGGTTTTTGCACAAGCCTTTTAAAACGGGAGCAGTTTTTTTTTTCACTTCTTCAATTTCGGGTATAACAATATCCTCTGCAATAAAGGTCCAATTGTAAATGTTTTTCCTGCATTATAAGATATTTTGTAGGTGCTGTTAAACTTTGATTATTGCCAACTCAAGCAGGTGCTTCTATATATAATTTATTTGTTAGAGACTATAGTTCCGAAGGTTTTTGATCTTTATCATAAGTCCTTTTAATTAGAAATATTCTCTCTGTTACAGTAGAATCCCGATATATCGTATATCCCGATAAATCGTAAGAAAGTGCTGGTCCCTTGGAAAAATCTCGTTAATTCATATAAAACAATGCATTTTAGTCCCCCTCAGTATAATGTATTTTTTTTTCCTTTCCAAGATCGACAAAACGTCTCACAATTCGTATTTTTCCGATGAATTAGAATCGTGTTTTGGAAAAATCTCGTTAATTCGTATAAAACCAACCCCCTCGGTATAACGTATTTTTAAAATAAAATAAAAATAAATTAAAGCTTTCGATAAATCGTATTTTTAATTTTTATCCTCGATATATCATAATCTCAAAATAGCAAACATGTCGATATATAGATACGATATATCGGGACTCTACTATATTTCTTTTGGAAATAGAATGTAGATAAATTCGTTTTGTTCTAATAGTAACCTGGTCACTCAACAAACTAATTCTCCTTATACATCAAACATACGTCAAAATTCGACTACAAGATTCTACTCAGTTAGACAGAGATAACAAGTTAAATAAAGAGGCAAAAAATGAAGTGGAGTAAATTTATTTATTGCATATTTCTTTTTATGGGGTCATGTATGGCCCTTAATATAATTTAGAAGAAAGAGATAGAATGAGATAGGGAGAGAGAAACTTAAGGGCTGGGCCTAGTTTCTTAAGAGCGCCAAACGTGTCCACCTGTTATTATCTTAGGCTAGACGGTTGAGCTTGCCAACATAAACAATCGTCGTTTTTAAAACCAGGGGAAAACAAATGTTCAGAAAGTGTTTGTGGAGAGCCCTTACATACGTAAAGGAGTAATGGATCTCATAAGAAAGGGGAAAGGACCCACCCAATAGGAGAGAGCATTCGACCATGCTAGTAAAATTTCACTTCATTCACATTTTCATAAATCATTTTACTTTGCCACTTTATTAACTTAAATTTGAGATTAAAATAACTTATTTAAATATAACAATATGATAAATAATTAATAAAAACTTTCTGCAATTTTTTGTTGAAATATTTATGAAAAATAGAAACAGTTTATTAAATTTGTACGGTCGATTTCACATGTAAGAAAGATGAAAATTTCATGAACGTGTCAGATTCTAGCAGCTCATTTACTAAAGCTGATCGTTATCAGTTTTCCACCTATAAGTTTGTCAAAATTTTCGTTTTGATAAAATAAAATGTTTTGACAGTATCGGTTTTTCAATCTCTAACCTTGAGTGTAAGCAAGATCTCTAACGAGTTCGTTCTCCTGTGGGAGAGATCCTTTGATTTTAAATTTTATAATAGGCTTACAATCTTACAATTTATCTAGACTAGATATACCTACTATATTAATAAAAGTAGAAAAGTGGGCATGTTTATATTTAAATAGAAGTGTTTAATGTTTAAAATTGTCTAAAGATTCGTGGAGCTTATTTATTTTAAAAAAGTGTCAAGAATTGAAAAATTTCTTGCTTCTAAATTGATTATTAAAACAAAAATAAGATTAGTAATGAAGCTGTTGAAGCTTTTATTTTTGTGATTAATTTGATTAAAATTTGAATTTTTATTTAAATCACACATAATTAATTTTAATTATTTATTGAACATGAACAAATAATACAATATAACTACGACGTTTCGATCGACTTATTCTGCGATCGTTCTCAGTATTCTCAAGTATGAGCACCCACTCCGATTATAGGTTAACTGATCCAATCACCTGTCGGTCAGGCTCATATAGACATGGAGTATAGTCCAGTCAAAAAACCAACACACTGACGAGATCAGCGCCCCTTGTCGGACTGAGCATTACATGTTTTTTAAAAACCATTAAGTGAAAAATATTAACAAATCAAATGATAATAATAATAATAACAAATAACAATTAATCCTCATATCAAGAATATTATAGTTTACATGAAGTAGGCAACCCTGGTATTTGTAAGTTGGCAGCTCTGATATTACATCGTAATGGTCAATCCGACAGGGGGCGCTGAGGACGTCAGTGTGTTGGTTTTTTGACTGGACTATACATGGAGTCTATATAAGCCTGACCGACGCGTGATTGGCTCAGTTAACCTATAATCGGAGTGGGTGCTCATACTTAAGAAAGATCGCAGAATAAGTCGATCGAAACTTCGTAGTTATTTATATTGTATTATTTCATTATTTGTTCGTGTTCGATAAATAATTATAATTAATTATGTCTGATTTAAATAAAAATTCAAATTTTAAAAATAAGATTCTCTTAATTTTTATTTTTAAGAACATTTTCATAATTTTTTATTAATTTTATGAATACTTGTTATAAGATATAAGAACTAAACATAGCGTAAATAGTAGTTAATAAATTTTCTGTAGTCTAAACTCAAAAAAAAATCAAGACATTACTTATAGAATTTGATAATAAATTAAATAAATAAATAAATATAATATTTAAGTATATATGATTTATAAGAAATTAATATAAACATTTTTTATTAAAGGTTATATTTTTTTGCTGTCCTGCTCATCTTCTTTGTTAAAGCGGTCACGGTAATATAATAAATTTTATAAACGGGAATTCTCAGATCCTTTTTAGGTGTGAAGATTACGCAAAATGTAAAGAGAAATCAGCAAACTTAACTTTTGCAATATCTAGAATACATACTTTACTTGTATATGCATTTTATCAATTAAATTATTTAGATATAAAAACTTACCAACATGATAATTAAAATTTTAATGTTTACCTACGAATCATAAATTGAAATTTTTATATAAATTCACTATTTCAACGTTTTTTTAAATTATAATAAATATCTATATTTAATGATTAGAAAATATTATGAAAATTAATTTTTGAGTCAACTAAGGTACACCCTACCTATAAGGCTTTTGCCTTAACTGTCAATATACCTTATATATATATATATATACCTTTAAAGGGTAAGCTGTCCTGTTTATCTATAAAGGTAGTAGCTAATAATTATTATAGAATTTTATGCGTTCTCAATTAATTATTTAGCGAAGCTCGGAAAATAAAATTTTTCTTAGCTATAGCGCTGAATTCCATTAAGGGATTTTTTTACTGAAAGAAAAAAATTAAATTAAATTCCTAGAAGAAATCAAGAATTCAAATTCCCACTTGTTGCTGTACCAATTAAAATGATCAGACCTTCCTCAACATTAAAATTAGATTAGTGCTTGATATACTGCCAAAATAATATAAACAAGAGACATTTTTTCATGGTTCTGTACTGTTTTAGCAATTGTTTACGATTAGGTATTTTTATGTCAGCGAACAGTTGAGTTAGAAAGTTTAAACTTAACAGAGAGGTGTAGTTTATAAAAACAAATATACCTATATACTAAATTTCAACCCATTGACTACAACCGTCTTTTCTATATTTTTGACTCCGAACTTCTAAAGCTTCTCCAAAATTCTAATCGGTTCTCCTTTTTTTAAAATACAACAACGATCTTTCCTCCGTTTTTGAATTAATCTTTGGATATCGAAATCCAGATAGTCAGAAAAAATCATGCCTGAAAATGATTTTTCCCCATGATTAAGATATTTCTAAATTTGATTAAGAAAAAAATAATTATTTCGAACATATTATAACGCAGTCAAAACGTAATGTTGCCCATCTCTAGGCGCGTCGATATGAACCTTCCAGACATATCATTCGATAATAACTCACTTGAATTCATTGATTAAAGATTTTAATGTTGGGTATCAATTTGGGATCTGACATCTCTTGTAATGACTAAATCGCCTCTAGTAAAATTTACAATTTACCGCCGCATCAATTTATTGTCTAAATCAGCGCTTCTTAAACTTTTTCATTCGCGACCCGATTTTGACAGAGAAATTTTTCGAGAGCCCATGTTATATAGATATATGATATAAAGCCATGATTTTTTATTAGAAAATCAAAAATAAATTTATAATGAAGCGAATCTTTATAAACATACCTACCTATTTTGTAATTTTACCATTTATTAAAAAAAACTACATAATTACAATTATTTAATCTAAATAATAATGTTTGTTCATCTTCAATATTTTTCAAATTTGATCTGAATTTTGATTTTATAATCGGGTATGCTGAGAACGTTGCTTCACATAAACACATATATATATATAACATATATATATATAAAAATAGCAATTTCACAAATTATTGTAAATTCATTGATAGAAATAAATACCTCGAATTCACTAAACATTAATTTTTGACCGCTGCAAATCAAAATTTTTTCATTGATCATTGTTTCATTGTCATAGTTACCCTATGTTTTGCGACCCCAAAATTCAGTTATGCGACTCAAAATTTCCAGATTAAAAATTTTATTTGTGAAAATTATAATTATAATTATTCTTAAATTGAAAGTTTTTGTGCCAAGGGTAGCAGAATTTTTATATATTAAAGGAGACAATAAAAGAGTGTGTCTTCTGCTGGAATTATAGATAAAATTTATAATTCCAGCAGAAGACACACTCTTTTATTGTCTCCTTTAAGATAATTATTTTAATAGATTATATAAAAACAACAATATTAACAAAGATATTTTATTTTTATTTTGGATATATAATATTTTAGTTATGCTTGTAGATTAATAATAATAAAAAAAACGCTTCTGACTCGAATAGGGCTCCCATCTGTGGAGAGGACCCTCCAACCACACTAGATACAATTAAAAAGAGAACAATTAAACTAGTAGTAGATCCGGTCTTTTCTAGCTCATTCAGCTCCCTGGCTCACCGTAGAACCATTTCTGCCCTTTCCCTATAGGTAACTCCAGAGTGTTTGTTCACACGAGCTGAAATCAATAATAATCCCTACCAAAGCTCTCTTTGTAAGAAACGCCAAGAACTTCGCTGTCAAATTAGATAAGAATTAAACCAACCCTTTCAAGGCAGGTCGTTATCCCTATGACCTCTAGAGACTGGAACTCGTTTTCTGCCACCATCTTCCCCGCGACCTATAACATTCAGCTGTTTAAGACCCGCATCCACAGATACCTTCAACATAAAATTTCTTATCTTTTTCACGATGGAGGGGCCAATTTAGATCTTTAGATGCTGCAGCTTCTTGGTGGAACTTCTTTTCGCATCAATCATTAAGAAAAAAAAAGATATACTAATTTTGTTATCCTTTATTTCTCAATTGCTCTTTTAATCTTCCATTTATTTTTTAATTTACATGGAATTTTTTACTTTTATGAAGGAATTTATTGTATCAAAATAATAATATTTTTCTTTATTTTGAACTTGTCAAAAAATCCCATTACGAAATTGATTTCGGACTTTGCTTTTATGTGTAGGATAATCAAGATGAGCTCCTGGTCAAATATTGATCAAGGAATAAAAAAAATATTTCTTTCCTATAGAAGTCCTTTTTTTTATTTATTTTTTATTTCTTAACATCTAAATCCGTCGCCTTAAAAAAAGATCAAATAGCTTATAAATTAAAATAAATATTTTTTTTCTATTTATAAAAAATATATTTACCTGCAAGCCTTGTTGGTTGACTATTATTTATTATTTTGAGAGATTCGAGGTGATTTCTTTGGTCGCCTGGGTGTTGTATTGATTCTGTAAATAAAAGAAATCTTTATTATTTTGATTCCCCTACGGCTATTTTTATTGGTAAAAATACTCTTAAAAGAAGTTAAGGAAAATACTCAATTAAAAGCTTATATTAAAATAAACTTGTAGAGCGAATATAATGTATAGATTAATAGAAAAAGACTTTTATGCTTTCATGAACATATTAATAAATGTAAACTTTACTTTTTTAAATATGAAAAAAAATGTCAATGATTTTTTTAATTAACTTTACTAACTAGCAGAATTCAAAAAGAATTCTCAATTAAAAGCCTATATTAAAATAAAGCAGTATAGTGGAAATTATGAATGAAAAAATATAAAGATTTTTCCACGCCTAATTTACAAAACTGTGTTTTATCTATTAAAATCCCTAGTTGCAAAAGTAAACAGCTAATAAATTTTAATAACAGAATATACTTTATGCACTAGAGATTAAAACAGCAATTATAGCAGTTAAGTATTGGAAACTAAAAAAAATTAAATAAAATGGTGTGAATTTTTCGAATGTCATATGTTTAATTATAATTATTAGATGCTTTCGTGGGTGATGAAAAAAATTGTGCATGCAGTTGTAATATAAAGATCCCATTCATGAGGGCAACACTTATTCCACGAATATTTAAACGAATGGAATATGTTTATCAAGTGAAACTATAGTCTCGTTATAAATAAAATTTATAATTCCAGCAGAAGACACACTCTTTTATTGTCTCCTTCAATATATAAAAATTCTGCTAATCTCGGCAAAAAAACTTTCAATTTAATTTAAAATCTTGCATTGCCATTTTATTAGTTGTTTCTTAATTCATATTTAATTAAGAATAGATATGTTTTTTGGAGAGGTGGCAGCACATCAATTAGATAATTAATAATTTTTGACACCATTTTCTCTATAGAAAGATTAGTTAATGAGCATTTTTTGAATGAAATTTGTTTCAGCACAAAACCTATCGTTTATTTTTCTAAATTAAAATTTATTCAAGAAATAAAATATTTATTTTTGTATACAATTTATACAAATAGCAGGTAGTTCAAAACACACCTGTTTGAATGTGTATTATTTTTTGCTATAGAAATAGATTAAAATAGATTAAAATCTCAATAAAATTATTCAAAAAATGATGTTTCCTGAGGTTTTTTAACCGAAATCAGTTCTCCGGATTGGAAATACAAGTATTTTAGAACAAGAACGAACTTTCTACGACGATTAATTCCAAGCTGGCCTCGTCACTCCATGAAAAGCACGAAAAGTTTTCCCCATTCACATTATTCCATTGCCCCGCTACCATACCACTTCCTTGATGGAACGATCGTGTAAAGCCGGATACTGACTGAGCGAGCAGCCTCGAGTGGCCGCCTCGGGCGGTTGCCGCAGAACCGTCCTGAGTGAAACGACCCGAGGAGCATTCACAAAAACCGATAACCGATGGATCGGGCCGAGGCAGCTTCAGACGAGGCAACGGGCACTTTTGCCTTGGGCGAGGCACGTACTGACCGATCAGGCATTTGCCTCAAGGGGCTGGCCTCGCGAAGCAAACCCTCAGTCAGTATCCGGCTAATGGCCATTTCTATGATTAGGTATTATTATTTAATATATGCAATAAACTTTTAAATAATTTATGATAAATTGAGTTTAAAATAATTATTTCTTCTAAATATTGCATTCTAAGAAATAGATTCTAACCGGATTCGAAACATGGTCCAGGGACGCGTCAAGTCCCTTTTGTTCCGTCGTGCGAAATACTGATTAGCGCCTTTATATGCATTTAGCCAAAATTACTGAGGCCCCAACATTTTTTCATGTTTTAAGATTTTTATAAAAAGGACTAATAGGGTGAATAATTAATAGTTTAGGCCGTTTTTGAGATATTTCGAAAATAGAAAGCAAAAAAACTTTTTAATGCTCGATTACAACATTTTATCATACCTCATATTTAAAAGAGGCGATAAGAGAGTAGGGGGAAACATTACCAGACACAATCATGTTCAAACCTGTTCGCTGTTTACCAGTAGGTGCATCAGTCATCTTTTAATAACCACACCTCGAATAATTCGAGCCCCTGCTAGTTAGACAACTGAATTGGCAGATCAGTTAGGGGTATGACTAACCAGGCAGGCTATCACAATACTTCACCTTATATTCTATATGATTACATGACAAAGAGAAAATATATGCGAAAGCAAAATAGTCCCAATTAATTTCCCCATTTTTACTTTAAAATCTAATGCGAAGCAGATAAAGTATTTGATCGGTCTTGAGGCAAGCGCGACTTCAAAGGATCCTCAGATAAAGAGTACGGAACCTATGGACTCAGACAAAGTCACAAATTGTAGTATTTATTTAGGTTGAATTTAATCATGTGACGGTTTTGCCAAAAACTACATGGATTCTCGCCCAGAGGCCAAAAAGTGCGATTTTCTCATTTAGTACGTGCGCATGTATGGATTTCTTTTGTATTAAAGTTATAATAAATCAAAGATTTAGTCATAATTTGTTTGTTTAGATAATAAAAATTATTATATATCTTACAATATACTTGAGATATTAAAATCGTTCTTATTTATCATCTTAATCAAAAAAGAGTACCTACATGAATTTGTCAAATTTTTCACAGTTTAAGTTCAAGCAATTTCTAAACGCCGTCATGTACAAAAATCATCTAAAAATGCCCCCCCCCCCCCCCCCCAGTTGGTCATTTTCATAAAGAATTGAATATAAAATAATTTAGTCTAATTTTACTTAATGAGTTCTTGACAGGAACATCTCACACTTGATAATAAACATTTTTTTTTTATTTTCCACTCCACAAAAATTCGACTCCTTCCCAAAATAATATTTTTTTTTTAGTCATATTAATAGAATCAAAAGACTGGTTTTCGGCATCGCGATTCTTAGTTTGAGAAATGAGTATCCTTCATGTAATACATTCCACTATAGTAAATGTAAAATTTTATAAAACATATTAGAATAAATTTTCTCTTCCGAGGTATTGTAGAAATTTTAATTGAGAAGTGATGGAAGGCAGCCCAAGGATAGTGAAAAAAATTCTCTCGAATAAAATAGATTTATTGGGCAGTCATTTTTTCTCACTCAAAAGGGGAAAAAATCATTTTTTTTAAATTTTATTGTTGACTCTGCTGAGAAAGGACAAATTTCGAGCACTGCTGAAAGAGGGCGTAATATCTTGTATTTTCTCAATGTCCCCTCTTAAATCCTGAAGAAGGAGGGAAAACTCTCCGAAACGCTGGTTTTTGTGTGAGAAAAAATGACTGTCCAATAATCTATTTTATCAAGAGAATTTTTTTCACTATCCTTGGGCTGCCTTTCCATCACTTCTCAATTAAAATTTTATTAAATTAAATACAAATAATTATTGAAATAGAATAAATGCATTTGGATAATCGGTTAAATTTTCAACAATAATCAATAGAAATTATTCAAATTTTTACTTTATAAAAATTCTAAAATATTTTATAAATTCGCATTGTTTTCGTATTATTTATTTTATAATATTAAGAGTTAAAATTTTAGTAAAATCATACTTAATTAATTATAATTGTTTATTGAACACAATTAATATATTGGATACTCGAATCCCTAAAAGTTAAATTATTAAATGGAAAATCTCGAGTTCTCCATTACATATTTAGATAATTTATATCACTCGATGTTAATTTCGCATTATACAAATTTTTCTAAAGGAATTTATTATTATAAATATATTATTTTAATTTTGAATGGATCCTTGACGTAAACCTTGACCTAATAATAGCTTCAAAGGCGCCTATTTGATCTTCATACTTCAATGATCTCTAATCGCGAATCTCTTCATTTCCTTCATTCATCTCACTTGGAAAACGCACTAATATCTTTTTTCTAAAGTGCTTCGAGCTTTCATCTTACATTAAATTTTATCAAATTATATATATATTATTTAATAAATCTAAAAATAAAAAAATGAGTAATGATATGATAAAAATAGCTAAATATTTATTCTAATATTGACCCAATAATTTGGTTACTACAACAGAGAAAAAGAACAATGATAAATCATAATATTATAGCCTCAAAAGTTTCATTAATAGAAAAAGCCCACTTCAAACTTCTTGACAAAGCTCAGTAGTCTGAATAGAATCAAGAAACAAATATAATTTTTTTTTTCTATTTGACTTATTCAACACTATTTTAATGTTATTGCTTGGTAAATAATTGTATTTGGTTAACAATAGTACAAAGTAAATCCAAATAACAACTCACTAAGTGAGTATATATATAGAAATAATTCTTATTTACACCATATGAATGCGTGTTCTAGCTAGGATACTAAAAACCCAAAGAGATCCATTACAATCTGTAAACAAGACGTGTGTTGTATTTTCTTAAGAGGGAAGATGAGTTTGTGAGAAGAGTGGGGAAGAAAAGAGAAGTCGGCGAGATACCATCGCCAACAAATTAATATTTCTTTAAGCGAGCATGCAGAAGAGAGGCGGTCTTTGATTCACTCCCAAGACGAGGACACGGCCTCTCCATATATAATATGCGATCTTCTTAAGATAGGCTGACATCTTGTTAGTCGCCTTTCAAATGGCAAAGAGACCTCGATCGGTGAAAGCCCTTCTCCTTAAAAAACATTGGCTAAAATTACACTTTTGTAATTATTTTGTACTCTGGAATAGGGACTGGTGTGCTCAGTGCTGCTGTGAGCTTTTATTCGAATGTACTTATTCATTTTAGTATAATGTACTGTAATGGGTTAAAAAATAGAGCCATTATTATTATTATTTATTATTAATTTTGGGTGGTTTCAATCCCAAAAATTATTGAAACTTTATGTACCATTTTATATTTCATATAATTTTGTATATTATGATAAAATCCATAACTCTGCCTGCGTACAATTTATTTATAAAATTAATTGTGTAGCTAATACTGTAAGATATAATTTTATAATTAACAACTTTGGATTTTTTGTAAAAAAAATTTTATTGTATTTTTACATGTGTGCTCTATCGCTTTTTTCAGCACTTAGGAACTGATGATGGCATTATTTAATTAAAGCCGAAACGTTTTCCATAATTGGGAGTTTTTTATTCAGCAGAGGCTACCCATTGGCTGAATCCCTCTCCATTACTTAATTATATACATATATAGTACAGCCATCAAAATTGTATCAATTATTGAAACTCTTTTAAAATATTTACTCTTTTAGAACTATGGGTAAAGTGAGAATAAATGTCTCTCAACACCCTTTGGTAGTTTTTGACATGCATTTGAAGAACATAGATTAAAAGAATGGGATGTGCAACCCATAGAGTAATATAGAGTGGAAGGCTACCGAAAAGCGCTCTCTAGCGGCTCGGAGAACATTATTCTTAGTCCTTAAGAGCTATTCAAAGATCATATAGTCATAGGACACTCAAAGCCTTTGTCAGAGATAAAAGATTCATACAGACTTTGTGCTAAACTTTCATTTAGAAAATTTTCCAAGGTACAAATTTATAGATTAAAATATTAATAAATATGTCTAGTTCTCGGCGTCAATGTTTTGTGAAAGGTTGCTTTCGCGACGCAAAATCAGATAAAGAACATACTTTTTTTAAACGACCTAAAAATTCTGAAATGTAAGTACCCTATATAAAATTAACTAGTAATTTATTTCTTTGATTTTTATATGTTAATTCTTAAATAATTTAATTAAAGAGCTAAAGAGAGCGGTTCCCGCCATTTTATTGCCCATTCCGAATCGCCAGAGAGCTCTGTAACTCGTATACACTTAAATACATTGACTCCTTATGGAGCCTTCCACTCTATATTAGTCTATGGTGCAATCTACAACAATTGAACCGGTGATTTTGAAAAGATGTCATCTACATTTTTTCAAATTTTCCAGGAGAAACAAAAAACTGTTATTCGGTCATGCATTCTTAGTTACGATAGCGTAGTATTTTTTAGGTTAATAAGGGATCATCTCTTGTACAAAAAAATCTTTTAATTTTTTTTTTAAACTGAGGGGGGCCCCCATAATTCTTTTCTCTAGACGAGATGGCCCCTTTTCAAAATTAACATGGTTTATTATAGGCGAATCCAATTTTCTTTTTAAAGAAACTGTACTTTGACTAAGTAAAATAGTAAAAAAATAATTGTTAACCAAATTGTAAATTATAAATTAAGTAAAAATTGTAATAAATAATTCTATATATCATTCTCTTTGGAACAACAATAAACTGTATAACCGGGTTTTTCTCAAAGCCTTTTCCCGTGCAAAAATTTAATTATACAAATGTAAATAAAAATTACAAAAAAAACAACAACTTATTATAAAATTAAAATTAAAAAAAAACTTATTATTATAACTTATTATATTATGTAAAAAATCTACTTTGGGATCATTTAAAATGGCCCTTTCTTTTTCATTGTATTAAATTTAAGATACTATACTTCTTTTGGATTGTTAGAAGCGACTTTGTAATAAATTGTATACAATTTTTTTCTTCCTAAAAACATCCCCTTAAAACTAAAATAAGCTGACGTGTTCTAATGTGGCCATCCACTTGACTTTACCATACAGCCTGGCCCCTCACTTATATTTAATATTTAATAAAATTATTTATAATAATGTAGGGGAGGGGGGCTAGTTTTTGCATTTTTATTCCTAGGACCCACTGATTATGTATACAAAATTTGTTGAGTTTGGTAAATGGCCAAGGTTTTCATTTACCAAACCCCCCCCCCCGTTTCGGGCGGTTAGTTTTTGCATTTCTTAGATTTCTGGGGACCTACTGATTATGTATACAAAATTTGGTTGAGTTTGCTCAAACGACCTAGATTTTTAATTTTTAACCCCCCTCCAACCCCCTTAATTTTGGGTCGATATGCACCAAAATCTAATCTACTCTTAATCTCAATGGACCAAAACTACATGTGAAATTTGGTTTCGATATTCACACTAGTTTTTGAACTAGCTTGTCCACAAAATTTGATAACGCACAGACTAACAGACATTTTGACAAAACAATTATTATCTCGAAAAATATAATTTTTTCGATGTCCACTTATTAGGGCTTTTTTGTAGAGCGAAATGCCATGGTTTCGCTCAATTTTTTTAATCGAAATACTTTCAGTTTTTGAGATATTTCGAAAAAAAGAAGGAAAAAAAACACTTTTTTCATGCACGATTACAATACTTGACCATACCCTGTATGGTAAAGTTTTTTAAAGTAGCGTGTCAGTCTGCTAAACAAGTGGACCCGGGTTCGAATCCGGCTCGGGGTAGAGACAAATTTAAATAAAATAAATAGTATCGTAAATTGGCTTATGGCTAGAAAGGCCGAAAAGCCAAAAAAAAAATACTTGTATGGTCAAGTAAAAACATTGTCATCGCTAGAAATCTTGATAACTACAGATTTTATATAACACTTGAAGCTCATTGAATATAAGTGATAAATTAATCAATAATTCGATTTTTTTTTTATTTTTGCATTATCAATTAACATTTTTTAAAAGTTTTTATTAGTATCTATTTTAAATATAAAAACATACAAATTTTTCTAAGTTACAATAAGGAATTTCAGAGATAAAGATAATAATTTAATATCTTTTTTTTTTTTCAAAAAGTAAGAGACAATCTATCTGAAATGCTGATAATAATTGGATATTGGAGAGTTGTGAACCCGAGGAGAGACGGCGTTCCAGGCTCTCCAATAAATATTCATAATGATAATAATTTTTCACCTTCAAGAGTAGCGTTAGTGTGTGTAACAGAAACAGATTTGTCGACATGTAGAGATGAAAGGGATTTATTAGATATTATTATATGAAACATGAAAGCAAAATTAATACATTTCCCAACATCTTAAATCAAGCTTTTTGATGATGAGGGGCTTGCTTCTCGCATACCTTTAATGTTAATTTTTTTCTTATTATATATATTAGCATTTAGAATTCGATATTATTTTTTCTCTTGTAATTTTTTAAATATCTTTATAAGAAAATATTAATAAAATTAAATTAAAATATTAATCCTTAATAAAAGGTATTTTATAATAATTATAATAATATTTTAATCACTTTATATCCGTAGAGATTGTGCTTATAATGTTACTTAAGAAACTGCCACCTTTCACCTTTAAACTCGGGAATACGAGACGTTTGTTAATGTCTCCATGATTAAGAAGCTTCTCTTGAGGTTCGAAAATGAAAAAACGAAAACCAAACGCTAAACCTTTAGATATCTTTCTCCAATTCCAATAGAAGGTTGTTTCAAATCTCAAATAAATACTAACGACAGACAATAATTAGAAAAAGCATTAGGAAAATAATACAACCAAGTGACATTTCCGACGCAAGATTTTATCTCTCCCTTGATGATCTAAAAAAGTGTATTTTTATTTTCTATTTCCAAAATAGATGTACTTTATAGATTTAAATAAAGCTATATATAACTAACAACTGTTCCTTGGACATTTATCATAAATTTTAAGACATTGTTTTTTTTTCATATGATCTGTAAAGTTTATTATATAATCAGTTACTTAATTATAAAAACAAGAATGTAAATAACAACAAATTTGGTAAAATTAATGGTTATTTTATCATTAAGATTATGATGTCAAATAAAATTGAATAATAACTATAAGTAATATAAGCAAATATAAGTATATATATTGCAGTGGAGGTTGGTGACTTTACAACAAAAAAGTACCTTTCATTTTTTTAATTTTTTTTTAAACTTTGATTTTTTTTCAAATTTTATTGAATATGCCATCATTTTCGTTATTTTTCAAATTTAACATTAAAATTATATTTTGGGACCTTCGCACCAAACGGATACTGCTTTGTGTGAGTGTGGGTAGAAGTCAGAAATTAATCTTGTGACTTAAACTCAACACTCCCTGAAATCGACCATCTTCCTCAATGAATCAGCCTCTCATATAATTGAATTTTAAATATCTTCTAATTCTATTGCTATAAGCAAGCTATGACTTTAACTTTTAAGGAGGTGTTGGTTCTAGGTGAAACATTTTTATACAATAATAAAAAATTGAGGTGTCTGTGGGTCAGTGGGTAGAGTGTTGGGTCGCTGACTCGGAGATCGCTGGTTCGAGACCGAGTCTCGGCAGATAGATATTTGCAGTCGCCTCCTCTTGGAAAGTAATGGCAACCTACCAAGAGTATAATTGCCACGTGACCTCTCCAGCCGTTCGGAACCAGCGTTAAAAAGTAGGTCCCGTATATCTGTGTAAAACAACTAAACAGACTCAGCACAGGTATATGTGGAGAGGCGCCGAAACCCGTTTCGGGTATGGCAGTCTAAGAAGAAGATATAAAATTGGGTAAAATTGCGGGGTGGGTTTCACAACTTGTCTATAGCCCTCTTAGTTTAGATATTTCTGATCTTATATATTGAGAATTCTTAGAAATAAATTAGTCTAAATCTAAAGATTCTCGAATCAACTTTATTTCTTTCATTTTTGTATTATTACTATTTTAATAGTTTCTCAGGGAGAACAATTTTTATTTGACTATAAACTCGTCTGGACTTGTCTTTGAAATGCTTGAATTGGACGATATACCAGGCAGCGACTTCAAACCTTCTATCCGCACCCTTTTCAAAGAATCATTCCTTTTAATTGCCCCTTGAAATTATGCAACAATTTTATTTCATTTCGAGAACCAAAATACTTTTCAAAACAAAACAAATTTTTTTATAGAAATATTTGAAATAGCGGATAATAATTTGAAAATTTAAAGATCCTTTTGAATTTATGAAAATACTCTAAATGTTTGAAATTTTTAAGGATGCACCGCATCCCCAGCATCCATGGACCGCACGCCACAGATATATTGATCACAATTAATCCTCTTGATGGGCATGAATCTATTCTAGGTCCATATTTCCCGTAACGTTTCAACAAGTACTCTGTCGTTGAAGTTGTTTGATTGTCCACCGGTGACTAAACCAGTTGCCCGTTGTCACTCAAACCCTCAATAACGATCTATTATGATAAAATCAGTGAACCTAAAATGAATATTTCTATTATTAAAAACTATTTTTGAAGAACCGAAAAAATAACAGTAACAACAGATTTTGAAAACGTTTCATTGTGAATTTCAAATCTAATTTTCCCATTCAATACATAAATGCTAACTGCAACAATGTGTTATGTTACTAAAAGAAAGTTTAAAATCTACTAAATATTATGATTTTTGTTTAAAGTCTCTAACACAATCGTAAGATGAGTAATCGCATTTGGTGAGAACGCTGCTTAGTGCTAAAAATACTTGAACGCCGTAAACAAAAATGGCCGCCATTTTTAAGCCGATAGGATTCAAAAAATATACTTATATTTCTGGGTTCTTATATCACAACAGTCATTAGAGTAATTTTTTTTTTTAATTGTCAAGTAACAAATTAATTTTATTTTGGACCTCTTAAAATGGAGTGACCCAGGGTCGAATGGATGCATCGAGGCTTTTCAGTGCTTAGCACAGCCGATTTTTTTTGAGTCGAAGGAAATTTTATAATTAATTGAAGTTTCTCCATTCAGGAGGTGATAGAACACGGTTTTTCATGTAATTTCCTTTAGAGCAATCGATTTGCCCTCGAAAAAAAGCATCACCTTTTAATTAACAGTAGATTAAAGATCTTTACTATCGATAGTTGCCGAAAGTAATATCAAACGATCATTCTCCAAAGTATTTGGCTTACGGGAGAGAGATTTCTAATGTAATATTGTTGGGATAGCAATGGGAAATTTCATAAAGAGAAGTCAATGAGATTGTCCTCTGCTTGATACAAATAAGAATTGTTTCTGTAGCAAGCTTGCTATAACAACAAAACTATTTTTTCTATATTCAATCGGGTAAATGAGAAATAACAGATTAAATATTTTCAATTAAAAAGACTGATGATGAAGGTCAAGCCTTCGAAACTATAGTCTGAAATAAATAAATAATATATAATATATTCTCCTTCAAGCCATACTCGATTACGAGGATCAACAATTACTATGGAAATTATCCTCTCCATTGCAATTTTCCTAGGGAAATTTTTTACAGGCGGGTGGCTTCCCATTTCCTTCCCTTGAAGGAATCAGATTATAGCCGGTCAAATATTTGCAGGAAGTCGGGCTTGAACCCGCGCTAGCTTGATTAGAATGCATATAATATATTTATATGTTTATTTGTACCAAGCAGAGGACAACCTCGTTGATTTCTCTTTATGGATCAACAACTCTGCTACTCTCGGAAAAACAAAATCTTTTCAATTAAATGATGAATTCTGTAGTGGGAATTATGTAGGAGCGCTCAGCTTGAGATACATAATATCTCCTAAGCCTATTAAGAGGTTTTCAAATGTAGTGGCCAATCAAATCCTGACTAGTTTAGTGTAGTCATGAATTATTGCAGCTGTTGGATGATTCTAAACCCCTTTCCAATTAATCAAAGTACTAAATCGGATGCAAATAGGTTTTCTGAAGTCCTATTAGAGCTTGAGAAATTAAATCGGGAAGCTGTTATCAAGCCAAAGGTGTTTGTTTTTTAAATTCAAATAATTAAATTTATACAGATATAGATATTTATTGTACATACAAATTCTTTGTCTATAAATTATCAAATGAAATTGAGTTGATAGATCATTTCAATACTTTTAATTTTATTAAATATGGAGATTGAAATTCAATTCCAAATAAAAGCTTGTTTGATAATAATCAATATATGGAGAAGCTTTTCTCTTATAATAATATAATAAGCTATAATAAATGTCATGATGCTTATCAAATAGAATTTTATATTGATTGATTTTTATATCAATTCATTTTTCTATTATTAAAAGTCTTTTAAAATAAATTGGATGCGGTTTTTCTTTTCAATAATTCTTTCTTTAAAATCCATTGTCTGGGTTTTTGAGTGACTGCTTTAATATATCCCCCATGGTTCCCCAAAATAAGACCCTAACTGACCTCAGGGCCAACACACTCATACTAAAACACTGATCCAATCGGAGAACCACAAAAAATATAGATGTATTCATATACACAAAAAATAAAAGCTCTCTTTCTTGTTTTCAAGTTATATATATATATAGTTTTCATTTAATTTAGCATTAAAAAAATTCATCTATTAGCAAGCGGCAATGTTTAATGATCCAGTTCGAAATGACCTTACTTATTTTAATTATTTGGTTGGAGTAATGGGAAACTTGTTTTCTTAGAAATCAAAATATATATAAATATACTATATCAGTGGCGGTTGGTGACTTTTCAATCAAAAAAAATAATTTTTTTAAGAAAAAAATAAAAACCGACTAAAAAAAATTAAATGCATCAAATAAAATACAGTAAAGGTATAACATAATTATTATATACTTATTTAGTTACAACTAAACGACGAAATATTAACATGAAATTACTTTTTGAAGTGTTTTAAACAAACTATACTATAAAACGAGCGTACCCGCCAAACGTACTAAGTAAGATCAATCGAGTGCGATTCATAAAAGGTATATGTTTGACACCTTCAAAAAGTAATTTCATGTTAATATTTCGTCGTTTAGTTGTAACTAAATAAGATATTTTATACCTTTTTAGTGTATTTTGTTGCATTTAATTTTTTTGAAGTCAGTTTTTATTTTTCTTAAAAATTATTTTATTTTTCTCTTTTTAGTGATGTTATTAATAGTTATCATATCATCAGAACTTGACCAAATTAATATGATGACACCATCCCTAAGATACCCTATTTCGGATAAAAAAGAACCATCGAAATCGGTTCATAAACAAAGAGGTTAATTCTAAGCAAACCTAATAAAAAAGGTCTAATACCTATGAAAAAAAACGAAAAAATGGGACCAATCGGAAGCGGCTGGACCCAAAAATGCAAAAAATTTTTTCAAAATCTGTTGACAATTGGCGGAGATATGAGGTAACATAGGCACAAAAAAAAAAAAAAAAAAAAAAATTCAGTCGAATAGAGAACCTCCTCCTTTTTTGAAGTCGGTTAAAAAAGAACCTTTCATTTTTGGAAATTTTATTTTAATATTCGTTTTATTTTTTTTATTTTTTGCAAATTTCATCGAATACGTCATCATTTTCAAATTTTTCAAATTTAAAATTATATTTTTATAAACATATTTTGGGAACTTCACCCCATAATGATACTGCTTTGTGTGAGTAAGGGTAGGAGTTAGAATTTATATCTTGTGACTTAAACTCCACAGTCCCTGAGATGTAAATCGACCATCTTCTACAATGAATCAGCCTCTCCTATAAGAAAATCTTAAATTTCTCCTAATTCCATTCCTATAACCAAGCTATGACTTGTCCATACGCACTCTTAGTTATTTCCGATCATATATATTGAGAGCTGTTAGAAATGGATTAGTCCAAAGATTCTCGAATCATCTTTATTTATTCCTTTTTTGTATTATTACTATTTTAATAGTTCCTCAGCAAGAACAATTTTTATTCGACTAAAACTCGTCTGGACTTGTCTTTGACATGCTTGAACTGGAAAAAATTCCAGACTGGGACAAACCTTCTATCCGCATCCCTTTCGGAAAACCATTTTTTTTTTTTTTTTTTAATTGCCCCTTGAAACTATGTAACAATTTTATTTCATTTCGAGAACTAATATACCTTTCAAAACAAAAAAATGTTTTTTTTTAGAAATATTTGAAATAACGAATAATTTGAAAATTTAAAGATCCTCCTGAAATTTTGAAATCGACCTTATATATTTTTTAAAATACTCTAAATATTTTAAAGTTTAGAGATGCGCAACATCCACAGCATCAATGGACAGCACGCCACTGATATATATATATTATACTGAATTTCACAAGATCGTAGAAAAATTTGAAAGAGAGGTTATCGAAATATGTATATACATATAAAATAATTTTTTTATTAGATTAATTTGATTTTGAAGATGCAGTGTGTGTTAAACTGGTTTAAATCAATTCTACGATAGCTATAATTATGACACCCAACGGCCTTCCTAATTTGAAAGTACCCGATCTAGGAGGCAGACAGTTAACCAGAAATTTATTTCAAGCGATTCAAAAAATTAAATCAAAATTTTAGAATATGGAGCTATTTATTCATACATATAGGGGGCAAGTTATGTTATATAAAATTTAAAAAAATTTTAATATAGTACTAGATATTCGTGAATTCACATTTTATATTTAGCGTCAAATAGAAAATTTGGTGAGGCTTAGGCTCCCCTCCCGAAACATATAGGGCTTGTGGAATGTATTTATTTGGGCAGGCGAATTTAGAGTTTCCACGAGGATTCTGACGATTTGATTGAATTATTTATTACTTATTCTTTATTCTTAACTTCTACAACCAGAAAAAAAACCTTTATATTTTTTTATTTTTATTTTAGTTATGGTTAAGATAGGTTGTTTTGTCTTAACAAATTCATAATACGAACCGCCTATGCTCAGAAGTTAATTACATATACCTAAAGCCTTTATGATCTTGACTGTCCAGTAAAGGTGTGTGCTGTTAGCTTATTACGAGATTATAGTCGTCTCGTTCTTTACATCGTAATACAAATGTTGAGTGAATTTAAATCTTACCTACCTAAGAACCACCGGCTATATGTTGCTTAACTTATAAGATCAGCTGCTTTCAACATGCTAATTTTGTTTATACTTACAACACATTTTGTATCAGAGCCCGAAGGGTGTTTAAATTGAACAGCTCTAAGGACACAAATGGTTCAAAAGAAAATTGAGAAAATTTATCAAAATAAATGTTTAAATTATAGTGATTATGGAGAGGGATCGGGCAAATTTATTCCGGAAAATTCATCGTATTTTTGTTAAACCCTTTTATACTCATATTGGCTTAAGTAAATATAAAAAAATCAATGAAAATAATAATAATAATTTCTGCAAGATAAATTGTCCAAAATCTAATCAGTTTTTCGCATTAAAAATACTATAATTTTGCTAAAGATCGAATTCTCATTGGCTTTCCGTTCTTGAGAATTCGTGGGTATGAATCCAAAGACTCACACAAACTCACAGACAGAAAACAAATTATGGTGAAAAATAATTTTCTCAAAGTTTCAAATATTTTTAAGCACAATGAACAAATAATTTTTTCCTCAATTAAAATCACTACAAGATAAAAATGCTTCTAAGTATATTGTATCTACCATATATATATATATATATATGATTTTTTTTTAATAAGAATTTTGCGAAAAACTTTCTCGTGAGCCCTCGAGGGGTCGCGAACCATAGTTTGCGCACCACTAGTATAAAGCACTGACTGCTGTGTGCTCTGTAGTCTTTTTAGATAATTAATTATAGGTAGAAATATCAATCCAAGTTTCGCTAATGGATTTGAACTGAAAGGTAATACTCAGAGCCAGGAAAGTTAACCTCCCTAGAAATATCGTACATCGATATAGAAGCAATGTCTAGTCCAGGGCTATCCAACCCGCGACCCAGCACTGCAATGAATGCGGCCCGACATAAAATTATAAATTTCTTTAAAAGATTAAGATTTTTATATACTTACTGGAAAACATATCTGATACAATTTGAACTAATTTTTTTTGTTTATAAAATAAGAAGAAATTAGACAATCTCCCAAAAAATTTCCAAAAATAAAAGGGCAGAATTTAGATTTTGAATGTGAAAAAATATATATCAAAATTACCCAAAAAATAATCACAATTTTCTCATATTTTGACTCCATTTTTTTATTAGATATAAATATTTTTAAGATAATCTTACATCATTCGTGTCCATAGTAAATTTATAACATGAATAGTAGGGAATTGGATAAAATTAAAAACATGTAGTTTTTTTTTTTAATGAGCCAGACGTTTCGTCAATTTTGCATCCACTGAGGAAGTCAAAATAAATTGACGAAACGACTGGCTTATTTAAAAAACTATGTTTTTAATTTTATCCAATTCCCTACTACTCACTCCTGTTATATATTTTTAAAATATTTTTGCTGCTTTGTCATGGTGGATATCATTATTCTGCATTATTAACTCTTTTTTATTAAAAAATATCAATATAATTAGGATATTTTATCTACGGCCCGTGTACCTAAGCCAAAAGTTTGGACGCCCCTGGTCTAGTCAATAATTAATTAAAAAAAACATCCTATAGCCATGTGTAACACTCTTTTTTTTTTTTTTTTTTTCTTCCTTTGGCCTTGGTGGACACCATTTGGCCATCATTTGTACTTAATATAGGAGTCACTCATAAAATTTATTCATTCAAAATGTTCAATTTATATAAATAATTTAAGTGAAATTATGAATTTTACTATTTCTTTAGTCATTTCATTTTCATTGAATAAGTGATATAAAATTGTTTCTACGCTCATTGGAAATGAAATACATCGCGAAATCTCAGAATAAAATTTATCAATTTTATGCTTTGTGGATAAAAAGAACCAATGATGAATGCTTTTTGATGTACCATAGGTGTGCCTAAATTGCAGCAGTGTATAAACCTGCAGTGTTTTATTTTAAGGAACCTTTCAAAGAATTGATTGTACCTTCAAGTCACTTTTAACGATATGCTTGCTTATTT
>JALMQS010000070.1:6389116-6406651 GCA_024734495.1 Forficula auricularia
ATTGGCGTGGATTTTGAATTTTCTATATGATTACTTATATTTAACCACTTTGTGTTTATACAATTTAGTACCAGGTGGTTAATATCGCCAATTTCGCCACAGTTACATAAAGGATTGTCCTTTATTTTCATTTGGAATAGGTGTTTAGGAGTTGTTGTATGTCCCAATCTTAATCGTATTAGAAGAGATATAATTTTTCTATTAAGTGTTATATCATTATACCACGGTTTTTTGGGTATTGTTGGCATAATTTTGTATAAATGTGAGCCTTTGATTTTGCTCGATTCTCTCCATTCTTGTTGAAATGTTGACAATATGTGTAACACTCATTTTATGTAAAAATAAATTTAGGTATTTTTTAAGCATATAATATTCAGTAGAGCTTAGATTAAAAATGGCGATTTTAAGGTAAGATAGGGTTGGGCTTTTGTTGATACCAACAAACAAAGGTATCATTAATGAGATGGTAAATAAATTGAATTATTTATAAGGTTAAAAAGAAAATGTGATTTGATCATTATGTCGAGTGTCAAATAAGACTCACCCGTTTTCAAAAACTATTTTTTACCCCCTTTTGACTTTGACATGTATCTATAAATAAATTACCAAATGATTATATGAAATCTTTGATGAATATCAATCAAATTGAAAAGCAGTAAAAAAAAAACTTTTTATATTGTCTCTCTCTTATAGAATTAAACTAGTAGTTTATTCAAAATCCTTTGTTTTTTCCATCGAGTTTATATACAAATGGGGGGTCCTTATTCAGTATACCAGACTCCGAATAATGACTATATTATTAAAGTCCATAGCATCCATATTATTTAATTAATCAAGGATGTTAGCAGGTATTTGGACAGGAAAGTAGCAAATCAAAAATTCTCATTGATTCACGCGACGTTTCGCCAATTTTACCTGGCTCCATCAGGCGTCTCAATGATTATAATCAATTTTCAGATATGATAGATATTCACATATTTATTAATTAACTCAATTGTAATTGATTCTTTTTATGGCACGGACAATTATTTAATTTATTTAAAAGAAAGATTCAAAATTCCATTCCATTTGAATCTTTCTTTAAAAAGAATCAATTACAATTGAGTTAATTAAGAAATATGTGAATATCTATTATATCTGAAAATTAATTAATGTTATAATCATTGAGACGCCTGATGAAGCCAAATAAAATTGGCGAAACGTTGCGTGAATCAATGAGAATTTTTGATTTGCTACTTTCCTGTCCAATTAAAATAATATGATAATAAAATAATATGGATAACAAACTACCTGGGGGATAATAGAACAAGTAAAATATTTGGATAGAGCTGAAAGAATCATCGGATTAATTAAAATACTCAGGGATCAGAGATCATAGGAAAAGCAATATAATTTTGTAATTAAAGTCGTTATTATCAAATCAAATGAATTTCTTAAACACTTAAGGCGAATGATTTATTTAAATACTTTTTACTGGTTTTATATTATACCTACTTTTATTTATTTTAATTTAATATTTTCCTTTTAAATAAAGAATTTCATCAGAGATTTTAAACCATGTTTGGTATTGGAAATGTTTTGTGCGAATTCTTTATAAGTAGACAAAAAATTTTGTACCGTAATAAATAAAGATATTTTATTTATGTTTCACTTGGGCAACTGAATCCTAAATAGGAACTAAGTACATATTTGGAGTCTGCCTTCGGAAATATAGGTTGACATTTTTTCTAGAAGACTGGTAAACAAACTACTCGAATTTTTTTATTACATTTTGAAGATCTTAAGAATAACTAAAATCGTTTGTTTAAATCCGTGTTTCTCAACTTTTTATAAAGCGAGGAACCCTAAAGCACTTATATTTATTTTTGAGGAACCCTAAAGCACTTATATTTATTTTTGAGGAACCCCCTAGCACTAAAATATGAGATATTTAATTTTTCATCAAAATATCAACATCATGCTACTTTTATAGCTTCCAAATATAACATACCGCCGCCGATGACGGTGTTGCCACATTTTAAAAATTTGCTAGATTTTGGATAAATTGGGTACAAAAAACGTGTATTTTAAAATACAATAGCTAAAATATTTATTTTCATATAATATTATTAAATTCTTTTGTTAATGTAATTGGGATATACCCATTGCCCTTTTCGAATCGGACAGGTTTTTTTTTACATATTCAATGTATACTCATAAATAATATTCTCATCTTTTGAAAAGCAATATTATAACGTCATTAATAACAAAATAATAATAAAACAATCTAAATGATATTTTCATTGTGTTACTAATTTAACATAATAGTTGTATTATACAATAATAAAGTTAAGGAACTTTAGAGCAACAAAAATGCTATCACTAAGACAATAATATAGTGATGTTCATCGCATTCTTAAGTATCAATGGTTTTATTTGACTATAAGGTAATACTTAAGACTCTAAATTTAGTATTTATTTTTCTTTACATGACAAATTTTTTGAAAAGTGATACTACTAACTATTATTTTTGTTTTTCTATTTTTTCTTTTATTGACCCATGGGCGCGGGGAACCCCAAACCTCCCTTTGTGGAACCCAGATTTAGAAACACTGGTTTAAATGATATATAAAATAAATTATTTATTTGATTTAGATTACTTCATTTAAAACTATTATAGTAGTATATTATATTTTGAAGTGTGAGATTTATACTTCCTTTGGTTCTGGACTAATTTGAATACTTAATTAAGTAAAAATAATTTATATTGAAGATACAAATATTCTATTTTTAAGGTTAGTTAATGTTAAAATTAATAAAACTCACAGTCTTTCTCCTTGGCTGAACTAAATGCTTCTTTACTTGAATTCAAAATAATGCCAAAGTTCCAGGTAGTTGTAATTCAACTCATATTAAACATTTAGATATTTTTTTTTAAATATTATAAAGTGAAAACTTTCAAGACAATTTCTTATTAATTATCATATGTTGAAGATCTATTTTTATCGAGGTTTTTTGAGTAATAAATTGGAATTTTATTAAAATTAGAAATCATCGATGATTGCGGAGCATATAGATCTGAGATTAAGTTATCGCTAGCTTGCTTGACCATTTTAGACACAATCAAAATCCTTCAGTTTTATTTATCATAATTATAGCTTATAGAAAATCAACTGGTGTGGTCATCACACGATTTTCACATTATCATTTATTTGAAATACTCGCGACACTCCTAATTAACACACCCTTCCTTTATTTCAATCGGATTAAAATTTATACACGAATAATAACTTATAATACTTGATAAGTACACCAATTTAAAAAAAAATCGTTACTGCCGTTTTTGAGAAAATAAAAAAAAATCGCAAAATCTTTCATGTAAATATCAACTTTCGGTGCTCCAATTTCAACCAAAATCTTGCTGTACTCCTTCTAACATATATCGAGCTTGAGTTTTGAATTTCGTAGCTCTGAGACTTGTGGTTGCGAAACGCAGGGGGGTACATACGTACTGACCAATGGATTTTTTTGCCCCTTTTAGGCCTGTGGAGACCACAATATCCACCAACTATTAAGGGCATCGATTCTTTCCACCTAGAAGTTACAAAATGAAATTAACTTTTTTATCTCTGAGATATAAGCTCTCAAATAGTCAGGACCCAGGCAGGCGATCGCAATACTTCACATTACTATATTCTATAGAATATAAATGTGAAGGTAAAAATTAAATCAATTAGTACACAAAATACAAAAATTTGTGATTTTTATGTGATGAAAATGTCTAATCCAAGATTGACTCTTACGTATATAGAAAGAAAGAAAAGGTGATGTAACTTAAGAAATACTCAAGAGCTATAATCGGTTTTGAAGATACTTAGGTATTAGTGAAGCTGTGTCTTGTAGTATTGAAAGTTGTAGGATTTAAGAAAATGAGAAACAGAAAAGGATTTCAGTTTCTAGAAGACATGTAAATAAATGAATTAACTAACTCAGTGATTCTCAAAGTGGGGGTCGAGAAATCCAAAATATTCCTCGACTCGTGCGAAGTCATTATTTTTTTCCTAAGAATTCGTTTGATGATCTTCAATCCACTTCCGCTCCAGCAATCAAGTCAACAATTGAACTCTTTATTCAATTTTTCATGCATTTTTTTGATCTGATACGTTAAATAGTTAGTTAACATGTTTTATAAATGACTTCATTAAAAGCGAATAATTGTATCCGATCTTTCTTAAAAGTACATCGATTCACAATAGAATTATTCATCAAATCTGGTAACTTTTTAAAAGATGTTTTCATGATTCTTTTCTCATCATCTGATTAAATTTGCCAGTTTTAATTATTTATCTCTTGAATTGAGACTAATGCCTCTGATTATGAAATAATATCAAAAATATCCCCCCCCCCCCCCCAAGCTTTGTGAAAGACTTTCATACATCGATTCCTGTGAATCAATTGTAATAGACTGATGAAGAGGGCAAAGCCCTCGAAACTATAGTCTCCAGTGGCGGTTGGTGACTTTTCAACCAGAGGATGCTGTCGAAAAACTTACCCTTTATTTTTTGAAATTTTATTTTGATTTGTGCTATTTTTGTGCAAATTTCATCGAATACTGCATAATTTTCGTTATTTTTCAAATTCAACATTAGATTTTTTAAATTATATTTTGGGCCTTCGCCCCAAACGGATACTGCTTTGCGTGAGGGTAGGAGTCAGAAATTAATTCTTGTGACTTAAACTCCACAGTCCCTGAGATTGATTGAAATCGACAATCTTCCATAATGAATCAGCCTGTCCTGTAAGAAAATCTTAAATTTCTCATAATTCTATATTGCTATAATCAAGCTATGACATGTCTATAGCACTCTTAGTTATTTCCGATCTTATATATTGGGAGTTCTAAGAAATGGATTAGTCCAAAAATTCTCAAATCATCTTTATTTACTACTTTTTTGTATTAATACTATTTTAATAGTTCCTCAGCGAGAACAATTTTTATTCGACTAATTAAAAGCCAATAATTGTATCCGATCTTTCATAATGATGATCTTTCATTAAATTGTCTGGACTAGTCTTTGACATCCTTGAACTGGAGATATACCAGGCAGGGACCTCAAAACTTATATTCGCACCTTTTCGGAAAATCATTCATTTTAATTGTTCCTTGAAATTATGCAACAATTTTATTTTATTTCGAGAATCAAAATATACTTTTCTAAACAAAAAATGTTTTTTATAGAAATATTTGTAATAACGGATAATAATTTAAAAATTTAAAAATCCTGAAATTTTGATGTCGACCTTATATTCTTATGAAAATACTCAAAATGTTTGAAATTTTAGGATCCATGGACCGCACGCCACTTATATCTCTTTATAAATAAATAAAAATTTATTTTTCCAGCAGAAGACAATCTTTTTTATTGTCTCCTTTATTACATGGTCTGCAAAAATTAAAATGGGCAACATTTTTGCCAGATAATTTTTGCTCCAATTTGTTTATTATTCATTTAATACAGCATGACTTTAATTTATCCGTCAAAAGCCCATATCGCATGCCCTTAAATTCCAGTGTTAATTACTTTATAAACAATATTATCATATCGATTAATGAATTAACTAAAATCAAATCAAAATTAAATCTTGTTTTCTGATGAAGAGATAACAGGTTCTTTAGTTTGAATAGTTAATTATTTTAAGACTCACTAATTATGTTGTTCATTTTAAAGAAAACAAAATTGTTTACTTTTTGATTTTATAATTACATATAATTATAGTTGATGTTTTTTTTCTTTGGATTATAGTTATGTTTGTTTGGGATTTCAGGGTGTCCATAAATGAGTAGATGTCAGTTTCTATAGGGCTTTTCAAGACTGACCTTTTTGACCCCTTCGAGAGGACCACGCTTAGGGTCATGCCGTTGGCTTATCTCTTCATGTGATAAGAACATATAAAGAAGTTGCTTCTATAAACTAACGTGAATTTTTTAATTCTTCATTTCTCTTATAAAACTTGAGGAAACAAAATTAATAAAAAAAAGGGTTGAAATTTTTCTCAAATCCAATTTTGTATGACCAATCCGTATTTAATTAGAAAATCATTCACTATTTGAAATGCTAAAACTTATCTACTTAACAACTTCATTTTATCTTTTTATGATCTAAATCTAAATATTAAAATGATTATAATATACAGCGTATTTCAGGAGGAATAGTAAATATTTTAGGAGGTGGTAGTATAGACGAATTGCAATAATAAATGCCATATAACATGCGTCCAATTTTTATTTCGTACAGAGATATAGCTGTTAGTATGTAACCCAAACAAGCTTAAAGCAAAGGCAAATGAGGACGTTCAAAGTTGAAAAAAATAAAAATAAAAATTGGACACATGTTATATGGCATTTTTTATTGCAATTCGTCTATACTACCACCTCCTAAAATATTTTCTATTCCTCCTGAAACACCCAGTATATACCTATAAATTAATTGTAATTTAAAATTTTATATTTTTCAACATAGAAATAATTTTGAATTAAAAAAAGTATTTATTTTATTTGCCCTTTGCTACTTATTATCAATAAGAAATAACTTTTTTCCGTCCTTGTCTTGAATGTTATAGTTCAAAATGCCTATTTTATAGATTTTCAAGATATAGACCATATATCTATAGCTTAATTTGAAAACCATATTTCCTACAAAAAAGGTTATTAAATCAATTATTTTTTGCTTTCAAAAAGTGTCAAAAATGTTAGTCCTGGATAGTGTAAAATTTTAAATAGTTAAACGGCAACTTAACGCAAAAAATTGCTAAATTTTGTTTGTTTAACTTTCGACCAAATTCACAGTAGCCTCTTTGAAATTCGTTAGGTCAAAGATCAGTGGATAAATATAATCAATTTTTATTATTCTAATTTTTCATTTATAAATAATAGCTATATTAATTCAAACAGATTTTAGAAAAACCTGTATTCTAATATATTTTTGATATAGGTATTTTTCTAATAAATCTACAAATAATCTTTTGAGATTTTAATATACTGAGTATATAGAAAGAGTGTCTATGTTTATTATTTAATATCCTTATATGTTTTATTAAACTTTGAATACAAATTAATTAAAATATTAATTTCCGAATCTGATATGTTTGATGGTGGTGATAAAAGAAATATTTTCTCTAAGCACCTGTTGTTGTTTGGACAAAAATTCTTAAACTGTGTTTTTAGCTTGTATTGTCTTGAATTTAAAACCCCACAGAGATGACGAATATGCAAAAAAAATCAGTTTCATCCGAGGGCTTTAGGCAACCAGACACTCCCAAGTTGGAACAATACCCGCGTCCATCTTTCAGAAGTTCTATAGCCTTGACTCGATCAAAACCCATGTCCATAAACATCTACAACACATTCCTAATGTTATAGCTTATAGGTCTTTCGGCATCTTTCATTTATAATTGTTATTAATTAAAATAAATATAATTCCGATAAATAGTTGTATGGCAGAACTGGCGAAACTATTCAGGCTTAATGATAACAGAGTATTTATAGATTTGATTGGTTAATAATTATATTGTAAAAATAATAAATCCCAGTCAAAATGTGATTCACATTCCAAAATCAAGTAAAATAGTTCTGATAAAACATTCATAGCCAATTTTATTTCATATGTTCTATATTAAAAAACACATCTCGCGTGTCAGCTACAAGACTTTCATTACCCCCCATTAAAATAAAGTAAATGAAATTTTAAAAAATTTAAAAATATAAAATTCTAGGTAGGTTTCACAAAAATAAAAGACAAGATGCTAATTAGCATGACTCTATATATATTTCGGGGTACGAGCCCATCTTCAGGAATTCAAAGGGGAAAAAAGCATCTTGTCTTTTATTTTTGTGAAATCTACCTAGAATTTTATATTTTTGAAATTTTAAAAATTTTTAAAATATTCTTTACTTTATTAAAATATGTTTCACCAAGAACCTACACCATTTTCCTTTAAGAAAAAAATAAATAAAATAAAATAAAAAAATAAACATTCTCTTTAAATTTTAATTTTGGAATTTTATATTATAATATAACCATGGATCTATATTATTATTGGGTTATTTTGAATATCACTAAGTAATAGAAATAAAATAAAATTTAAGATCAATCGAATATTTATTTACTTTTTTGCGAATTTAAGTAAAATATACGATAATTTAAAAGTTCATCTTGCCGAAAGTGGTAGATTTCTTTGGTCTAGGTTTCTTTATAAAATATAATGTGAGTGTCTCTACTAAATTCGATTTATGAAGGGTTGTATTAACCTACTACTAAAATATAATTACAATTATCCAAAATTACTCGAATTAAGTAGAATACACCCTTGTGATTTTTCGCACTGTAAGATAATTTTTAAAATCAAATTCCTTCGTAGGGGGATGTCTAGGGGACTTAAGCTCTTGTCTCTATTCCTAGACCCCTGTTAAAAGACATGTGATTTATTAATAAACACTGTAAATTATTCAAAAGAGGGCAAAAGTTCTGTTGCTTATTGCTTCCAAGATATTTGATGTAGCAGTAAATATTTGATGTGTATAAGGAGAGAATATAATTTGAAGAATTTTTCCATAATCATAAGTTCTGGGGTTTGGAAATCCCGTAAGGTACACAATTCGTGTGAGAAAGTATAATTTGACGCCCTCCTATAATACAATTTTAAAGTGAATTTGATTTTTAAAATGTAGATTAATTCTACTTTAAAAGAAATTTCTAGTACAGGGATACTTCCCAGCCAAGATAAAAAGAAATATTGCAGCACCACAAAAAATTCGACTCCCCACAAAATAATCATCCGAATAACATTTTTATACGATTTTTGATTTAAAAAAAAACAACTATATATACAGTAGATTCTCGAAAACTCGGCACTCGATAACCCGACAGTCCCTATAACTCGACCACACCCTGGCAGGGCGAAAAAACTCTTATTTCATGTAGTAAAGGCCCTATACCTTCATAAATTGCGTACTTTTCCTTTATTTAAGTGAATTTGGGCAGTTTATTCTCTGTTGTATTTTCAAGCAAACAATACATACAATTATAGTACTGTATTTTCTGAGGAAACGCTCGTATTTATTCTTTTTTAACCCCATTCCCGATAACCCGGCATTTTCACAAACTAGGCCACCCTTCGGTCCACATTAGGCTGAGTTTTTGGGCCTCTACTGTATTTATATAACTTGTAAATACAAATTTTATATCTTCTTTAGTGTTCTAGCTACTTTGCTCTAACAAACGAATGGACTGACAGGCAGACCGACATTGTAGTGACTCTAATAGGTTATTTTACTTTAGTACGAAACCTAAAAATTGTAATGTTAAAAAATATCTCGTAAACATGTGAATTAAAGTGAAGCTTCTGGCAGACCAATTTTAGCCAAAACTTTGGTGTGATTAATCAAGTCAATACGTAATAAAGCTTTTAAATTTCATTGCATTAAGTTTAAATGTTTTTGAGATATCAGCATTACAAAAAGCTATACGTCTTACATCTATAAGAATTTGAAAAAGAAAGAAATAATAATAATAATAATAATAATAATGTGTGTTTATAGAGCGAAACCATTTATGTTTAGTATATGGCATCCAAGAAATCAGCAGCATTTTATCTTTCTTCATCCGCCAAATCTTAATGTAAATATAGTTAGATTTTGATTTGTTATTTCACTGAATATTTAAGATTTTCCTGAAAAGGATTCATGCATTCAAAGGAATCAATGGAATTTATCACATTTATAGTGTCCAAAACAGGAATATAAATTCTCTTGGCTATTGCCATCCACGTATCTCCTGTTAAGGAATTTTATGAAGAGGTTGATGAATTATGATCTAAACTCTTAAGTTTTTAAATCTTCCTTGTAAAAAGTTTTAATTTTAATTGATTCGAATTTTCGAAATGAAATTTCCTTTTTTTTCATTATTGTCCTTTTCAGATGAAATCTTGACAAAATCGTGTTTTTATTCTTTCTCTTTCACTTAAGGATACTATTATCATATTAATTACTGATATCTTTAAAAGAAAAGACTATTCAATAATTTATTTTGTTTTTTATTGCCTAAGTCCACTTTTGGAAAACCTCTTTCTTCTCGTTGTTTCGAAAATATTTAAATAATGGGAGATTCGAGTTCAGCTCTGAGTGGTTTTATTTTCTTTTTTCGGACCAAATCAAGCATTATGTAAAAATAATTTCGTAACAACGATTCTTGGGCAAATTATTAATCGAAGAGAATTGTTAATGTTAAAATTAATAATTTTATTCAAATTTGAGCATTTTATTTCTTTATTCAAATGTATGTTTTTCTTTCTTGAAGAAGTATAATTAGCTTGAAAATTGTTTTTTTTTTCAAGTCAACTCTTGGAGAGCTATGAATATTCTCAGACTAATGAGTTGAATTAAGATGAGATGTAACATATGAAATAACACAAGGTAATTTGTCGAAAATTCAATTGTTTGTTTCTTGAGGAACACTCTCGTTTAAACTTTTTAATAACCATCTAAATTATCCTAATTTAATTTTAACTATACCATTACCAATAATTAGTAATTTATTTTAACACGGATATTCCCTTTTTAAACACAACGAAAAATGTTATCAAGAAGTTAAGAAAAAACAAAACCTACATTTTATAATATTTATATGATTAAAATGCTTCTTATTTTATCATCATAAACACTATTTAGGTATAATAATATTTACATATGCAACACATATCTTTTAGCTTCTATGCAAATCAAAATTATAACTTCTTATTACCCTTATTTACCTTATCTATTTATATCATTATATGGTTTTACATATAAGTCAAAAAAAATAGTGGAAATTTGTTCCAAATCGGTGTAGTTATAAAATAGTATAATATATATTCTAGAAATCGGTAGGATGATTTCAAAGAAGGGGGGGGGGGTTATAAGTGAAAATTGTGAGGTACATCCTCCAGTTTATATATTTCTATTTAAGTGTAATGAGATCGAAAAAAATAGCTAAATAAATTTTGATCAAAATTAATATTCTCTTTAGATTCTTTAAGCCCCACATAAAATTTTTAATAAAAATAGTAGGTATAACTCCCTCTACTAATGGATTTGCGTTTGAATCGATTTCTGCATTCTAGAAAGAAAGGAGGTTTGATGGAATTTTAGGAATATAAGAGTTGAAAAAAAATTTGAATATTAATATATTAAATTAATAAAATTATTATCTTATTATATTAAACGAGTCTCTTGCTAGCCTCCTCTAATCCCCAACCAAACACTGGCCCTATCCTTCCCCTAGAGCCACCTCCGATCATCATTCACCCCACCAACCCTATACATGTTCTCTGGATTCTCTCCTCTCCTTAACTCTCATCACCCCACGAACCCAACGAATCCTGGTGGAGGATTAAAATTTGTAGACCTCCACTCATTAGAAAATATAGATATATCAATAGAAAAAAAGTTTCACTTTTGTCGGGCATGGATTGCACAGACATTTTTTTTTTTTTTTTTTTTTATTTAATTCTGAATCGAAATAAAAATCGACCTTTTTACCAGAATTTTAAATTAAAAATAATATTAATATATCGCTTTTAACTGAAGCAAAAAGTTACTGAGCATATTAGTTGTTTAAAACAAAACGTTGTCAAAAAGTAATTTATATTTTATTTCAAAATTTATTTAAATTATAGTAATTATAGCCGAAAATCAAAATCAAATTTTTTACCAGAATCTAAAATTGAAAATAATATTAATATATCGCTTTTAACTAAATCAAAAAATTACGAAACAACACTCACTCGGTCCGCCAGGTACTAATAATTATTGATCAGAAGTGAAAATTAAAGAACTGTTCAAATTTAATTGTTTCTTATAAATATACTTTACTATAAATAAATAATAATTTAATAAATAATTTATTATAAAATATTTGTTTTTTTGAGGAAATTATTTAATTCGAATAAATTTTTATTAGGCTGATAATCTCAATGTCTTATCAATAATAAATTAATGATATGTTACAATGATTTTCACACATATATACACAATTTTTTTATATGGAAGTTGATAAAATATAAATCTTTCAGCTTAAGGAATACATTTTAAAATAGCCGCTTTTAACCTTTCCTAAATATTATCTCATCTTACTCATCTTGATAAAAATATAATGGGAGAAGTTTTCTTTTCAAAATATCATTACTCAATAAAAAAATTGGGAAAATTTAATTCATATCTAGTATTTTTCAATCTATTTAGTTAGAAAATTGTTTGTAACTAACAAAATTTTTCGAGAAAAGATCTTAAATATTTTTTTAATAATGAATATTATATAGAATAAAATAAAATAAATAATTGTATAATTTGAATTGTATAATTAGATTTTCGTGAATTTTAATTTATTTATACTACTAAGCTCCCCTTGGAACAGCCCTGGTAGCTGGAAGAATATTTAATAGTTTTTCCGGGATTTTTTCCAAAAGTACAAATATTTTTTTATTATTGTCAAGGTCTAGACAATGATAACCTTATCATCTTAAAAATTTCTTGATTTATTTCATTAATCCTACAATAAGCTGTAGCAAAAAACAAATATGACTGGTTTTATTTACCTACATGGTTCATTTCTTAATCTGTGTTAATTAAACAATTTAATCTCGTAAAATAATAGTAACGTAATTTAACTATAGTATATCTATTATCAAACTATTACATAAATTAAAATAATATTTGAAATTTATTTCTAAAAAATACTCAATTTATATTTAGCGAAAAAATACCTTTCTTTTTTTCTTCTTCTTTTGCCATAATTTTCTCGTTTGCCGCTATGATTGGTAAAAGGGTGGCCGTAGAAAAATTTCCAAGGGAGGAGGAGGAAAAAATTCAAGACAAATAATTACATAAATAAATTTTTATTTAATTCTTTTCGTTGCACTATTATTAAATTATACACACTTCACTCATTAACCCACTAGACACAGAGAGCAAATGAACTGGTCGCTGTTCACAACAGTAATGAATCTTTTTTACTCGATTCTAGGGGAGGGGCAAGTGCCCCGTTTTCCTCCCCACTCTCTGTGGAGATCCATGGGGCTGAGTGTTAAGATTACTCCGCCTTAACTGTTGGCGCCTACTATAATTAGTATAGTGAAAAGTATATATCTGAATATGCCCAGAATATTTTCTATATCTAGGGTAAGGGTTGAAGTTTTTCCAACTTTTCATATTTTATTAACCTTCCTCTCACTATTTACTTTATTTTTCTATTTTGTAATATTGTTCATAAGTTAGAATTAATTTAATTAGATGCGTTTTCTTTTTATTCGGTACTCTTATAAGTGGCAGGTGGCATTCAGGAAGTCAGTAAATTAAATTCGTTAGATTTTTATTTGCTTGTTGTGATAACAAATTCTGAAACTTGAAGAAAAATTATTTAGATACATTAATTTTCCTATCCGTGTGTGTGTGTGTGTGTCTGAATTTGATATACGATAACTGATAAAATATTTGAATTTACAAAATAAAAACAAATTAATTATATTTGAGGTTTTCTAGATTCAAATTTTCGATTTAAAAAATAATTTTTAGAAAAAAAACCGACTTCAAAAAAATAATAAAAACTGAAAAATCAAAATAATAAAATGCAGCAATAAACAGTATAAAATAATTATCTAATTTAGTTACAACTAAAGGACAAAGTTTTTACATGAAATCACTTTCTCAAGTCGGTACTAAACAAACTATACAAGCAAGCTTTTACGCGATGTTGTCTTCATTACCCGCCAAATATACTAAGTACGATTCGTCGAGTGCGATTCATAAAGACACTGAGTTCAAAAAGTGATTTCATGTAAAAACTTCGTCGTTTAGTTGTAACTAAATTAGATAATTATTTTATACTGTATAGTGCATTTTATTATTTGGATTTTTCAGCTCTTATTATTTTTTTGAAATCGTTTTTTTTCTAAAAATAATTTTTATTTTTCTCTTTTTAATGATGTTAACAATAGTGACTTAAGATAGAATACCAAACATCATAGGTAGCCGGGTAGGCTTTCCTCGTATGAGAAAGTGTCGGGTTAATGAATCAGATGGAATCAAAAAATATAATAAAATTATATTTTAAAAAAATGTTGATGCTCTTTTACTCGGTCTTTTAAATTCTCTTAAGATGGACAATGAGTATATGAATAAATAAATTGTTATTTATTATAAGAGGTATTTTTATTTTGGTTTACAATGATGGCCAATTTTTATCCCATCATTAAAATACCTCTTATAATAAATAACAATTTATTTATTCATATACTCATTGTCCATCTTAAGAGAATTTAAAAGACCGAGTAAAAGAGCATCAAAATTTTTTTAAAATATAATAAAAACCGGTCTAGCATCATTATATTAATAATAAAATTAATTTCATAAACAGAGAAATTATCCCTAAATGATGGCGAGATTTTCAATTATTTGCTCATAAGAATTGAAGATTTCCGTTAATTTGTCATTGATCATATTAAGAACTTGACCAAATTAATATGGGACCAATAGGAAGGTACCTTCTGTCCAATAAAAAAAATTTAAATCACTCCACATGGTAAAAAGATATCGACGAACACATAAAAAAAAATAATAAACATTCCGATAAATTGATAACCTCCTCTTTTTTTGAAGTCGGTTAAAAATGAAGAAAATTTCAAAATAATCGAATATAGGGAACTATCGAAGGGTTTTAATTAATGATCTGAACTATCTCAAACATGTATGTATTAATAAGCTGTACTTTGTTTAACAAGTTTTAATTTTCTAGCTCAAACTGTTTGCTGACAAAAAATTACCAAATCACAGTTTCGAGTCTTAGAACATTTTTTCTCTTTTTCCTCCAACTTAAATAACCGTCAAGTTCTAAAATTCAACCTAAATAAATACTAGAATTTGTGACTTTGATTGAGACTATGGTTTCCGTGGTCTTTACTCGAGGACTCTTTGAAGTCGCGCTTGGCTTTGCATTGGGTAAAGTAAAAATAGAAAAATGGCTTGCGCCTTTTTTTTGTAAGGTTAGTCAAATCCTTAACTGATCTGCCAATTCAGTTGTCTATATAGCAGGGACCCCCATGATACGAGGAGTGGTTATTAAATGACCTGGCAAACAGTGAGCGTCTCGCGACAGGTTTGTCTTCGTAATGTAAATTTTCATAAGAAGCTTAATATATAGATATCGTGATGGAAAATTCTTGAATCCTTAGCTATTTAAGTTTCAGATCATAGATCAACTGCCTATATATAAATATACTAATTTTTCCACACTTGACAAAGCATAACTAGCGAAATTGCAGCTTCCTTAAAACAAGTAATTTTCCATATGTAAGTTTGGAATTTGTTTAATTGAATTTATAAACGATTATTTAAGTTCTTTAGAAGGAAATTAATTAATTCGATTCCTCTCCGGTTCAGAATTTCACGACGATAGAATTACATGAATGTTATTTATAAACAAAACATTAGTTTTTTATAGGCATTCCCTTTATTTAGATCAAGTCTATGCATATTTTATTGTCCAATTACTGACCATTAAACAACCGTGAATAAGAAACAAATAAATTAAAAAGTAAGCTTTGAAAAATCAACACTTAATTACTTTCATATTTAAAATGAGTATTTCTCTATCTTATTTACTATAAATTAAAATACAGCTTGACATAATTATATTATTGGTTCATAATGTTTAGGCCACAAATAAATTATAAGATTATTCAATGCTGAATGAAGAAGCAGCGGGTGGTGGTCAGAAAGGCAATATTCAGTTCCTTAATCGTGCGTACATAATGATAAACGAACGGGGTCTTCGACTTCATTTTTGAATTATTAAAAGAAGGTTCGGGATATTATTTATAGATAGAATTAATTATTTATAAATTACAAATTCCGTAAATTTTATTATCAACATTAATTTTTTAGAAAAGGAACAAATTTTGCAATATGGATGGCTCGCATTTCTTTATCAAACTCTGATTTGTTTTAAAATATACGAAATAGACTTTTAATTTATTTATGCTATTCAACCCACAAAGATAGAAGATAAATTGCTCTTGGGGAGGTAACGCTTAGCCTCTTAACTCAACCTGAGATTGCTTGATACGAGTACGAGTATTTCTGATTTAGGGCCAGTTGTATGTCGGTTGGTAGACTCTTTGTCAACGTTTAAAAAGAGTTTATCAACCGACATACAACTGGCCCTTAGAATCATATAAGATAACTTGTGTATTGTTTGAATTTTTATTTAAATCCTACATAATTAATTATAATTATTTATTGAACACGAGTAAATAATAGAATATAACTATGAAGGTTGTATCAACTTATCCTGCGATTGTTCTCACGTATGAGCACCCACTCCGATTATATGTTAACTGCTGAGCCAATCACGTGTCGGTCAGGCTTATATAGACGTCGTAGTTATATTGTATTATTTGTTCTAGTTCAATAATTAATTATAACTAATTATCTGTGATTTAAATAAAAATTCATATTTTAATCAAATTAATAAAAGCTTCAAAAACTTCATTACTAATTACTTATATCTAAGATTTTGATTCAAGTCTAATTTACGTAAATTGATATTTAAATAGAGACAATAAGAATAGGAAATTACATTTTTTTTTCAAATTCTGATCTATCAAATCGACAAATTTTTTTATGTTGGCTTTTCGATTTATTCACGTGATAAATAAAATTAAAAGGGTAGGTAGGTACTTAAATTTTTGAGTCTATTAGTTTGAAAAAAAATACTTTTTCAATCTGTAAGAAAAATTGAATATTATCTGTTTATTAGAATTTTATATTAATTATCTAGCCAGGGAAAATATAAACAAATACTAATACATAATATTGTAAATATGTATTATAGGTATGTATTTACTTATACAAGAAGCAATAATTTTCAAGTATAAAATTTACGAAAAGTAAAATTAGAAGCTCACTATGAGCTAAAAAAATAATAAAGTTCTTATTTCTACATTATTAATGATCTTTTTTGAATAACAAATATCAATAGAATTATTTTATCCGCGGTCCAATACAATTTTTATTCTTCAAATGTGTCCAGGTTAAGCCAAAAGGTTAGACAGTGGACATCCCTGTTTTAGAGAGCTAAGTGTGAAAAAAAGGGGGAATGGTAAGACCTAGATTGGAGTATTTTCCCAAGATAATGAAAGTTGTGGGATGTGAAACTTTTAGAGAAGTGAAAAGTTTGCATCAGATCGAGTTGAGTGGAGGCTGGTGGTTGCGTCAAACGAGCCTTAGGACTGTATTATACTCGATAATGATGATGGTAGTTTAAAATAACTTGAGTTTTAGTTTGTCCAATTATTATTATTAAATAATTATCATCAATGATCAACTTCTAATTTTAACGGCAATTTCACATAGGAATTAGAGCTTAGAATCTTTTGTAGTAGAGGATTGATATTTCCAGTCATGAGCATGTGTCGCATTAGTTGATCCCTGAATTCCCCCCCTCATGTGAAGTTGAGCTACCAGAG
>JALMQS010000070.1:6406755-6456289 GCA_024734495.1 Forficula auricularia
GCATGTGTCGCATTAGTTGATCCCTGAATTCCCCCCCCCTTCAAGTAATATACAAATAATTTAATTGTTAACTTTTGGAACAGATTTTGAATGCCAAAAATAGCCGTGAAAATTATGCCGCCCGGGCCGGAACTCCCTTCCGTCCACCCTTAGCTAAGCCTCTGTCAGAGTTCACCAACGGAATGCAAGCATCACGATTGAGATCTCAGATCTGGATGCATATGCCAATATACACTCAATAGCAAAAAAAAATACAGATACTTGATAATTTTTATTTTTTATTTTTTGATAAAATGAATTAAAATAAATTTTCTCATAAAATAACCGAACCAAAACCAGAGATAATTTAAAATTTTAACACTTTTATTAATTCATAGAAACTTAATATTATATCGAAAATCAAAAAAATGAATTTAATGAAAATCGATCATTTATTCTTTGTCTTTGAAACTGTTCATACTTTTGTCGTATAAAAGCTCATATACGAGACATAAAGAGACATTTTTTTTAATTAATCATGTTTTTTTTAATAGATAGCCGTTACAATTTTCTGTTTTTTAAAATCATATTTATTAAGACAAAAAAATTAAAATTCCATTTTAGCTTTAGAAATATTTTTTATTTTAATATTGTATGTACTTATTCATTTTATTTAAAAATTAACAAGTGTCCGGTTTTTTTTGCTTTTGACTGTATATATGGCAATGTACCATATATGTAATGTAATTTCAAAGAAGCTTACAGTCCAAGGGTTCAATTTATTTTAAATATGTATTTCATTTTTATATTCACCAAGGCCGAGACAGACAATGTCGATTCAAGATTGCAGAATACAGTTTCAGATAAGGAATGAGAGGCCGGAAGTTTTTTTATATTTTACCTAATTTCCCAAATCACTAGCTACGGTACTTACACATCAGTGGCGTCCGGTCCATGGATGCTGTGGATGCAGCGAATCCATAAAATTTCAAATATTTAGAGTATTTTCATAAATATCGACTTCAAAATTTCAGGAGGATCTTTACATTTTCAAATTATTATCCGTTATTTCCAATATTTCTATTAAAAAACATTTTTTGTATTGAAAAGTATATCGGCTCTTGAAATGAAATAAAATTGTTGCATAATTTCAAGGGGCAATTAAAATGAATTATTTTTCGAAAAGGGTGCTGATAGAAGGTTTCAAGTCCCAGCCTGGTATATCTTCCTGTTCAAGCATGTCAAATACAAGTCCAGACGAGTTTTGGTCGAATAAAAATTGTTCTCGCTGAGGAACTATTAAAATAGAAATAATACAAATAAGGAATAAATAAAGATAGTTTGGGGAATCTTTGGACTACTCCATTTCTAAGAACTCTCAATTGCTTAAAGCAATAGAATTAGGAGAAATTTAAGATTTTTTTATAGGACAGGCTGATTCAAGCGAAGGTGCCAAAATATATTTTTAAAAAATCTAATGTTAAATTTGAAAAATAAAGAAACTGATATCGTATTCCATGAAATTTGCAAAAAAAAAAAAAAAAAAAAAAAAAAACGAAGATTAAAATAAAATTTCCAAAAATGATGGATACTTTTTTGGACAGTATACCTATATAGGATTAACCTTAAAGTAAAGAAAGAGATTTATAAATTATTAATTTTAAGAATTATTACTTGTAAAGAATAAAAGAAAGTCTAAATTATACTTTTAATGATACAATTTATATTTCTAGTATTTTTATTCTCACCTTGCTAGTAAAAAAAAATAAACGCATGTGCTTGTTAATCAGTTTATGATACCTTATAAATGCGTAGCGGAGAATAAAACTAAGGCAGGAATTTTATTTTATTATTTTTTAACTTCTTGCAAAGAATAGAATGCAAATAAAATGGTCAACTTCAGGAGGCACATTTTAAGAAAGAAATTCCTTCATATAGGTATGTACCTATTTTATTCGTGAAGAATATATAAAAATGTTAACTATAATTTATTTCCACTTGAAAAAAATGCTAATTATTTATTTCAATTATAAATCTTTTAGTACATTAAATTTAATTTGAATTTTTTTAGAAGCTTTTCTATAACAGTTTCAGAGGTCAAACTTAAGGTTTTTTAGCGCCTTAGGATACAAGTATACCTAGTAAGTATAATATAGTCGGATGGTAATAAAAATGTATTTATTTCGAAGCTCACGTTTTTGCCAAATTTTTTCTCTCTTGGCAACAATAGTTATTACATAATTTCTTACATTTATCTGTATTTCAGTACTTTCCAAGAAATTAGTCTTTAACTAAATAAATCATTTTAATTATTGGCTTGTAGTATTGTCTAAAACGTGGGGAAAAATTATTTTAAATGATGATTTTTTTAAACAGTGTGTGTCTCTGTCTTGATATGCATGATAACTTTATAATGGAAGCTCGAGAAAATTCTTCACTTAAATTTTGGTAATTTTTTGTCGGCCAACGGTTTGAGTTGGAATGGTAAAACTTGGCTCAGAAAAGCAGCTATTAATATCTATTTGCCCGGCAATTTTTAGCTTTTTATCTACAGTTGTTGGATAGCTCTGTACTTTTCAACCAGATGTTTCAAAGCTAGAAAGCTCATAATCTAATACGATCTTTGTTTTGAAAATACAAAAATTAACTTTTCGTTCAGACACAATACACTCAAAAATCTTGCTTAAAAAATGATTCCCCCCTCTCAGACACTTATAAATAGTTAGAATTAGTAGAAAAAAAAGAAAATTTTCGAGTGAATTCAATACATTGGCCTGCTTGGTCAGTGTAGGTACAATTACTTAATTCAGCGTAGCCAGTGTAGGTACAATTACTTAATTCTTTGATCGAATCAAAGATTTTCTTTCTAATTGATTACTATTAATTTGTTTTATTATTAATATTTATTTATTTGTCTAGTTTTAAGTTAAAACATGCTCAATACACAATGCATTCTATAGAAGTAAAGACTATAGATAGACTTATCATAATATTTTTTTCTCAAACCGAGACAATTTCGTGAGTTTGCCAGAAAAAAAAAGTGAGCGACTTCTCTATGATTTTAGAAAGAGACAAGTACCATATATTCAGCGTACTTATGATTCAAAAAAACTAATTAATGGAGTAGTTAACAAAAAACAATTATGTAGTAATTTTTAATTACTTTTTACTGAAAATACCTTGTTATTATTAAATAGTTATTAAGATTTATCGTTTTTGTGAACTTTATTGAAAAATTCTTTATTATTTTAAATCCAGTCTGTCTTCGTGAATTGCCATTTTCCGAGGTTTCACGTCGTCTTGTACTTTTTGGAAAAGAGAGTAGTAGGTAATTGTATTTTTCTTTAGTCTCTCCAAGCAATTCCAGGCTAGGCTAGAATTGGTACTTCTGTAAACACTACACACTCTTAGATGCTCATTCACCTTAGAAACTGTCCACGATGGATCTTTCTTGAATTAGCTGTGAAGGCCTACAAAGTTTTTTTTGAGCCTTATTGAAGATCAGTACAATACAAGATTGCATTGTTTTCCATTTAGAAGTCACTCAAATATTGTGTTTTCCTGATAGGACACTTGGTCTAGAACATGTTTTCTAGACATTGAGTGATCTTCTAGACATCTTAAAGATATCGTAAAGAGAATAAGACATCTAGAGCGAGTGGGCTATCTGAGTTTATGATCGTTTCGAAGAATAAAATATGTATAATTTGATAAAAATGTATTTGAGTACAGTAATACCCTGGACTTACGCGATAGGTGGGACCAAGCGATAGCAGTGTAAGTCGAATTCCGGTAAGTCGGGGTTCAACTTTGCACATAATACATATAAAGTTTGTATAATCGGGACCAGAGTCTAAAGAAAACAATAATTTAGAAGAAACAAGTTTAATAAAATATTAGATAATGAAAGGAATTTACATTACTATGAATAAAACAACGTAAACAGAAGTTATTTTGATGTCGAAGGCTTCATATATACTAGCAATGCCGTCTGACGAGATAAGTTTTTCTTGTTCTCACGTAAAATTTCCTCGTAGAATGCCAGTAACTTTTTTATTTTCCGTTTTGTAGTAGAAACGCGCTCTGCTTTGGAATCTATTTTTTCTAAAATTTGTAACCCCTTTTCAATTGTACTGAGGCCTTCTGTTAAGTTTGAAATGGTCATTTGATTTTCCGTTTCAACTGGGTCTAACGAATCAGTTTGTTCAATGTCTTGATCATGCTCACGCATTTCCATAAGCTCGTCAATTGTTAGCTCTTGATTGTGTGAATCCAGCAATTCTTGAACGTTATCACCATCCACTTCTAAATTTAATTGTTTGGCAATATCGACCACTTCTTCAATTATACTATCGATTTCTTCAGGATTTGAGGGTGATTCTCCTTGGGTTTCTGTGGTGAAAAAAAAAATGGACACAGCTTTTTCCAGACGCCATTCAAAGTTTTTTGTGAAATCTCATTCCAACATTGTCGAATAATTCTTATATCATCTAAAATATTGAATTGCTTCCAAAAGTCTCTCGACTTGTCGTAAACCGATCACTGACAGTGCGGAGTGGGAAAGCCGATGCGCTCGGCAATCAAAAACAAAAACCGCGTATCTCCGAATTCGCGTAAAACGGGGTAGCGTAAGTTGGGGTATTACTGTATTTAATTATTTGAATGATGAATCGGCGATGGTTGCGATTCGCATCTTTGGGATGTTCATTCGAAATGAACACAAATAAAGCTTTCCATTAAATTGAGAAAGGCTAGATAAAAGAATTCCGAAAGTATCGGATGGCCATGCAGGGGGTGTAAAATGGAGAAAGAAAAGGCAGAACACATACAGAACTGTGAGGAATTTGGGAAGGTTTTGGGGATGAATATGCAGGACTGGTGGATGGGCTTAAGGGGACAAATAGACGAGAGATTACTGAAGAAGATCAAAAAGATAGAGAAGGGTTCACAGGAAGATTGAAGAAACGGGAGCAAGAAAACAAGAAACTAAAAACCCATACCTAAAGATTACGGTCATGAACAAAATTGTTTATTCATCGGTTTATATGATTATGTATAGTTATGTAATTTACTCTGTATCTTTTATATTGATGAAAAAATAAATTTCTAAATAAAACAAACTAGCGGATGGAAACTTGAAAGATTCTAATGAACCGGAACCGGTATATGAATAATTTATAATTGCAATTGAGTTAGGAGAAAAAAGAAACTTTGCAATCATTAAATATTACTTTTTTGTATCTTTAATTGATATTTAATTTATTTAAATACATTTCAAGCGTGTTCTTTTTTTAGTTACCTGGTTACCTGGTACTATATATCTTAATATATTAAATGAGTAATTCTTATATAGTATATACTTAATAGAATCAGTTTCTCGAAAAAGGCTCAACGAATCGATTTTGCTGAAAATCACGGATTATTGAATTTTTGGGTCGACAAATCGATCTATAAGGATCTCGTTTTCGGATAACTTTAATTTGACAGGTTTTTTCTTAATTACAGTAATTGCAGGTAAAAAATGTATAATTGAAATTTTTCAATTTATTTTTTCTAGCCGGTTTTTAAATTTTAAATAAGGAAATTTAATTAAGTAGAGGTATTTTCTATTGAAAACGAAGTGGTAGGACTCGATGTATTGATGCAAAGGCAGCCAAATAATAATGAAAACCACAAATTTCGAAAAAATAATTTTTTAGAACATAATTTTCATCCTCTATGAAAAATTCTCTTCCGTCCTCTGGAAGAGACTCCTAGCTATTTTCGACAAAATCATCAGTTCCTAAAATTCGACCTTAATAATAAATAGTACAATTTTCGACTTTGGTTTAGACCAGGAGTCCCAAAAATTTTTAGAGATAGGACCACATGTGAACATTGAAAACTATGGATTGGCCGGATATATCATATTATACGGAAATTATATTAAGGTAGTTCTTTCGCGACAATCCACACAAAAAGTTTTTGTCTCGTAACCACTCTATATATATGAATGGTACTAAAATTTTAGGTTATGTTTTTTATAACGTTACTGTACTTCTCACACTACTATATTCTCTTTATGAATGGATAGTTTCCAAGTCATTGTTCTTATATCCCCTCCACTAAAAAAAATCGCCCAAATATATATTTTTTTTTTTTTTATTTTTTATCAAAACTACGAGGTAAATAATTTCAATTTTTTTTTTAAGTTTACTCCAAATATATTATTCTAACAAATATTAGTTTTTCCATCAAGATGGTGAAAGTCCTTCAATTAAAAAAATAAAATAATGATCATATTCCCACACTTTCCCAATCTACCATGTGTAAAATATTTCATTTTTTATTGCAATTATTTCATGTTTGGTGTGGTAAATCGTCTTCAAATTTTAACAGTGAGTTTATTGTGCTTTTACTGACTTATATTTCAAGTTTCGAAGACTTCTTGAATTTTTGCATTTGTGAAAGATCTGCCTTAATAATACGCTATTATATGGCAATAATATTTACCTAATATAGTGAATATTTGTGAATTAATTCTGTAGTAGTAGGATGGAAAAGATTCAAGAGCCGGATTTCGTCCGCGGGTTGTATTTTGGGGGCCCCTTGTTTAGACCATAGGCCCAATACTTTTTATTACTTATAAATTAGATATACTTGTATAATTCTTACTTTCAGAAAATTACAAATAATACTTTCACAAGATTCGGAGATTCGCATAATATTTCCATTAGTGTGATTGTTTAATATGATGAGTTAAAAAGATTTTAATGAGTAAAAAAAAAAAAATTGAAAACAAGATGAAAAAAGACAATTTTATGACTTCTCATTTAGGAGGCAACAAAACTCCATAAATGATAGATGTCTGTGAAAAACGTCTGAGTCATCTTTTATAAGTACAGATGAATTGGCATTACCTTGATATAATTAGTTTCTTAAGAGTTTAAGAGTTTAATTAAAATTCTAATGAAATTAATTAATAACAAAGATTACATTCGATTACTGTGTAAAAATAATTATACAAAATGACTTGAGTTATATATAAAATGAATATGATTTACTGCACGCTTAGTAATTAGCACTCATTCTTACTACTAGAGCTACTGAAACCTATGAAAAAATTAATTACAAATATCTTCAAAAATTGTTTTTTCATCACGTAATCATGAATCACTTAGTAAAAGGCAACTGTTGGGCACGCGAAAGTCAGTACTTAGATTAAAAAATAATTAAATAAATATCCAACATCTTGCTGAAACTTTTGTTTGTTTAAAAACCTCCCATTAACATTAATTTTGCATTCTGAATCATGATGATACCTACTGATCAACTTTTCAAAGTTTCGTAATAGAAATAACCTTATACTTGCAAATGACCAATTCGGGGCCCTCTCACACAGTCATTTTAAAGCGAAATAAAATTTAAATAAATAATCTTAATTTGACTTAGAGATATCTTTACAACGATACCTCTTGCCCTATGATGAAAAATTATTTTTCCATAGAAAAAATTTAATCTCCCACAAAATAATCATTCGATCAAATGTGAGAAAATGAATACGCACTTATTGCTTGTAAATTATAACATTGTAGCTTATTTAGTTTACGAGCTGCAAGCTGCAAAGCAAATGAACGGACATGCAGACAGACAGTCAGACAATTATTAGGGTCCTTTTCAATGTTTGAACGGAACCCATTTGCAGATTAACAAATATATATTTCGTCGCCTTAGAGGGTAAACCTGCTAACTCCCAACAAGGATATTTTACAGGACAAGCAAAAAACAAACCAAATTTAATATTAATGTTATTGAAAGAAACCATTTTTCACATTTTTTTCTACAACTTACGATCGTAATTTTAAGTAGCAGTTTTACTTGGACGATGCTGCATCTATTTTTCTTTTGAACGGTATTAATATGTCATATATGATAAAAAATGGATTTAGCAGGTTTACACTCTAAGGTCTAAGCCAACGATTTCTATCTGTTAAAATGTTCATATTTAATTCTCTTGTAACTTTATTTAATTATTTATGATAAAAATGCAAAATTTTTAAGACAAAATTGATTTTTGTATCTTAAGAAAGGAATGATGTGATATGAATTGTGGAATAATCAAGAATTGGCTTGTAATCGAAGGTATTCGCAAAGTCGGGTCTAAAAAGATTGAAAAATTAGACAAATCCCAGGAAATTATATCTTTTCAATTAATTAGTTAAATCAGAGGGGCCCAGAGAAAGGGGGGGGGGGGGTTAGTCCGGAAGCTGGGGAATGGAATTTTCGGGGGGGTAGGGTTGAAAATCGTTGCATTTAGTATTATATGCTAAAAATTTAACGGTCAAGTTTTTATAACTTCAACAAAAGGCAATAAAAAGCTCTTCTAATTCTTTAGAAGTGAATAAAATATGGGGAGATTTTTCGTGAAACTGTGGGGGTTACTTTTTACGAAACTGGAGGGCACCCCTGCTTAAATGAACCTAAAATTTTACTAATGCTCTTGTTAAGAATTTTAATGAAAAGAAGCTGTTCAAATATGATCGTTTAGGGAGGGGGGGTCTGATTTTAATTATATTTCCTGACAAAGAGGGAATAGAAGAGGCAAAAATATTATTAAAATGAAAACTTCTTTAGCGGGGATAACGCGAGAATTTCATGAAACGACATGAAAAAGATCATTATTAAAAATCAAAATTATGCTATTTTTTTTTTTTTTTGAATTTTGGGCTCAGATACTATAGTACAATTATACAGTTTGTATACTTATATCCTGTGTTAGCAGAGTTATTGGAGGAGCAGGATTTTAAGGGATCAAATTTGTATTCTGCCTAGACCGAGACCTGAACTTGGACCTCATGCTTCAACAACGTCAAGACAGGATCCTGAAGTAGTGGCGCGTAAAACCGCGCGACTCACCGACCCGCCAAAATTAAGTTAATTTAAATAAAATTATAACACATACTATTCGCCCTCTCTTATTAATTTAACAGAAGTTCATTTAATGTAATAGAAAAAAATTAATTATGTATAAAGAGGTTGACGTCTTAGCCTTAGAAGATAGGGGATGAATTCTTACTTATGCTTTCTTACATAGAAAATGGTGGAGGTCTAAAATCAAAAATAATTTGTTTTCGTAATATTTGGTAAGACCCGTCTGAAAAATGAAATTGTCAAAAAATAAGATATTTAATTAATTTAATTCAAATAAAAAATACTATAACCTAATTATATTTTATACTATTTAAAAATATTAAAAAATAAAAAAAAAATTTCTTGAATTCTTGTCGAGAATGTCGAATAATATCTTAAAACTATAAAGTGAAGTCTGCTTATAAGGCGTTTCCTCTAACCGTTAGGTGTTTCTTCGGGAAAAGAAGTATAGTTCTTGATAAAAGCTTTTATGAATATTTAGAAAATCCAATCCAGTATATGTCATGTATATTGCATCACTTTGAAATTTATCGTTAAGGGAAAAATAGTGGCTTCCATATTTTATAAATGTTTGTATTTTATGATGAATATGTCTTGATGATATTACTAATATATAAGAAAATTTTCCTATTTTCGGAATTGTATTTATTAATGATTACCATGATATCGTAATGATATGATAAATGTGAATCGATGATTCCATGGAATTTTATTTAAAAATTCTTAATTAGATTTTATTATATACAATAACTAATATGGTAAATAAATAACTATATCAACAATAGTATACATAAGTCAGAATAATGTTGTTAATCAGTTGATCACAAATAAAACAATGGCAATATGAATGGAGAAAGCTTAAAGATTTTAACGAATAAATCATCTAAGAACAATGAATGCATCTATTTTATAAGTATTTATATATATTTCATTGGTGTGTGACTTTAGGTCATATTTCTTTACCAGGTTGCCCTTGAGCTGAGAAAAATAACAGGTAGGATGCAGGAAGAAAACGAACTTGAAACGAACTACCGTTTAGATAATCCTTCGAGAATTATCTCTCTATAAATTTTAGAACATTATTCATCTTTTATAAATAAAAAAAAGGTAAATTAACTAAGTTAGATTAATGGAAGAACTGGCTGTAAATATATAATATAAAAGATAATACAAGATTATCTAAGACGGATGGATATTTATATTTGAAAGTAGAAATGAATAATTATCGCCTCTATTTCCATATTTACTTTAAAAAGAAACACCCACATCATTTTAACTTTTCTTGTATTTTTCTGAATAAGTACAATTATTCGGGAGTAATTATTGACAATGCAATTGTTAGAAGAATGTCCTTGATATCTATTTAATCTTGTGTAAAGAGATACAGAGGACTGAGATTACAATATTTTATTATTAATTTATATCTTTATTTTATTTATTATTAGAATTATAGAAAAACTAACAGTTTTGGCATTTTTAAAGCACGGGTTCCCATATTATAATAACAAAGGTTAAACCACGTGTGACTCTTAGATGAGTGACCGACTTGAACTATAAAAAATTTAATTTTTGATTTAATTAACTTGGAATTTATTCAATTCCTTAATTGATTAAAAAATTTATTATAATTATTTCTAATAATCAATTGGTGAAATTAAAAAAAAATGATTAATTTAATCATTTGAATTTAAAAAACACCTGTTGGTTTGTTTATGTATTATCATGAAAACAGATGAAAATAATATTTTCTGTATTGCTAAACACGGAATTCTGAAATTAGAGAGCACAGAATCTATTTACCATAGTTTTTTTAATTGTAGAAACAAACATTTTGGCCCTATAACGAATTTTCAACTTTTCTTTCAGGAGTTATTGTATTTGATCCAGACATACGTTCAGATAGATAAAAATTATGGTTAAAAATGATTTTTCTAAATGTTTTATATAATTTTAAACATAATGAACAAAAAAATCGAGTGAATTTCAATACGAAGCTAAGTCTGCATCCCTGACGAACCGAGAAATAGTAATATTGATTGCAAATCCCCTGAGACGTATTTATTCTTCTTATTCGATTTTGATCAACAACTGAGGCATTTGAGTATTCATTATTTAGAAAGCTTTACCTTTGGATATGACATGAAAAAAGCATTCGAATGAGAAATCCAAAGACCATGATTTCGTTTATTTATTTATTTGAGATTCTTTAGCCTTCCCCTTTGGGGGTTTATGCTTGTACAGGTTGGTTATTATTAACAAACGGAGGAGAAGAAGAAAAAGATAAAAGAAGTAATTGTCTGCAGAATTTACCAATGGAATAGACTTAAAATGGTGTAATTTTGTAACATTATCGATGTATAAAGGTGGGAAGCGATGAGGAAGGTGAATCTACGAAGAAGGTCAGAAATTGTAGTGTTTAAGAAAGATTAAGAATTGATTTGAACTTGACATTAAATTAATTGACACAACATAAATGTCTAATATTATATGCCTACCTATACTTATAAGGATGCCCTAGTATAAATTATATTTTATTAGTTATTGTTATATAGTGTGTAGATGCATCAGATGCACCCCCTGGAAATAATCCCCAGTAAGCGCCCATGTATGGTATCAATGTTTCGTAGCATAGAAATCTGTCTCACACAGTCCTTTATTTTTTTAACACTTTTTCTTCCTCATTTAAAATCAGAAATACAGAGTTTATTTTGGTTGAATAGGGTGGACATTTATCTCTTGTCTCTTAGTGTGGCATGTCATCATTAAGTTCTTTAGAACAGTGGTTCTTAACCTTTTTAAGCCGCGACCCATATTAGAGAAATATGTTCATGTCGCGACCCAAAAATAACCAAATTTTTACATTACCTTTTTACTTAATTCATACTTGAAAAATTTTCTTCAATTTTACAATGATGACCTTTTTTAACTCAGATATAAAAATCTTTTTAAAAAATTAAGATAAAAAAAGGGAAGGAAAATTTACTAAAAAAAAGTACGTATTTTAAAAAAGTCTTGAGAAAATTAAGATATATTTTTCAACTTATTGAAAATAAATGTAGTAAAATATTTAAATATTTTTTAATGACTCTGCGCGACCCAAAGAATATGCTTCGCGACCCATAGGTTAAGCCACTGGTTTAGAAGACAGTTCTTTCAAAAACAGGTAAATACTTGATAGAACGATACTCAATTTCGTTCAAGATTCCAATCTTGACATGCAGAGTTGGCTTTTCTTAAGCACAATTTCAAAATGACAAAATCTTTTCTGATAATGAACTGATGTGGCCACCACGTGACTTTCACATTAGTTTCTCCCTTATTTGAAATCATTATATCAAATTTCTTCATTCAAATTACTTCAATTTGTGTTTCCCCCAAGCTGTTTTAAGAAAACCGGAAAAAAAGACGAAATTGTAAAATACCAAAAATCTTCAAATAAACATATACTTCTGGTTTTTCGATTTTAGACAAAGTCTTGATGTACTTCTAGCCTCTAGATAGCTTAAGTTTAAAATCCCAAAGCTCTACGACTTACCGTATGCGAGATATGGAAATGGACGATTCAAATATTTATAAATGTTTAAAAGGTTGAGACTAAAAGGACCTCGTAGAATGGATGGATAATTCTTGTTAAAAGAAACAAATTCCAGCTTCACAGATGGAGCATTTTCTTTATTTAATTAGTACAAACGAGAGACGTTTCAGCCATTATTGTTAATATTTTATTTTATTATTGTTATGCTTAAACATTTCGAATGTTACCTTGTTGTAGACTGAAGATGGCTGTGAGTCACGGCTGAAACGTCTCTCGTTTGTACTAATTAAATAAAGAAAGTGCTCCATCTGTGAAGCTGGAATTTTTTTCTTTTAACAAGAATTATCCATTCATTCTACGAGGTCCTTTTAGTCTCAACCTTTTAAACATTTGTATTTTGGACCTATCAAGTGTCTCCTATCAAATATTTATTTTGACACTCCTAATTTACACCCTCTTCTTTTACTTCAATCGGATTAAAATTTATACACGAATAATAACTTATAACATATGATAAGTACACCAATTTAAAAAAGAAAATCACAATAAACAAAAAATCTTTCATGTAAATGTCAACTTTCGTTGTTCCGATTTCAACCAAAAAAGCTTGCTGTACCCCTTCTAGCCTATATCGAGCTTAAGTTTCGAATTTCGTACCTCTGAGACTTATGGTTGCAAAACGCAGGGGGGTATATGCGCAGACACGGACCAATGGATTTTTGGCCACTTATTGGCCTCTGGAGACCACAATATCTGGTTGTATGTTATAAATCCAGTTTTAAACTATTAAGGGAATCGATTCATTCCACCTAGAAGTCACAAAGTGAAATTAACTTTTTGGAGATGTAAGCTCTCAAAGTGTCAGGACCCTGGCAGACAATCACAATACTTCACATTATACTCTATATCAATACATGATATAGAATATAGGTATACGTGAAAGTAAAAAATGACATGTTCACTTGCTAAAGTTACTACTTGTTTCCATAGCAACGAGATTTATTTTTGTCAACTAGAAATATTCAAGGCCAATTATATCAATACCCCCTCGTAAGTGTAATGTTGATCTATTTACTGCTATCTCTTTTTTTTACTTTATTTTCAAGACGTACTGTAATATATGTATTTCAAAGAAGTGATTGAGGAAAGCTCAAATGTGAATTTAGGAGTTGAGACTAACTCCATTATAAACTCAACCTTTCTACTTTTAATGGTTTGCTTTTACCAAGCACTCATTGCCATAATACTAAACAGATATTGTTCTATAAAAAAAGAATAGAAGGTTGTAAGTTTCGGGGAAAGGAAAGAGTTCTAATGTCTAAAGCCTATTATAGAAACTTAAGGAATCAACGAATGAGCTACTATACTTACGATTTATCTCTGAAATGACTGAAATGAGCTGTTGAGTATTGAGCGAAAACTTTTTCACCATTCAGTAACCTCGCTGTAAATTTCGGTGACTTGGCTATATATATATATGTCGTATCAGAATCCAGACACAGAAAAAATAAAGCTTGACGATGATTTTTCACTACGATTCAAATATTTCTAAACAGAAATATGAAAATAAAAATTGGAAATTTTGAGTTGAATTCAATATTCCGTCCGCTCAAATTTTCATTTTTTTTGTCCCTCTCACTTCTTAAAAAAATTTCTGGATAATACCTATAAATCTATAAATAAATATATATCTATATTATATAAAGTTCGTAGCAAGAAAAAAATTTCTCATCGAAAGGTTAGGGAGTATGAATAAATTCCTACGAGTGGGAGACATGACTTCACAGATTGCTTTTTTCCAGGGTATTTTTTTTTTATCAAATGTTTATTGAACGTTTATTTATATCTTGTACAACTTGAATTTTTACCTCAACATTTCGGGGGTGGGGGAGGTATATATATATATATATCAGTGGCGGTTGGTGAATTTTCAATCAGGGGATCTGTCCAAAAAAAGTAACCTTAATTTTTTGAAATTTTATTTTAATCTTAGATTTTTTTTTGAAATTTCATCGTAAACGGAATCATTTTTGATATTTTTCAAATTTAACATTAGATTTTTTAAATATATGTGTGAATGAGGGTAATAGTCAGAAATAAAATCTTGGGACTTCAGCTCACCACTCCCCGAGTTGGAAATCGACCATCTTCAACAATGAAAAAGACTGTCCTATAAGAAAATCTTAAATTTCTCCTAATTCTATTGCTCTAAGCAAGCTATGACATATCTAAGTCTATAGCACACTCTTAGTTATTTTCGATTTTATATATTGAGAGTTCTTAGAAATGGATTAGTCCAAAGATTCCCGAATCATCTTTATTTATTCCTTTTTTGTATTATTAATATTTTAATAGATCCTCAGCGAGAACAATTTTTATTCGACTAAAACTTGTCTGGACTTGTCTTTGACATGCTTGAATTCGAAGATATACCAGGCAGGGACTTCAAACCTTCTATCCGCAGCCTTTTCGGAAAATCATTCATTTTAATTGCCCCTTGAAACTATGCAACAATTTTATTTCATTTCGAGTACCAATTTACTTTTAAAAACAAAAAATGTTTTTTATAGAAATATTTGAAATAACGTATAATAATTTGAAAATTTAAATATCCTCCTGAAATTTTGAAGTCGACCTTATATATTTATGTAAATACACTAAATGTTTAAAATTTTAGTGATACACCGCATCCACAGCATCCATGACAGCACGTCACTGATATACTAGTATATATTAATAAATAATCACTAAATTTATTTAAATTAATATAGAAAATATTTCATTGTTATATGCTACATGTTAGCGAGTAAAAAATATAATTTGGCAATTTTTATGGAATAAATAAAATTAAAAAAAAAAAAGTAATGACGATATAATTAATCTTATAATTCTCTCAAAATAGTTTATCTTTAAATCTTAAATCATCTGTTTTCCCCATGGAAAGAGATGTAGATTAAAGATAAGATCACCGAAAAGATTTATCTTCGAAGATAATGTTGAGTGATTTTTGTTAGGGAAGTCCAAAGTCGTCAAGCGATTTAGTCCAAAGTTTCCAGAAACGTATATTATAATCAGATTTATTTCCCTAATTCTACCAACCAATATCTAGCAAAATTAAAATTATTTAATTTTATTGATATTCTATTCTAAGTTTTATATTTTCATATTAAAAAATTAATTAAAACCCAAAATACATTTGAAATTTTAAATAAAAATAATTATATATATATACGTGGTATATTAATAAATTTCTTAAAACAATTAAAAGAATATTATTATAGTATACTTCAGGAACGTTCCCAGCCCCCCCCCCCCCCCTCCCCCTCTACTTTGATATAATCTAGCTGATATTGTAAATCCACAAAATTCTAATCTAAAACTTCTTGTAAATTTTATTTAAAATTTATTATTAAATACCTATTTTATTTTTATAAATTTTATAAAATACTTTAAAAAAATCTAGCATAATATGCATGATATATAGATTGGGACATGCAGCTTAATCAGGTGAATGTTTTTGCGGCAGTCGACAGTTTTTATAAAACTATTAATGAGATCATCTCTGTTTCTGTTCCTGTAAAGCATTACGCCAACTCGACCTATCCTAATTGGTTTTCTGGTAAACTTATTTCACTTTTAATTAAGAAAAAAATTGCCCATAAAAATTATAAACTCAGTAGTAATGATAGTGATTATATTATCTTCAAAAATTTGAGAATCTCCTGTAAGGCTGAAGCTTCTCTATGTTATTCTCAGTATATCGAATTTATTGAGACTAGTGTATTCTCTAATATTAACGTCTTTTGGGACTTTATTAACGACAGGAGAAGTAACAAAGGTTATCCATCTAATATGTACTTAAATGACAGAACGGGTGGAAATAATGAACAGATTGCCAATTTATTCGCGGACTTTTTTGAAAGTATTTACGGAGGAAATGCGAATAATTTGCAATTTGATTCTGATGTTGTCTTGGGTTTCTGTAACAATGTCTCCCATGTGGAAGCTGAGGGGATGTCTGAAGCTATATCGGTGGATGAAATAAGTTCTGTCTTAAAAGAACTCAAACCAACTCTATCTTTGGGTGCTGATGGTATCCCAGCGTTTCTTGTTAAAGGTTGTTCTACCCAGCTCCTCAAACCCCTTTTCATTCTATTTAACCACTCCCTTAGGGAGGGTATTTTACCTGAAATATGGAAAACAACCTTCATAACTCCCATATTAAAAAGTGGTGCTCGTAATAATATAAGCAATTACAGACCTATAGCCATAATAAGTGCTATCCCTAAATTGCTAGATAAAATCATGTATAACAAAATGTTAAAGGCCGTACTGGAAGCTATTTCAATGAAGCAACACGGTTTTGTACCTGGTCGTTCCACAGTTACGAACCTGACATTGTATACAAATTCAATATTTTCCAGCTTAAACAGAAACAAACAGCTTGATACAATCTACTTAGATTTTAAGAAAGCTTTCGATCTGATAAACCACAACATACTATTATTAAAGCTAAGGAAATATAATTTATCTTCTTCTATAATTAGATGGCTTGGCGATTATCTATTCGAGAGAAACTCTTATGTACAAATTAAAGGTACAAAATCACACAACTTTATTGCTCCATCTGGTGTCCCCCAAGGCAGTCATCTTGGTCCGTTACTATTTTTATTATTTATTAATGATTTAGCAAACATATCGGAATTTTGTAATGTATTATTATTCGCGGATGATATAAAGCTATTTTTGGAGATTTCTACTGAACAAGATTGCCTAAGAATGCAATCTGACTTGAATAAAATAATAAATTGGTGTGATGCGAACCTGCTTTTCCTAAACTTTGATAAATGTTTTACTATTAGTTTTTCTAAAGAACCAAACCACTTTAAATTCAATTATATACTCGAAAATGGCACTACCTGTACTAGAGTTAACTCTATTAAAGATCTTGGAGTTATTTTCGACTCCAAACTCACCTTTAAAGAACACATCACGTATGTGGTGGGTAAAGCTAATCAGAGTTGGGGTTTTATTTCTCGTAGCACTAAGTCATTCAAAAGTCCTGATGTGATTAAATATTTATATTCAACTCTAACTAAATCCATACTTATGTATGCATCTGCTATTTGGAGACCGAATTTGAGGGGTGACATTGATAGGATTGAGAGAGTTCAGCATAAAGTTCTAAGAAAATTAGCATCACTTACTGATAATCCAATGTCAAGATTTAATCATAACTACACTCTTGCTGCTGAGTCCTTCTGCCTAGCTTCTGTAAATTCCTGTATGATAGCCTCTGATTGCATATTTATATATAAAATTATGTCAGGTCAGGTAAAATGTACAGAGCTCTCTGCTCTATTTCCCCTACATAGCCCCAATTATGCATTAAGAAGAACAATGCCATTCTATCCAGAGATGCCTACTGGTAGACATCCTGAAAGAAATCCAGTCTTCAGACTCTGTCATTGTTACAATGAGCTGGCACCAAAATTGGTTAACCCTCAGGAATTTTCCTTGGAAATCAATAAGGTAGCGGCTTTGTTCAAGAAGCTCACGCTTGTTTATGAATAATGAATGAAATGTTAATATATAATTATGTAATGTATTGATGTATGTAATTAATATTATTGATGTATGTAATGAGTATTGTTATTTCTTATAATTTTGTAAATTGAGGCTTTTTAGCCGTTGAAATAAATAAATAAATAAATAAATATATCTACCTACCTATATCAAAATTTGATATTTAATATAAAGTTAGTTGCAAATAATATAAGTAAATAAAAAAAAAATAATAAGATTTTTATTAAAAATAATCTAAATTAAATTTTAATATATTTTAATGAAAGTAAAAAATAATTTAATGGACTTCTAAATTTCAGTAGAATCGTAAATGCGAAAAAGATCAGTTGCGCTCTTTTCAATTAATTAAATTTTCTTGATAAAAGCGAAATATCTTAAGCTAGAATTTCTTATTTACACCTTGAAACTATAGTTTAGAAAATATTATTTTAGTTAAATTATAAATGTATTATCTTTGGCCTCTTTGAAAATTATTAATAATAAGTGAACATGGAGTATTTATTTAGAAAGTTTTTTTTTTTTTAAATGATATTGATGTGAGAAGGAGATACACCAGAAGGTGCATCCCCTAAAGGCCTGTATGGGATGGCCCCTCCATTGTGAAAAGAACAGAGTAGAAGGAAAGAAGCCGGGATCACAAGCCAAATCTCAGAAAGTTAGATACAATCCAATTTACTAAGTTTTTTTTTAAGGGCTTCGAGCAGTGGTAAATTCTCCGTGCGATAAATTAGGTTAAATTAGGAATCAACTATTTATTTAAATCTAAATATCTTTTAAATAATTTTTTATGAAAAAAATAAATGACAATCACAAGTTACAGGCCGAGATTGATTGGTCAAACTATTGAGTAACTCAAGTGCTTTAACCAATCACGCCACGGAAACTGATTATAAATTCTCTAATTAAAAAAAAAATCACAATAGTATACAAAAATTAACAAATAATTTTAAGATCTACTATCCAATTATTACACTCAACAGCAAAAAATAAAAACGGGCTTTTGATAATAAATCCCAAAGTAAGATAAATTAAAATAATTTTTAAGGAATGGTTGGCTATTTCTGTATCCGATTAAATGCTTAATATTAACTTGGAAATTTTAATTTTGACGACCCTGTCGTGTGCTCATCGTTTCAAATGTATCCCCTCCCCTTTTATTTTGGAACCCTTTGATTTAAAAATCTGTAAGAATTAATGAAAAAGTAGCTTAGTGTGAGTAATGTGATGGATTTGGGTTTGTATAAAATAATTAGTTTGGTTGACAGATATGAAAAAAACTTTTTATTATTAAAATTTTCTCTACATTTTTATAAAGTTTATTATAAAATTTTCATAATCATGTAACTATTCAATATATTAACAAAAAATAAAAATAATTTTTAGTTTTATTTTGGAAATTATCGGGGGTGCGTTTTTCGCCTTTTTTTTTAAATAAAATAATGAATTTACACTTTTTTCAATATTTTTATCTTTATATAATATAAAATAATAAAATAAATAATCCCTTCTGGGGGAAAAAAAATTATAGGTAAGTACATGTCCACTGCTAATTACGTATTTAAATAAATTTCGTCAAGTAGGTATGTATGTAATTATTTCAACGAAAATTGAATCAGCTTTAATTCTAAAAAATATTAAAAAAAAAATTAAAAATATAATTTATTTTTGACATTCTTAATGATATCCCTGATAGAACACTCGCTTTATAAGAAGTCTTATCCTATTATTGTCTTTAAGATGTCAAAAAGATATCCTGATATCTAGAAAACATCTTCTAGATCAAATGTGCTACCAGGGAGGTTGAGCGGACATGAAATTTGACCACTTATTCACCAATTTAAACACGAATACACGCACTTTTTGACAAAATAATTATATAATATGTATCATATTTTTTACTTTACCATACAGGGTATGGTCAAGTATTGTAATCGTGAATGAAAAAAGAGTTTTCTTTTGATTCTTTTTTTCGAAATATTTCAAAAATGGCTGAAACTATTTTGATTAAAAAGATTGGGCGAAACCATGACATTTCGGTCTACAAAAAAGCGCTAATAAGTGAACATCGAAAAATTTATATTTTTCGAGATAATAATTGTTTTGTCAAAATGTCTGTTAGTCTGTTAGTACGTGCGTTACCAAATTTTTGTGGAGGAGCTAGCTCAAAAACTAGTGTGAATATCAAAACCAAATTTCACACGTAGTTTTGGTGTATTGAGATTAAGAACTGATTAGATTTTGGTGCATATCGACTCAAAATTAAGGGGGATAGAGGGGGGGGGGGGTTAAAAATTAAAAATCTAGGCCATTTGAGCAAACTCAACTAATTTTTCGATAGATTTTTGTAAGCCTTAGCTAATACTGTGATTTTTCTCAACCTTTGTTATTAAAATAATTTAAGCCGTTTTCGAGGAACTTCGAAAAAAAAATCTACAAGAATACAATACATTCTAAAATGCGCGAATGGTTTATAAAAAAAATTAATCAAAATAAATCCATTTAAATTTTAATAATTAATTATTTTATTTTTTTATTTTGAAAAAATTCTTTCAAGAAATGCAATGGTTTACATACGGAAACGCGCGTTGGCAATTCGATGTCCCCTGCGATTGGAGATATTTCGAACGTCGCCGTCTTCAGCTCGATCCCGTTTTGTGGGCATCGCGGACGAACACCGACTGGTGTCCCGGCAGCGCCTGATAAGCCGCTGCCACCAACGCGGCTACCAACGCTCCGCCCTCCAGAGACGTCATCGCCGAGGGCGGAGACCCGAAGAGACAACGTGCGACCCGCACTGTAAACAAAAACAAAGTAGCTTCTTAATCAAGACAAGAACAGGATTAGCGAGCGAAGTCTGGAGGCGGCCAACCACACGGCCGGTTTATTCCGTCCAAATTTGTTCAAAACAATCACTTCCATAACTCATTCAGAGACAGGTTGAAACAATGGAAATCAAAAAAAGAACCATTCTTGCCGCCTGTATAATTAAAGAATCTAAAAGCCTCAAGATAGGAATTAATTTATTATTAAAAGACTATTAATTATTCCAATTGATGGCCAATGATGATTAAAAAACACTTCTTAGAATCAAAGCGGATGATAATTGCTTAGATGTTATTAAATTAATTCATTATTGGCATTTTTATTACTCACTCAATTGAGAAAATCAATTAAATGCAAAAAATTGTCTAGAGAAAATGACACTTTAACTTTTTCCAATGCGAAGCATGGGTAAAGTATTGTAATCGGTCTCATGACAAGCGCGATTTCAAAGGGTCCTCAGGTAAAGACTACGGAACCCATGGTCTCAATTAAAATCACAAATTGTAGTATTCATTTAGGTTGAATTTTAGCACGTGACGGCTTTGCCAAAAATTACCTGGGGTCTCGTCGAGAGGCCAAAAAGTGCGATTTTTTCAGGAAGTGCGTGCGGATGGATGGATGTTATCGTTTTTTTTCGTCCATGATTTTTTCCACACCGTACAACTGATTGATATGAAAATGAAAACCTATCATTATATTAACAAAATGCAGCCCTGATTAGTTTTTGGTACATATCGGCCCACATACATTAGTACTTTATTTCAGGAGTTTTTTCTAAATATTTTGAAAATAACTAAACCAATTTTGATGAAATTTAATATTATAATTAAGTACCTTGAGGACCACAACAAAGGTCATATAAATTTTTTGTAAAATTACATTTTAAAGTACTTTACCCGAGAATAAGATAGTACATTGGTTTAGAAAGGATCCGTTGCAGTTTATTTTCAAAGGAATACTATTAGTCCAGGCAAATTACGTGAAAAAATGGCATAAACAGGAAATAATTCCCGGTAAAGATTTTATTGCTGGAATACCCTTATTGGTACTCCAATATTACTACCCTAAGTTTTCCCCCAAATCTGTGTTGTGGAAATTTTTCTACGCGCCTCAAAATGAGAAAATTTCGGAGTTTTTTCAGTTTTTCTTGAATAACTCTAAAACGGCTTATCAAATCAAAAACATATTCATTATGTAAATTAAAGCTCTTTAAATTATGCGTAAAATGATAAAAAGTTTTATTATTTAGGTTCAGTAGAACCGGTACTAGTGCCTGTCAAAAAACAGCCCCCGGGATCACTTTTGAATATCCCTGAAACTCGTACTTTTTTCGATTTTTCCTCATTTTGACCACGAAAGAGCACATTTTCGACAAAGACGACTGAATACATTTTTAACCTAGATTAAATTTGCTACAATTTAAATAGTTACATTCTTATTGGATAATGGTAATATGAGGTTGAAGTTTTGAAAAATATGTAATTTTTTTCAAAAATCGGAGTTTTTCCTTCATAAAACTTGGATTTATAGATATCTAGGAATTATATTATTTCAAAACTTCAAACTCATGTTACCATTATCCAATTAGAATGAAACTTTATTTAAATTGTAACAAATTTAATCTAGTTTAAAATTTTTTAGAGTCGTCTTTGTCAAAAACGTGCTCCTTCAAAGTCAAAATGGGGAAAAATCGAAAAAAGTACGAGTTTTAGGGATATTCAAAATTGATCCTGGGGGCTGTTTTTTGACAGGCGCTAGTACCGGTTTTACTGAACCTAAATAGATAAAAAATTTAATATTTAGGCGTAATATAAAGAGCTTTAATTTATTTAATAGATATCTTTTTGATTTGATAATCCGTTTTAGAGTATTCAAGAAAAACTGAAAAAATTCCGAAATTTTCTGATTTTGAGGCGCGTAAAAAAATTTTCACAACACAGATTTGTGGAAAAACTTAGGGTAGTAATAGGTATTGAAGTACCATTAAAAGTATTCCAGCAATAAAATCTTTACCGGGAATTATTTCCTGTTAAAACCGAAATTTGCCTGGACTATATTACACTCTCATGGACAAAATTAGCGGAACGTGTAAATAAAAAAATAAGCTGACGTGTTCTGATGTGGCCATCCACTTGACTTTACCATACAACCTGGCCCCTCACTTATATTTAATATTTAATAAAATTATTTATAATCATGTAGGGGAGGGGGTTAGTTTCTGCTTTTTAGACTTCTGGGATCCCACTGATTATGTATACAAAATTTAGTTGAGTTTGGTCAAATGGCCAAGATTTTTAATTTTTGACCATGCACCCCCCTCCTCCCATTTTGGGGGGTTAGTTTTTGCATTTTTAGACTTCTGGGGGTCCACTGATTATGTATACAAAATTTGGTTGAGTTTGCTCAAACGGCCTAGATTTTTAATTTTTGACCCTGCCCCCCCTCCTCCCATTCTGGGCGGTTAGTTTTTCCATTTTTAGTCTTCTGGGGTCCCACTGATTATGTATACAAAATTTGGTTGAGTTTGGTCAAATGGCCTAAATATTAATTTTTTTAACCAGCATCCCTCCCTCCCCCTTTGGACGGTTAGTTTTTGCATTTTTAGACTTCTGGTGTCCCACTGATTATGTATACAAAATTTGGTTGAGTTTGGTCAAATGGGCAAGATTTTAAATTTTTAACCCCTTCCACCCTCTTAATTTTTGCTCGATATGCACCAAAATCTAATTCAGCTCTTAATCTCTCAATCTCTCAATGGACCAAAACTACGTGTGAAATTTGGTTTCCATATTCACACTAGTTTTTGAGCTAGCTCGTCCACAAAATTTGGTAATTCACAGAATAACAGACAGACTAACAAACATTTTGACAAAAAAATTATTATCTCGAAAAATATAAAATGATAAACATTATCCGATCGAGACAAATGGTAGAGAAGTGGATTGCTGAATTTAAACGTGGTCGTACCAGCACAAATGATGCAGAGCGCAGTGAACGCCCAAAAGAGGCTGTTATTCCAGAAAACATAAAAAAAATCCACAAATTGGTTATGAACGATCGCAAATTGAAGGTGCACGAGCTAGCTGACATTGCAAAGATATCAGATGGTAGTGTTTTTACCATTTTACACGAACATTTGGGTATGCGAAAGCTCTGTGCAAAGTGGGTGCCGCGTGAGCTCACAGTCGACCAAAAACAACAACGAATCGATGGTTCAGAGGAGTGTTTGGCGTTGTTAAACCGCAATAAAATGGAATTCTATCGTCGATATGTGACAATGGATGAGTCATGGCTTCACTATTACACACCAGAATCCAAAAGAAGTCCAATGATGAAGTAACCGCTGAAACTGAGGCCTATTTTGACGAGAAAGAGAAATCGTACTATAAAAGTGGTATCGAAAAGTTGGAAAATCGCTATACTCGTTGTATCGCCCTCGAAGGCAACTATGTTGAATAATAAAATCGAGTTTTGTCAAAAAAATTTTTTTTTACTTACTACGGACTTATTGAATGACCTGTTACACCATTCTCCCTTAACAAAACTTTTATTTATGTATTTAATTGGTGTGAGTCTATCACATTCTTTCGTAAATTTGAAGCGATTTCTAAGAGGACATTAAATTGGAAATATGAACTTTTGAAAAGGATTATTTTGGATGTTCACGAATTTGTAATAAGATTGTAATTGAAAAGCAATTCAAGTAGGTAGAAAAAAGGATAGTGGGTTGCTAAGATATGCTTAACCTTGTACATTTACAGTGCAAAATATGTGCTTTCGAAATGGATTAATTTTTCCATATAAAGTAGAATACGAAACTTGATTGAAAATTAATTTCAATTTCTTCTAAATTAAGGTTTATTTTAAGTAAAAAAGAATACTTTGGAAGAAAATTATTTAATGATTCCAGAAACTTTTTTAATTAAAGTCAAGCTTTTCAAAAATTTAAATTCAATCTCAATAAATGTATAAATAATAAAATACAATTAAATGTAGATTATTATCAGTAATGAACTAAAATATCTAGGACCAGAAGAATTATTAATAAGAAAGAAATCGATCTTATTTCATCGATTTACTCTATTTTTGAGGTTCATAATAGCTTTTTAATATAAGAAAATAGCATTTTGAATAAGAATTTTGTAGTTTAAAAGAAATTTTATGAAAAGATTCAATTTTTCTCTCCGGGAGCAATTCAACTAGAAATGGGAAAAGTTTTATTTTTTCTCATTAGATCAGCGGTGCCCAACCTACGGCCCGCGAAGAGGCTCAATCCGGCCCCCGAGCGAGTTGACACTAAATATGTATTTTTTGTAAAATATCTAAAAAAATTATAAATCATATTATCGTTTTCTAAAAGAAAAAAATACCAAGATGATGCAATTACTCAGCAAAAATTTCGAAGATAGATTTACAGATTTTCACCGGATTAAAAATGAAATACGCTTGTTTGAAAATCTTTTTTCAGTGGACGTTTCTACGGCGCCAGATGATTTACAACTAGAATTAATAGAATTACAATGCCAAACGCCATTACAAGATCTTTTTCGCGAGAAATCTTTACCAGATTTTTATGCAGCGTTAGACTCTTATCCTAATTTGAGGAAATTTGAAATGAAAATGACGACGGCGTTTGCAAGTACATATATTTGTGAACAAACATTTTCTACTTTAAAAAGAGCTAAACCAGCGTCTCGCGCTCGGCTTTCAGATGATCACCTTCATTCCATATTAAGGAGAAACGTTACCCAACTTGAACCAAATATTCAAAAATTAGTTTCTGAAAAGCAACATCAGACTTCACATTAATAAATCGTGACTACAGATTTTGTCTTTTTTTTAATCTTAACCCAAATTTATGATTTCGTTTAATTCAGGTATCAGCAATCTTTTAAATGTATTCAAATTACAAGTTGATTAAAAAACAACTAGATATCTTAATAATATCCTAATAAAAAGGATTGTATATTTTAGCCGCACCATTAATTTAAAAACGTAATATTTTCATTAAATTTACAAATATTTTGAAAAAAATAATGAATCAGCACAAAAATATTCATGAATTCATTGAAAATGTTGCGTTTTTTAATTAAAGGTGCCGCTAAGATATACAATTATAAAGAATCCGGCCCGCGAGATCCTATGTCATGTTGAATCCGGCCCGCAGACAAAAAAGGGTTGGGCACCACTGCATTAGATATTTATTGAAATCCTTTGAATTTTCATCTCTCTGATATTTTGATTTATCTTTAATAACAAATAATTATTATTAAGAAATTTCTATTTTAAAGGATAGTTTATTTGAAGTCCAATTTGAAATAAACTGCAACGGATCGTTGCTAAACTTTATCCAAATTCATTTGAAATATTAATAGGTTTATTCCTTTTTTAATCAGATATCACTTGCAATTTGCAGTTCATGTTGACTTTAATTCAAAAATAACTATCGATTCTCATTTAACAGTCGAGGAATAATCATTCTACATTCTATTTTTGACATTTCGGTTATTATTGGTAACCATTGGTGAAGACATGGAGGAATCGGCTTTATATCAAAACTAGCGATTGATTCTCATCTATTACTTGAGGAATAACAATTCTACATTAAATTTTTGACCCTTCGATTATTTTATTTATTTATTTATTAAAACATTGTATCTATAGGGCCATCTGGCCCCTTTAATGTACAATTTTAGACCAAAATATTTACAAAAAAAAAAATTAATTAAACAATACAAGAAAAAACAAAAAATCAAAAAGAAGAAAAATACATACTTAATATATGAAACAAAAATAAAAAAGATACAAAATATATAGAATGAGAGGAGGAGAAAAAGAAAAAATAAATTACAATATATAGGATATATAAAAAAAAAAAATTACAATATGTATGATATAAAAACAAAAATTACAATAAACAGGATATAAAAACAAAAAAAATAACAATATATAGGATATAAAAACAACAAAATAACAATATATAGGATATAAAAACAAACATATATATATATTAGGCTAGGTGCCTCCGTAGCTCTGCTTCTTCAGGGCGAAGTGTACTGGTTGGTTGCTAGTTTAAACCTCGCTGAATGCATCGGAATTGCTAGGCTAAATGCCGGTGGAGTTCTGTCTCAAAACGATCAGGGCGCACTATCCTCCTCAATTCAACCGGCAACGCGTTCCACACTTTCGTCGCCGTCACTTTGAAAGAATCTGCCACCATCTTGCTCCTGTGGGGTGGACAGACCAGTGCACGCGCCCGCTCCGAGGGCCCACAGACTAGCGCACGACCGAGGTAGTCGGGCGCACGTCCCGAGAGGACCCCATGCACAAACTTCGCATATCTATACATACGATATGCACCAAGGCTCATCCCCACAATCCTGGCCGCGAACCTGGACACACTAGCTCTAGGCTCAAGATTGTATATGTACCTTGCACAGGCATTGAAGGCAACCGACAAACGTCGACTGCTTATACTGTCCAGGTTATAATGCACTGTATCACAATAAAGGAAGTGGGGAAGAACAACGGCTACAATTATCTTCCGCCGGATCTCGATTGGCGTGAATGCCGCCAGTCGACGCAGGGGAACCAGGGCCCCATACACTCTACGGCAGACCTGCCGTATTATTGGTTAACCATTGCTGAAGACATGGAGGAATCGACTTAAAATCAAAAATAACGATCGATTCTTATCTAATACTAGAGGAATAACCTTATTGCATTCCATTTTTGATGTTTTGACTATTAATGGCAACCTCTACTGAAAACGTGGAAGAATAGACTTAAAATCAAAAAGACTAAATTCTTTTTGGTAAATTACTCAAGCTGTGAGAATCAATCAATAGTTTTGATTTTAAGTCGATTCTTCCATCTCACCAATGGTTACCAATAAAAACCGAAACGTCAAAAATCCAATATAGAATGGTTATTCATCAAGTACTAGATGAGAATCAATCGCTATTTTTGATTTTAACTCGATTTCTCTATGTCTTCAGCAAAGGTAACGGATAAGAAAACAACGCAGTTACTTATAAAATTTCCTCCCAAATTTTTAGCATTTCACAGAAAGAAGCCAATCCATTCTTACTTAAGCAAGTTTAAATGAGTTAATATAAACCGTTCAAATGAATAAATTTTAAAGAATTTAAAAAAGTACTATCTTACTCTAGAGTAAAGTACTTTAAAATATAATTTTACTAAAAACTTTGTTTAACCTTTTATGTGGTCCCCAAGGTACTTAATTAGGATATTAAATTTCATCAAAATTGGTTAAGTCATTTTCAAGATATTTAGAAAAAACTAAAAAAGTACTGAAATAAAGTACTAATGTTTGTGGGCCGATATGTACCAAAAACTAATCAGCGCTTCATTTCGACGAGACCCCATGTAATTTTTGGCAAAACCGTCACGTGCTAAAATTCAACCTAATTGAATACTACAATTTGTGACTTTAATTGAGTCCATGGGTTCTGTAGTCTTTACCTGAGGAACCTTTGAAGTCGCGCTTGCCGCGAGACCGATTACAATACTTTCCCCATGCTTCGCATTGGATAAAGTAAAAATGCTAAATAACTCCATTGAAATAAAAAAATGAAATTAATAGATATTATAAAACAATTAATTATTAATAATTTACTTCATTTTTGAACGAAATCGATTCAGTACTTTTTGAGAAAATCGTCAAAAACCCCGAAAACCGTCTGATATGAAATTTCAATAGATTTGATTAAATATCTATTTAGAAAAAAAATAAAACTTTTTGCCATTTCTAGTTGATTCGCTCCCGGCGAGAAGAAATTGAATCTTTTCATACAATTTCTTTTAAACTACAAAATTCTTAAATAAAATGCTATTTTCTTATATTAGAATGATACTGTGAACCTTCAGATAGATAAAAATAATAAAATAAGATCGAGAGGGTCTGCGACTCAAGTCTCTCGCCATTAGATGGATTAAAAGTGGAATTCGGTTTATATCACGGATTTCACTAAAAAAATTTATTATATTAAAGGAAACACCAGGAAAAATAAATATTTTTGACAAATTATTTTTATTCTAACCAAAAAAAATTCATGAATATAATTTTGAAATCTTCACCTATCTTCTAAATTATTGGTCGTAGACAAATTAATTATAAAAGATTTTTGTAGTACATTTAAATCCTTAAAAATTCCAATTTGAAACGAAACATATATTTAAACATTTTTGCCTAACCCTTTGAAATACACAATTTTGTATAATAATAACCTTTGTTAAAGTAATTTCAATTATAAACAAAAATGTCTATAAGAGTCAAAGTTCTACGATGAACAATTAAATAAAGGAATTTCGTTCCAAAAAGTTATTGCAGATGATAAAATTTAGTCTGAAAATTCAAGCCCAATGATTTTTGATCAAATAATTATAATCGAAAAAAATGGAATTCGGTTGATGTCACGGATTTCGCTAAAAATCTTTAAGATGTTAAAGGAAACAACCCTTTACCCGAAACCGAAAATATATTTGAAAAATCATTTTTATTTCCACAAAAAAAAATTAATGAATATAAATTTAAAAACCTCGTCTATGCTCTAAATCAGAGTTCTTCAACCTGTGCTCCCCAGAAAGTAGGGTTCCACTCAAACGCTTTAGGGGTTTGTGAGCCAATGCTAAAATTCAAATATTAACCCGGGTTCACAACTAGAGAGATCTTTTTGTTTGAATAAATTCAAAATTATATTATATGTTATTTAAAGTTTTTATAACAAAGGCACTGACCTTGTTCATAACATGTAATATGTAATACGACACCCCACCCAAAAATAAAAATTAAATCTGGGTGTGCTACTGAACGAAGGGTTCGGTAAAAAATTCTCTAAATAAAAAAATTTTTAAGAAAAAAATAAAAACCGACTTCAAAAAATTAAATCCAACAAATAAAATACACTAAAAGGTATAAAATAATTATTATCTTAATTAGTTACAACTAAACGACGAAATATTAACATGAAATTACTTTTTGAAGTCGGTGCCAAACAAACTATACCTATAAGCGAGCGTACCCGCCAAACGTACTAAGTAAGATCCGTCGAGTGCGATTCATAAAAGGTGTATGTTTGGCACCGACTTCAAAAAGTAATTTCATGTTAATATTTCGTAGTTTAGTTGTAACTAAATAAGATAATAATTATTTTATACCTTTTAGTGTATTTTATTTGTTTCATTTAATTTTTTGAAGTCGGTTTTTATTTTTTCTTAAAAATTTTTATTTTTCTCTTTTTAGTGATGTTATTAATAGTTATCATATCATCAGAACTTGACCAAATTAATATGACACCATCCCTAAGACACCCCTTTCGGATAAAAAAAGAACCATCGAAATTGGTTCATAAACAAAGAGGTTAGGTCTAAACAAACCTAATAAAAAAGGTCTAATACCTATGAAAAAAATCGAAAAAAAATGGGACCAATCGGAAGCTAGACTGGACCCGTTTGAATGGAACCCTACGGTTAATATCCTAAAAAATTTTGGCAAAATCCGTGACATCAACCGAATTCCATTTTTTTCGATTCGAAAAATTATTTGATCAAAAATCATTGGGCTTGAATTTTCAGACTAAATTTTATCAACTGCAATAACTTTTGGAACGAAATTCCTTTATTTAATTGTTCATCGTAGAAGTTTGACTCTTATAGACATTTTTGTTTTTAATTGAATTTACTTTATCAAAAGATTATTATTATACAAATTTGTGTATTTCAAAGGGTTAGGCAAACATGTTTAAATATATGTTTCATTTCAAATTGGAATTTTTAAGGATTTAAATGTATAACAAAAAATCTTTTATAATTAATTTGTCTACGACCAATAATTTAGAAGATAGGTGAAGATTTTAAAATTATATTCACGAATTTTTTTTTGGTTAGAATAAAAATAATTTGTCAAAAATATTTATTTTTCCTGGTAAAGGGTTGTTTCCTTTAATATAATAAATATTTTTAGTGAAATCCGTGATATCAACCGAATTCCACTTTTAATCCATCTAATGGCGAGAGACTTGAGTCGCAGACCCTCTCGATCTTATTTTATTATTTTTATCTATCTGAAGGTTCACAGTATCATTCTAATATAAGAAAATAGCATTTTATTTAAGAATTTTGTAGTTTAAAAGAAATTGTATGAAAAGATTCAATTTCTTCTCGCCGGGAGCGAATCAACTAGTAAATGGCAAAAAGTTTTATTTTTTTCTAATTAGATATTTAATCAAATCTATTGAAATTTCATATCTGAGTATTATTTTCATTTATCTTTTATATGAAATAATTATTATTAAGAAATTTTCATTTTAAAGGGTAGTTTATTTGAAGTCCAATTTGAAAAAACGCTAATAACTCCGTTGAAATTTTTTTAAAAAATATGAAATTAATAGATATTATAAAACAATTAATTATTAATAAATTACTTTAATTTTGAACGAAATCGGTACAGTACTTTTTGAGAAAATGGTCAAAAACCATCTGAACCGTCAAAAAACGATGTTTTTGAAAGCACGAGATGCCTTTGAAAAAAGTTAAAAAGTCATATGAAACGAAACATTGGCTTGTGACATGGAAGTGAATTTTAAAATGTTTCTAAAACGGCCTTTCATAGACGGTTTTCGGGGTTTTTGACGATTTTCTCAAAAAGTACTGAATCGATTTCGTTCAAAATTGAATTAAATTATTAATAATTAATTGTTTTATAATATCTATTAATTTCATTTTTTTAATTAATTTCAACGGAGTTATTAGCATTTTTTCAAATTGGACTTCAAATAAACTACCCTTTAAAATACAAATTTCTTAATAATAATTATTTGATATAAAAGATAAATGAAAATAATCAGAGAGATATGAAATTTCAAAGATTTCAATAAATATCTAATGAGAAAAAAAATAAAACTTTTCCCTATTTCTAGCTGAATTGCTTCCGGAGAGAAGAAATTGAATCTTTTCATACAATTTATTTTAAACTACAAAATTCGTATTCAAAATGCTATTTTCTTGTATTATAAAAGTTATTATGAACCTCAAAATAGATTAAATCGATGAAATAAGATCGATTTCTTTCTTATTAATAATTCTTCTGGTCTCTTTTATCAAGAGGCTGAGTAGCCTGACGCCTCCCGGCATGAGCGTTGAGCGAGATATTTGTTATGGGATTCAACAAATCCATTCACTCCAGAGTATTGATATTTTTGTAACATTATAATTTAATATATTTAAATATACAATTATATAATATAATAAATAAATAAATAATAAAATAATTCTAGAAAAAAGATATATTATTATACAAAAACTTGTTGGTATTTCTAGTTGATTCGCTGCCGGAGACAAGAGATCTGAATCTTTTCATTAAATTTCATTTTAAGCACAAAATGTTTAATTAAAATTCTATTTTTCTTATAAGCATACCTTCAGATAAATCGAACGCTTTCTTTCTTATTTATAATTCTAATCGCGAAAAACTCGGCGTCCTCTATGGGAAATCTCAACGCTCTCGGGGATCACTTTTGAATATCCATAAGCTCATACTTTTTTTCGTTTTTTTTCCCAATTTGACCATGAAGGAGCACTTTTTTCGACGAATAGAAGTCGATACATTTTTAAACTATATAGATTAAATTTTCTACAATTTAAATAAAGTTTCATGTAAAGAATAATGGTAACATGAGGTTGAAATTTTGAAAAAAAACATTTTGCAAAAATCGCAGTTTTTCCTTCATAAAATGAAAACCACTCATCCTATAAACTTGATTTCATCTTATTCTAAATTTTGTTGACTTGAACGTTTACTTGGACTACTTTTTGTTAAAATTCTTAAATTTATAGATATCCACCATTTTCCATGACGGAAAATAGTCATTGTTTTCAAAAAATCGCGGTTTCTTCATAAAATAAAAACCACGCATCCTTAGGAAGTTTTATTTACTTGAACATTTACTTGGACCCATTTTTAATACAATTCTTAGATTTATAGATATCCTACTTTGGGACAATATGATCGAATTCTCAAAAGCGTTATGGAAAATTCTGGATATCTATAAATCTAAGCGTTTTATCAAGCGTTCAAAAGTAAACAAGAATTTACTATAGAGAATGAGATAGAAATCAAGTTTCTTTGATCAAGTGAAGAAGGAAAAAACGACTTTTAGCATATGTTCGATATCAATGACATTTTAAATTGTATCGAATTGTCTTTGTCGAAAACGTGCTCTTTCATGCTCAAGTTGGGGAAAAATCAGTGCGGTTTCTGGTTAATTCGCCGAAAATCTGAATCTATTACCGGCCCTACTGCACTTAAATAGATGAAATTTTTTATTATTTTACCGCGTAATTTAAAAGAGCTTTAATTTATCTAGTAGATATTTTTTTGATTTGATAGGCCGTTTTAGAGTTATTCAAGAAAAACTGAAAAAACTCTTAAATTTTCTCATTTTGTGGCGCGAAGAAAAATGTTCACAACTTTAGTTGGGTAGTAATATTCGAGTACCAATAAAGGTATTCCAACAATAAAAATTTTCAGGAGATATTTCCTGTTTATGTAATTTATCTGGACTAATAGATTTTATATTTGTTTTAAATAATTAAGTAGGGGAAAGAGGAAGTTGTTCTGAATTTAATATTTTCTATTGAGATTTGAACTGGATCGAAGGGAAGCTATACCTGCTATTGTAATAACGAATGAGAAATTACCTGAAAGGGTACAACTGGAAAGGTACCTGAGAGAGTACAATTACCCTAATATATTCAATGTGCGAACAAGGGAAGGAATGTTTAGTTAATTTATTATAATATATAATCAAAAATTGTATTTTTATACACTTCCAATTGATTATTTAAAATATTTGAATTATTAGAGAGGGCTATTTTAATTTCAGTGATTTCTAAAGTCAATTTAAGGCCTTTTCTTTCGAAATGAATGGGGATAGGGTTATTATTAGAGGTTGAATGGTTGGATTGATGTAAGTGAATTGGGAAGTGAGGTCTACCTAGCTACTATCTTACTCAAGTTTTATTGTTTCACCTAGAACCAACAAATAACTCGTTAAAAATTTTTAATATAAGAGTTCACATTGCCAATAGAAGTAGACTTAGGTATTTTATATTCAATTTAGGGAAAGTCAGTCATTCTATTGCCATTCAAATTTTGAAAGATAGTTAAAATTTTCTTCAAAATTCAAAACACTCAACTACTTTTATTTAAATTATTATTCGGTGATGGATTAGTAAAATATAGGGCCCTAGAGGAAAAGATTTTATCTTGGGCCTCACTCACCCCATTTTATTTAAAGAAAGTTAAAAATTATATAAATAGGTATAATATTGAAATTTCGATATACGAGAAATATCATAGTGAAATTGTCCGGTTCCGCCAAATCTCAGACTAATTGAAACCCGACTAATCAACTAGATAGATATAAAAAAATGAAAATTGGTTTAAAGTAACTTAAATTTTTTAAACTATATAATCTTCGAAACTAATATGATACGCCCTTGCTTTATTATTTTATTACCATTTTCTATTGTGATTCATTCGCCCGATAACTTTTCTCTTGCGAGATGCATGCGAGGTATATTAGTCACTATTAATAACATCACTAAAAGAAAAAAATAAATATAATTTTTATAAAAATAAATAAAACCGAGTTCCAAAAAATTTAAAACTCAAAAATAAAATGAAATAAAAAAGATATAAAATAATAATCTAATTTAGTTACAACTAAACGACGAAATATTTATATAAAATCATAAAATTTGCTAAACAAACTATATAAGCGAGCGTACCTCCCAAAACATATCAAAGTAAGATCCGTCGAGTTAGATTCATAAATGTATATGTTTGGCACCGACTTAAAAAGTAATTTCATTTTAATATGTCGTCGTTTAACAATTAAATTAGATTATTATTTTATACATTTTAAGTGTATTTTATTTTATTTTTGAGTTTTATTATTTTATTTACATTTAATTTTTCAAATTAAAAATTTTTTTTATAAAAATCATTTTCTGACTCCTAATAACCGGAAATATATCCAAATCTAAAATCACTTTTGGTTTTATTTCATTTTATGTCTACGAAACAACTTCGCAATTTCTTTTAATTTTTTATTATTATCTAAAAATGTCAATATTTTTCTAGAACCACCACCTATCTCCTTAAAAGTTATCAAAAAAACACTTTTTCATGCATAGTCCCTACATACTTGACCATACTGGTAAAGAAATAATGTTTAAAAAAAAAAATTACAACTTAAATATTTTAATTTTGGCCATGTATTTTTTATTTTAAGATTTAACAATAATTAAGATTGATCAAGAAAAAGTTGTCTCTTCATCTTCAATTCGGCGACCACCATTCCTGGTCCTGAAAATTAAATGATCGATCAGCTGAGAGCACGCATTACAAGCCATTCGTAGTTTCTCTTCAATTGATGCTCGATTATGCTGGGCGTATATCTTGTTCCTGCAATTCCAATTTGAGTCGAGATACATTGGCCATTTTATCTTTACTCTTAAGAGGTGCTTTGAATAGATTGTGCCTGTTGAGTGATTTACATTGCGCTTCAACTTCCCGAATTGTGTCTATCAGCTGAATCGAGCCTGTTGAGCAAGTTTGCTTTTATTTCGCTCACATCGGTTAGGAGGATTAAATATTCAGCTGGCCTGGGGCATGCTGCCAAACGTGGTTACGGGAGGAAAAAAAGGGTGTCATTTGTGAAACTAATTCATCTTTACTCTTAAGAGAGTGCTTTTAATATGGGTGTGCCTGTTGGTAAGGGTGTAGAAGACACGCTGTGCGATTTTTAGCACCTTTTGCATTGACGACCACATCGAGGTGTCTCGACGGGAGATGGTTAACGGTAATTGGTCCTCACAGGGTACCCCAACTCTCACTATTGGCTCCCCGTGCCACACCCCGAACCTTTGTTGGTCTGCAGGCTAAACGCGGCTGAGGAGCGGCAGATATGGCGAAATCGCAGCGTCTGTTTCCCATGTTAGGGGCGGCTTCCGGCGGCGTCTGTTTCCCATGTTAGGGGCGGCGATCTCAAACCGAGGAAGGCAATGGGAAACCACCTTGGTCAATTTCTCCCAGAACTGACTTATGACTCCTGTTACGATGTTCCGGATTATTAAGACCTCCGATCGGATCTCCGGGGAGGTCAACTGAAGGGAGAGATAAGAAACCTAGTTAGAATTGGCGCATGGAACGTGAGAGGGGGCTTGCAGCCGGGGGAAGTTCCGGATAGTCGAGATGGAGATGGAGCGTGTCGGCATCTCTCTCTTATGGGGTGGCCCTGAAACCCATTGAAAGAAGCAGGCATTTCAGGACGAGTGGATGCCGGTTTCTCTGGGAAGCCACAATGTCAGTAGCGTCCTTTGTTGTGGTGACTCCGGCTCTATCTAAAAGCGTGATATCATATAGATCTATAAACAGCCGTATTATTGTGTTGAAGATGAATACCCTCCTTTTATTTTAAATATCTGTACAAATTTACGCTCCACTGCTGATGCTGAAGATGAGGTAATTGATGAATTCTACAATGAGCTAGAGTCTGTGATTCAGAGTATACCGGACCGGGAAATTATAACAATAACGGGTGATTTTAACGCGAAAGTAGGTACAACTACGGAAGATATTCATATAAGAGGTGTTGTAGCGGAAAATACAGTCTTGGAGAAAAAGAAATCAACGAGGATCAAGACTCATCCAATTCTGTTTAGATAATTACTTTACGATAACAAATACAACATTCCAACATCACAAACGTCGCCTGTATACCTGGACGTCTAATGGATTACATCGAAAACCAGATAGATTACATTCTCATGAGAACGAGATGGAGATCTTCAATACGGAATGAAGACGCTCCGAAGTGGATCCGATCATCAATTACTTGTAGCCGAATTCTGTCTGAAACTAAAAAATGTAACATCCAGAATGTCTATCGAAACTTTTAAAGATCTAGATTCTACGAATTTCTAATGAAAATAGCTGGTAACAACCCCAAGTACAACTACCTTTCATCTTCTGCTAATGTAGAGATTTGGACATCTACAAAAGAACTTATTAAAAGTACAAGTAGGTGCAACCTCAAAAAAGTAAAGAAATTCGTATTGGTTCTGGATGGAACAATGCTATTGATTGAAAAGGCGCGTCCTAAAAACGCTAGGGGAAATAACAATGAATTGATGATCAAACAACTGAACAAGAATATCAAAGCGGCATGTCGGAGGACAAAAATAGCTATTATAAAGAAATTGTGCTCGGAGAAATGCCCAAAGCATGCTGAGCATAATAATTCTAAAAAGATCTCTTTAAGACAATAAAATTAATCACTCGTGAGTTTAGTCCTGGGTCTTGGGCGCTCCAATTCGGTGGAAAATCTAGTAATTCAATTGGAAAACATGCAAAATATGGAGGGGGACTGGTGTATATCAGGGGATCACCTCTACAACAATACAATCTTTTGAAAATGAGCCTGGTATTTTAAGTCTGAAGTATCTCATGCCATAAATTCACTGAAGAACGGCAAATCTTCCGGATCAGATCAAATTACAGCAGAGATCTTGAAAGGTATGGGAGACATAGGAACGGCAAGAATTAGAGATATTTGTAATAGGGTATGGGATACTGGAAAATGGCCTGATGACTGGGTCCGCTCAATTTTAATCCCATTTCATAAAGGTCCCAAAAAGCATATGTGACAATTATAGACTAATCGCTTTAATGCCTCATGCTAGTAAAGGTTGCTTTCCATCATTCACGAAAAAGATTAAAGCATATCGTCTGGCAGATTCACCTAATCAGACTGGTTTTGTAAAGGAAAAGGAACCCCGAGAACAAATTCTAAACATAAGACTCATAATTGAAGAAACTAAGAGAATACTATCACCCAGTTTATTTTGCTTTGTAAGGAGACTACTATACCCAAAGCATTTGATAGCCACAATGGCCAAAGCTCTGGAAGATTCTGGAAGGCATGGGCGTTCCCATACATCTAATAACATTAATAAGAGTCTATATGAAAACAACTCCGGGGTGGTTAGGGTTGAGAACAGTCTGTCGAATGAGTTTGCTGTGTGGAGGCAGGGGTGCGTCAGGGGTGTATTTTGTCGCCGATTCTGTTCAACATATATGGGGAATATGTCATGCGAAGGGTCCTGGGGGCTGGGATGGTGGCGTCTCTGTGGGAGGGATAAAAATAACTGATTTAAGATATGCGGATGATACGGCCCTACTCGCCAACTCGGAAAAGAAGAACTAGTTCGGCTACTTGGCAAACTTGGAAAAGTAAGCGAAGAGTTTGGACTGAAGATCAGCAAAGCCAAAATCATGACTGTCGACCGTGCTAATGACAATATGCCTAGCATCAGAAATCGGGGAGTTACAATGTGGTTGACCATTTCATATATCTCGGGTCCATGATAATGACAACAAAGGCGGCGCTTTTTGATGCTGAGATAAACAGGCGCATACAGATGGGGAGATCAGTAATGACGAAGCTAAAAAAAACATGGCAAGATAACAGCTTAACCACTAATACAGAATTTAGTCGAATCGCTGGTTTTCCCTGTCATGCTATACGCATCAGAAACATGGACAGTGACAGGTCCAACGCTTGAAGAATGGTGTGACTGGGCTATGGTGTTGGAGGAGGATGCTTTAAAAAGCGAGTCCCCTGGACACGACGAACAAATATCTCGATTCTTGGTGAAGTCGGGGCGTTAGCGGCTGTCAGTATCGTGCTCACAAGGGTCATGAGATATTTTGGACATCACCCGTGCCAATGATGGATTTGAACGAATCATTATTGATCCAAGGAAAAGTGGAGGGTTCACGAAGGTGAGGCGGGTCACCGGCCAGATAGGTGTAGGTGTTGGCGCTGGTCTCGGAAGGCACTGTGGAGGCTCGCGATCGCTCAGATGAGGAGGGTGCTCCACAAAAATAAAGTGTGGGAGCATGGAGTTACCGGCTTCTGATAGAGAAGGCGACTACGAAGAAGAGGTGGTGAATTTCCATTGCGCTTCAAATTCACGAATTGTGTCTATCAGCAATTCGAGCCTATTGAGCAAAGTTTGCTTTTTTATTTCGCTCACATCGGTTAGGAGGATTAAATATTCAGATGGCTTCAGACATAATAGCAAACGTGGTTACGGGAGGAAAAAAGGCGTCATTTGTGGGAAACTCATTATAATTCTTCATCTTTGGAGGCTGCTTTTAATATAGATTGTGCCTGTGGTGTATTTACATTTGCCCTTCAAATTCACTAATTGTGTCTATCAATGAATTCGAGCCTTTTGAGCCAAGTTTGGTTCTTTAGTTTGGTTATTGATTTGAGTAATATTCAGCTGGCTTACAGACATAATAGCAAACTTGGTTACGGGAGGAAAAAAGGGTGTCATTTGTGGGAAGCTCATTATAATTCTTCCATCTTTACTCTTAAGAGCTGCTTTTAATATAGATTGTGCCTGTTCATTGAATTTCCATTTGCGCTTAAACTCCGAATTTAATCTCAGCTGAATTCGAGCCTGTTGAGCCAAGTTTGCTTCTTTAGTTTGCTTATCGGTTAGTAAGTTAAATATTCAGCTGGCTTACGGACATAAAGCGTGGTTACGGGAGGATAAAAAAAGGACTCATTATAATTCTTCATCTTTACTCTTAAGAGCTGCTTTTAATATAGATTGTGCCTGTTAGTGAATTTCCATTTGCTTCAAATTCAGGAATTGTGTCTCCTTCTAGCCTGTTGAGCCAAGTTTGCTTCTTTAGTTTGCTGTATTAATGTTAATTTTGTTTTAATTTGTTCTACTTTTTTTAAAACTTTCCAATAATTTATTTTAATAATATTTTTAACTTCGTATGTGACATTTTCTTGATCGGAAAATTGTTTTCGTGACAGTTTTTCATGTTGAAAAAATAAAAAAATGAAATTAAAACATAATATTCAATAATTGGGGTACAAAATGAGGCACTATATTAAAATACATACTCTATGATACAAATCGATAACTCGATTTTTAATGTATGGGTCGGTTTGTTCGTCCATTATTTTCTCTTTCAATATTATATTGAATAATATTTTTTCTTCTTTAATCTAAAAATATCAAAAAATGATTATATACAATTCAATAATAAGTATTTATAAAAATAAAAAAATTGAATTTTCAAAATATACATACTTGTTCTAATTCGTCGCTTATTTCGCTTGTAAGAAAAATTCATTACTCATATGTAGTACAGGTATTCTTCGTCTTGAACTTTGCTAAAAAGAAAAAATAATTGAAGCTACTTATTTATTTTCAATGAGCCATAAATCAATAATTTATTATAAAGTAACCGAAATTTAAAAAAATTTTAAATTCTTGGTCGGTTTCCCATATATATATATATATATATATATATATATATTTTGTGAAATCTACGTAGGAATTTTTTTTTTGCCCCCCCCTCCCCCCGTCACCCCATAGTATCTGATAAATTGATTATGTCCTCATGACTGCTTTCACAATGATGATATTTTTTCATAGATTTCAATTCTTTTCAAAAAGTCATCATCACTGTGTTCTTTTTCAAAATTTAAAATTTTTTTCAAATTTTCATTTTTCATTTTCTGTAATTTTAATTTGAAATTTTTCATTCTGAAAAAATCAAATTCACTTGTATTTACATTTAGATATGTATTAATGTAATTTAAAACATACGGTACAATATGGTTATGGTAGAAAAAATTAAGTTTGAAAATTATTTTTAATACTCAACAAGGCATGATTTTTATTATTTCATGCATTTTAGAGAATTTACCTGCTTATATTTTTAATGAAAATAATTTTATTTTACATACCTAATTAATATTTTAAATAAAATAGACATCTTTTTAGGGATTACCCATTAATTATTCTAATTTATTTCAAAGAAAAAATAAATAATCAATTTCATGTCATTTGCAAATTTTTGAAACAAATTTTGTTCCCTCAGAATTTTTTTATAAAATAATTTTAAAATTTAACTTAGTCACTTTTTTGTATTTTTTTGTAAAATCTCTATAATTTCTCTCTCTGATTTTATAATTAATGGTTTAATAGTCAGAAATAACATGAGCAATTGCTTATATATAGGTACTACAGACATTTCTTCACTTTTTAAATTTTAAAAAATTCTAAAGATATATAAAAATTTCAGTTTTAAAATTTTTTTTTAATAAAAATGAGGTTTGTAATTAAAAAACTAATTTAAACTGTAATTTGGGAAAGATATTGTCTAGTTAACATGAATAATTTAAATAACCATTTGAAAAGATACCAGCCAAAATGTCTTGGAGTGGCTTGACAAAGAAATTTTAATTTATTTTCTATTATTCCTTCTTCAGTGAATTTATCCAACTTTTACCTACTTTGTAAATCAAATTTCTTCTCTTTTTTAAGAGCTATTAACAGAGACAGTGGAGGGTATACGTCGGTATACGGCGTATACCCTATGATCTGAACAAATAGACTATCCTGAAAATTATAATAAAAAACTTTCCCAATCCATATATAAAAGCGAAATACCATTCACTCACTCACACAACACGAAAATCTCTAAACTACTAGACCTAGGGGCTTGAAATTTAGTATATTGGTACTTTATACGCCATAGATGTCAGCTAAGAAGGGATTTTACAAATTACTAGATCTGTGATTGGCTGATTCTGTTGCCATGTTTTTGTTTACTCAAATTCTGTTTTTTTTTTTTTTTTTTTTAATGATGAAATTATATATAAATAAAAACATGAAGAATAACCATTCTACATTGGATTTTTGATTTTTTCGCTTAATTATTGGTAACCATTGATAAAGACATAGGTATGGAGTCAAAAAATGAAAATTCTAGCCCTTTGGACCAAACTAATGAATTCTATAACCTTTTTTGTCTCTCCTATGACCAAGTAAGGCGTATGTTTTTTACAAATGTTAAAAAATATGAAAAAAAAATAAAGTAAAATTAGGATTTAAGACTGTTTTACCATTTGTTTTTGTGCTATATTTTTAAATGTTCTATCAGTTTCAATTTATAGAACTTTGATCGTCTTATAAATATTTAAATATGAAAATTCTCTAAACTTATGACAATAAAAAAAAAAAAAAATACTTTATGATCTAGTAAATTTTTTCCAATACTAAATATATTAATTATTCTGATTACTCTCTTCAAATAGCTATCGAAACACAGTGTAATTATCTTTAGTTTAGGAAACATAGTCATGAAACGGATAACTGTAAAATTTGTTCCGAATCCTGATAAAGGGTTTTCTATTTCGGCGTCCGTTTCAAATAGATTTTGTAATTTTCAAAATTTGAGAAAGGGGATTTGGGTTGCCAAATCATCCGTGATTACGTTGTCGCGATGATAGAAGCCTGTCTTCGGAGCTTGAATTTTTGACGACTGGGGCGAATATAAAAATTCCTAAAATATCGTAAATAAATTTTAAAAGGCCTATTTAATAAAACTATACTTGATGAGGTGCCAAAATGTCCTATTTTTTCGACTTTGACTATTGAACGAACTGTAGAGATCAACAAACTCTGCCTACATATTAAATTCAAAAAAACAATAATAAGTTTAGGAGTACAGAGGCAATGAATTCTCATTAAAGTATTCCGATTTAGACTTTTGAGTTATGGAATCCTAATAGTAACAAAATTAAATGGTCGATGTCACATTATTATATAATTACCTCATTATCTCTCTTTCTTTTCTTTTTGCTTTTACATAAACAATTGCCTAAAGTAAAATCCATTAGAAATTAATAATTTAATTTAATGTAAATTCATACCCATTTTCTGTTTTTTTTTGATTTTTTTGAATTTATTTCTCGTTTTTTTTTTGTTCTAACGTTTTTAGCCTTGGGAGCACAGCAGCCTATTCATTGTTCGAATTAATTATAGACTTCAAACAAACATGCCGTTGCTAGGATTCGATACAAGAGTGGGCTAGAGATCCCATCACATACTATTAAATGGCATTTGTGCCTGTATTTATTTATATATATATTCTCTGAAGCATATATGTCTGTCCCCCTAGAAATATTCAATCAAATAACTCCTAAGCTTTTGTCTCTACGACAAATTCCATTAGATTCAAAATTGTAGAGGATATAATTTTTTATATTTTTGTTTAAAAAATTTGGAAAATAACCACCCAAATTGGTGGGTCAAAAATGAAAGTTTAAAATTCATGTGTTGAAAAAAAAATTTCCAAAACTTTTTATTTAGAGGACATAATAAATTGCATATTTGCACTTCAACATAAAAATTCTTGATTAATATTTCCTTAAATACCACTATGTACCCAGATTGTTCCTTTCTAAATTTGAGAGGAAGCAACATTTTTTGTTCTTTTTAAAAAAATTTTACCAATGAAAAAAGAAAAGAAATTCAATCCGCAAGATTCTAAAAGGTCTTGGCACAGACTCTTTCATGTGCCTACTGGTTAGCTTAAGAGACGAAATAATGTTTTCTCTTATTATCTCGACAGCCAAAATATATACCTAATGATTCATACATATAAGCAATATATCTTTACTTTACCATACAGGGTATGGTCAAGTATTGTAATCGTGCATGAAAAAAATCGATTTTTTTCCTTCTTTTCGAAATATTTCAAAAACGGCTGAAGAAAATTACCAGGCAAAGCCATGGCATTTCCTTCTAAAAAAGCTCTAATAAGTGAACATCCAGAAAAAATTATATTTTTGAGAAAATAGTGACAGTAATTTTTGTCAATGTCTGTTGTCTGTCTGTTAGTTGAGTCTGTGCGTTATCAAATATTTGTGGACGAGCTAGCTAAAGCTAGTGTGACCGCCCGAAACCAAATTCCGCTGGTTTATTTTATAGAGATTAAGAGCTGATTAGATTTTTGGTGCATTTCGAGGGGAGGGGGTTAAAAATTAAAAATCTAGCCTATTTGAGCAAACTCAATAAATTTTGTAAACACTCCAGTGGGACCCCAGAAGTCTAAACATGCAAAACTATTTACTTCCCTTGAATATAAATAATTTTATTAAAATTGGATGTTGATGAAGGCAGTCCACGATTGGTTGTAAAAAATGAACCTATTGGTTTTATTATCTTACATTTATTCGTTAAACCGACGTTGATTTGAACTACTTTCATTGACTTTTCGTTACCCTGAAGAAGGAGAGAATAAATCTCCGAAAAGTCGGTTTAACGAATGTAAGATAATAAATCCATTATAGTCTCATTTTTTTACAACCACTGTGGACTGCCTTCATCAACATCCACCAACAAGCCTTTTAGTCCGTCTCCTAAAGAAAAAACGCTATCAATTTTATTAAATATTAAATATAAGTGAGGGGCCAGCTTGTATGGAAATTTGCAAAAGTCAAATGGATGGCCACATCAGAACACGTCAGCTTATTTTATTTGTGAATGCCACCTAATCCATTTTTAATTTTAATAAATAGTTTTTTTCCTTGTGAACTAAACCATTTTTCCCTAAAGTAAAATTGGTTCTTTCTTTAAAAAAATTCAATTTTATATAATACAGGAGAAATTTATGAAAAATAAGTTTCCCTGTCGACTGTGGTCAGAGTTGTGTATGAAAGTCAAAAATAGAATGAGATAAAGATATGACATACCTTTATTTATTATTCTCATGCGAGCGTTGAGACATTTGTCATATCGCTTGATAAGCTTCAAGAATCAAGCATTCAGGGCTTTGCATATGGAAAAAACGTTGAGCGGCGCTATGGGCGAGAGCGACACGGCAGGAAAACGCGCAAGTCACCGATACACCATTGGGTAGAGGTCGCTTTTTAAATCAAGCAGATGGCGCTGTTTCAGTGCCTGCGCAAAGCGAGACCAGCCTCTCATTTGAGCCCCAGTAGGTATGGAGAGAAGGTGCGTTTTAATTCGTGGTCAAGGAGGAAGTGAGCGGTTATCCGCTATAGTGCTTGCGTGATGTCAGGAACAGAAATTCATAACCGCCTCATTTCTTATTGAAGTCTATGGGCCAGGTGTGATGTCGACCGTGGTGCGGAGATGGTGTCGCACATTCAGTGGTGGACGTCAGCAAGTGGAGGACATGCAAGGAAAGGAAAGCTGGACGGACGCGCACGGCCACTACAGATGCAAATGTCAGGAAGGTGGATGACATGATTAGAGCGAACCGGCGTATCACCATCGATGAAGTAGCGGATGAACTTGGGAGATCTCATGAGCGAGCTCAAAACATCATCAGCATTCCTTCTGAAAGTGTGTAACCTTTCTAAGCATAGCCGTTCAACGCTTCTTCCATATGCAAGCCCTGAATTTTTTCTTGGAGGACTTTTGCTTTGAAACATCGGAAGCGATATGACAAATGTCTCAACGTACTCGTACGAGAATAATAGTATGTCTGCTCTTTAATGTCTCATTCTATTTTTTGACTCATAATAATATTCCACAGTCGGCGAAAACTTATTTTCAACTTCTCCTCATATAATTATTTAATACTATTACCTATTGATTTTAATAAAAATATTTTTTTATTAATTTTTATCCCTAATAATAAATATATAATATTATATAAAATAATTTATTTTATCCCACTATAAAATAAAATAACAAACTAATTTGAAAAATATATAAAAATTCAGTTGATTAAAAAAATTGCATTTTGTCCAATAATGTACAAATGATCAGGCACATTTCTTGAATTCTTGTTTATTAGGAAAAATAACTTAAAATAATACACATAACAAGTATCTTCAATCAATAGTTAGTAAAAAATTCTCACACCCAATTAAAACAAAAGAAATAAAAAATATTCAAATAACTTTTAAGTTTGTTTTTATTAAAATTAAGTAATTTCAATACATAAATAATTTATTGAAAACATTTTAATACTAAAATATTACAAAATTATAATTTTTCTTTTTCTTTTGTAAATTTGTGAATATGGTCGAATCAGGTTGTCACTCGAAAAAAAAGTTGAAAATAATATATTTTATAAAATTTGAAAATAGAGAATATCTTATATGAAAAATTAAATTACTATCATAAATATTATTTATTCAGTATATATTCTAATAATTTAATATATTTCTTTTCGAATCTTGCTGATTTAATTTCTGGTTACTGTTCATCTTCAAAAACTTTGAATATGATATTTATAAGTATAAATAATCGAATTATATGTAAAGAAAGTATATATGTTTTAATAATTGATGTATGTATAAAAAATAATTGAATAAATGATATTTTTTAAAGAATGTTGTTATTTCGAGATATTTATATTTTTACAAATAATTATATTTATTATATATTTTGACAAATTCATGAGGGTATTGTACTCCATTGACTGGGGTATTATAAACATGAAAAGTAGACATCTATGCTAAGTAAAGTAATATTTTTTCCAAAATTGAACTTGAGCCACTTTCAAAATAAACGGCTCATATTGGTCAATTCATTTAGAGAAATAGAATAATTTATATTAATATAGCTCATTTTAAATTTGAGAAAACTAATTAATGTCAATAAATTCAATTCTAAGTTATCTAGTCTGATCCTTTCGTAGAAAACTACGCAGATCCGATTTTGATTTCATTTTTTATTTATATCATACTTAGGCTCATAAAACTTCATGACTTTTATTTTTTATCATGATTAAAAATTAACTTTTAATCATTTTAAATTTCCATCTGGGTTAATTTATTTAATAACTTACTTTGTCTACCTGGATGCATAGATTTCTACGCATATGGAATAAATTCAAAAATAGCGATTGATTCTTATTTAATAGTCGAGGAATAACAATTTTACATTAGATTTTTGACGCTTCGATTATTATTGGTAACCATTACTGAAGACATTGAGGTATCGGCTTAAAATCAAAAATAACAATCGATTCTTATCTAATACTAGAGAAATAACCTTATTGCATTCCATTTTTGATGTTTTGACTATTAATGGCAACCTCTAATGAAAACGTGGAGGAATCGACTTAAAATCAAAAAGACTAAATTCTTTTTGGTAACCAACTCAAGTTTGAGTTGTTTGTCATAAAAGAATTTAGTCTTTTTGATTTCAAGTCGATTCCTCCACGTTTTCAGTAGAGGTTGCCATTAATAGTCAAAACATCAAAAATGGAATGCAATAAGGCCATTCCTCTAGTATTAGACAAGAATCGATCGCTATTTTTGATTTTAAGTCGATTCCTCCATGTCTTCAGCAATGGTTACCAATAAAAACCGAAACGTCAAAAATCCAATATAGAATGGTTATTCCTCAAGTACTAGATGAGAATCAATCGCTATTTTTGATTTTAACTCGATTCCTCTATGTCTTCAGCAATGGTTACCAATAAAAACCGAAACGTCAAAAATCCAATATAGAATGGTTATTCCTCAAGTACTAGATGAGAATCAATCGCTATTTTTTATTTTAACTCGATTCCTCTATGTCTTCAGCAATGGTTACCAATAAAAACCGAAACGTCAAAAATCCAATATAGAATGGTTATTCCTCAAGTACTAGATGAGAATCAATAGCTATTTATGATTTTAACTCGATTCCTCTATGTCTTCAGCAAGGATATTTTGTCGGGGATATTTTGTCCGGGGATATTTTGTCCTTGGGATATATATTGTCGGGGGATGTTTTGTCGGGGATATTTTGTCGGGGGATGAAATGTCGCGGTACCGTAAATATGACCCGAAAAAGTTTCTGATCAACCCTTCATCCCATAAAGTGGGTGACTACCATTAATGAAAAATTTCCGTAAAAAATGATTTCTCCTAAATTTTAGATCAATTCTAAATCACTAAGTGTAAATATGACCCGAATTGACTATTTCTTCTTTTACCTGTTCCTTGAGTCGGTTTAAAGCTATCAAGCACTACATATTATGGGTTTATAATGCATATTTTAAGTTAAAATGAAAGTTTTTGTCGAGAGTAGCAGAATTTTTATATATTGAAGGAGACAACAAAAGAGTGTGTCTTCTGCTGGAATTATAAATTTTATTTATTTATAACGAGACTATAGTTTCGAGGGCTTTATGGATATCAAACTATTTTCAAATCCTCTAGAACATTGGGATCTGATGATAATAAGAATAAGAAAGACAAAATTCAAAAAATGGACAAAAAAAGGTGTCTATTCCATAACATGTGGAGAATGTGATTCGACCTATATAGGAAAAACAGAACGAAATTTAAACACACGCATTTCGGAACACAAAAGAGTTTTTAAAGGGGGTTCGGGGCATAGTGCATTTGCAGACCATTTAATCTCCGAGAAACATTGTTTTCCAGATGAATCAAATATTAAATTAATTAGATCAGAATTAGATCCCTTAAAAATTAGTATTTTCGAATCGTTAGAAATTTTAAAATCATACAATAATTCACCAAAAAAATTCTTAAATCGGAAAATAGAAATTCCCGAAAGCTTTATTTTAAAAATAGCCGCTAAAATATAAACTTCACGAACGCCACCTACAGCCAAAATAATAAAACAAGTATAAATTTCAATTCTTAACTTGCCCACCCTGTATAATTTCTTTACCTAACCACATGAAAGATTTTAACCTTTCATTCATAAATTAATTCCTGTGAATCCATTGTAATAGACTGATGAAGAGGGCAAAGCCCTCGAAACTATAGTCTCGTTATAAATAAATAAAATTTATAATTCCAGCAGAAGACACACTCTTTTATTGTCTCCTTCAACATATTTTTAGTGCATATTTCCTTTTAAAGTGCATATTTTTAGTGCATATTTCGGCTTTTTTAAATGTAAATATTTTGCTGTTTTTTAGTGCATATCGCCCGAACCCTAATAATAAGTACTAGATTTTAGTAGTATAAAATTATTTAACCCCTTCGAGCCCGGAGGTAACTTCCCCCCCACCTCGTCAGTCCTAAAAATATGAAAACCACAATAAAACGTTCGCGCTCTTTTGTTTTCCTGCAAATATTTTCTGTTTGGATGCTTCTGAATTGACCTCTAAATAAATAATATTATCTACAATCCCATCGATTTCCTATGTCCATCTTTTTTACCCCTACATTCCTTTAACAAACAATGCATCAATATTTCCTCGAAATAAGATAAGCCATCCACTAATATTGATTTAGAAAACTGGTGATTGTTTGTCTAAAACTGGTGACTTTTTTTTTAAATGTTTGGCAACTCTGTTCTGGAGTCAAATTTGAAATTCAAATATGCTATTAAGATAAAGATTAACTTTAATCAACTTTAATGACATAACTCTTCAGTCCAAAGGTTAAATTTTAGTAAAGATTTTGTACTAACATTTGTATCCATTTATTCATTTGCTGTTTTTTTTTTTATTTATAAATATTGTTTTAAAATGTCATTATATTTTAGAAGAATAACATTAAAAAAAATATCTTTGTACAAATCATTTTCCACTCAAGAACAGCAACACATTGAAATTAAATATCTAGAAAATACAGGAATTGCAATTTTAGGGTTAAATAGACCTGAAAGAAAAAATGCTCTGAACCGAACTATGCAATCTCATTTATTACAATCAATAAACCAATTTAAAAATATCAAACCATTACGAGTAGTGGTTCTTTCAAGTCTAGTGCCAAATATCTTTTGTGCTGGAGCTGATATAAAAGAACGATCTAACATGAAAGAGAATGAAATTGATTCATATGT
>JALMQS010000070.1:6456389-6482957 GCA_024734495.1 Forficula auricularia
CTAGAAATAAATTCAATCAAAAATCATCAAACTATAGTCGATTACGTCTTCAGAGCTAATGAAGCTCTTGGCCAGATCCCCATGAATATATAGAATCTTTGGAAAATAGGCCTAATCGATACTACCAATTTTGCATTGAATTTAGACTTTAAAAAATACCAAAAAGTGGGGACAATCACTCAAATAATCAGAAAATAATTAAAAACTAATATCCTACTGAGAAAGTAACATATTATTCAACTATTATGCATCTAGAAATAAATTCAATCAAAAAATCATCAAACTATAGTCGATTACGTCTTCAGAGCTAATGAAGCTCTTGGCCAGATCCCCATGAATATATAGAATCTTTGGAAAATAGGCCTAATCGATACTACCAATTTTGCATTGAATTTAGACTTTAAAAAATACCAAAAAGTGGGGACAATCACTCAAATAATCAGAAAATAATTAAAAACTAATATCCTACTGAGAAAGTAACATATTATTCAACTATTATGCATCTAGAAATAAATTCAATCAAAAAATCATCAAACTATAGTCGATTACGTCTTCAGAGCTAATGAAGCTCTTGGCCAGATCCCCATGAATATATAGAATCTTTGGAAAATAGGCCTAATCGATACTACCAATTTTGCATTGAATTTATAGTTATATTTTTTTGAAAATTTGTCTCTACCCCGTGGGGGTCAGATTTTAGCTGGTTGCCTCGAGTCGGATTCGAACCCGTGTCCCCTGGTTAGCTCGCTGTCACGCTACCGCCTAGCCTATCTGACCCCCCAATCAGAATTTGTTAAAAGTTTGAAAAATAAACAATGATTATAACATATAGCAGCAATGACCCTCGAAGTCGACGCGCCCTTAATAAACACCTAACTTATTAAAATATTGTTTCGAAAATGTTTTAAAATATATATTTTTTTTTTTTTAAGTTTGTCTATTTGAATATAACTCTAAGTCCAAAAGTGCAGTCGTAATGATTATCAAAAAGATTTAGAAAAGAGACCATTCTTATAGTATGTATTATGGAAAAAATTTTCAATAAAAAGCAGTTAAGGACCTATCGAAAATAGGAATTTCTTTGCTCAAATGGCCTAGATTTTTAATTTTTAAACCCCTTCCATCCCTCTTAATTTTGGGTCGATATTCAGTAAAATCTAATCAGCTCTGCTAGCTAGTCCACAAAAATTTGATAACTTACACAGACTATCAGACTAACTAACAGACATTTTGACAAAACAATTAAAATCTCGAAATATATAATTTTTTGGATGTTCACTTATTAGCCATTTTTGTAGACCGAAATGCCATGGTTTTGCTCAATTTTTTTAATTAAAATAGTATCAGCAGTTTTTGAGATATTTTGAAGTAAAGAAGCAAAAAAACACTTTATTCATGCACGATTACAATGCTTGACCATGCCCTTTTTGGTAAAGTAAAAAATATTTAATTCAATTTGAGGTTAGTAGAATAAAACATAATTTTGACTTTTCTAATCGCAAAATTTTAGATAAAGAATGAAACTTGGAAAAAATATTCATTTTGGAAATGATCGGAATTATAAATAACAAAGATTCGATTAATAAATGGATTGTTTTTCGAATGTTTATAAAAAAATTTAGAGAAAGATAAATTTTTTAATAAATAAGATTATATTTTCATTTAAAGGTAATCTGGTGACCTGGACAATCTGTAAAATTGTCTATTTTTAAAAATGTTAAATATCTTAGTGATGCTTTTCTAAATACAAGAGAATGCAACTTTTTCTTTTATTTTTTTTGAAAAAATTTTGTCATTTTCGAAAAAGGAAGAAATTCTCCCGAAACGTTTGACTTTAAATAAGCATATTTTGGATTGTTTTTACTATGCCATAGAGGAGTATGGACAAGTATTGTAATCGTGCATGAAAAAAGTGTTTTTCCTTCTTTTTTCGAAATATCTCAAAAACGGCTGAAACTATTTTTGATTAAAAAAATTGAACGAAACCAAAGCATTTTGCTCTACAAAAAAGCTATAATAAGTGAACATCGAAAGAATTGTATTTTTTGAGATAATAATTGTTTTATCAAAATGTCTGTTAGACTGTCCGTCTGGTTGTCTGGTTGTACTTAGTCTGTGCGTTATCAAATTTTTGTGGACGAGCTAGCTTAAAAAGTAGTGTGAATATCGAAAGGAAATTTCACATGTAGTTTTAGTCCTTTGAGTTTAAGAGCTGATTAGATTTTGGTGCATATCGATTAAAAATTAAGGGAGGTGGAGGGGATTAAAAATTAAAAATCTACGCCGTTTGAGCAAACTTAACCAAATTTTCTATACATAATCATAATTTTTATTCACTAAGGGCCGGCAAACAAAACAACAGAAAGATTCATTCACTATACTGAAAAATTATTGAGAAAAAAAATCACCAAATTAAAAATTTCAAGTCAATTTTCTATTTGAGATCACGCAATGGCTCACTTAATTATATACCCAGAGACCCGGAACGATTAAGTATTTGGCGGGAAAGTGTTAAATATTTTGAAAAAAATTAAGTTTAATTATTCTTTGTAGATATTTAAAATAGATCAATCTAATTATTTTTCTCTAGGGACATCAAACAGAACAACAAACAGATTCATTCACTATTGAGAACAATTAATTTTAAAAAAAATTCACCAAATTATCTATTTCAAGTCGATTTTCTATTTGAGATCAGGCCATGGCTCACCATATTATTTACCCAGAAAGCCGGAAGGATTAAGTATTTCGCGGGAAAGTATTAAATATTTTGACAAAAAGTCATTTTAATTATTCTTTGGATATATTTAAATTACAACAACCTAATTTATATTCTCTAAGAGCAGTCAAACAAACCAACAGTAGATTCATTCACTATTTAGAACAATTATTTAAAAAAAAAATCACCAAATTATCAATTTCAGGTCGATTTTCTATTTGAGATCACGCCATGGCTCACCCTATTATATACCCAGAGACCCGGAAGGATTAAGTATTTCGCGGGAAAGTATTAAATATTTTGACAAAAAGTCATTTTAATTATTCTTTGGATATATTTAAATTACAACAACCTAATTTATATTCTCTAAGAGCAGTCAAACAAACCAACAGTAGATTCATTCACTATTTAGAACAATTATTTAAAAAAAAAATCACCAAATTATCAATTTCGGGTCGATTTTCTATTTGAGATCACGCCATGGCTCACCCTATTATATACCCAGAGACCCGGAAGGATTAAGTATTTAGCGGGAAAGTATTAAATATTTTGACAAAAAGTCATTTTAATTATTCTTTGGATATATTTAAATTACAACAACCTAATTTATATTCTCTAAGAGCAGTCAAACAAACCAACAGTAGATTCATTCACTATTTAGAACAATTATTTAAAAAAAAAATCACCAAATTATCAATTTCGGGTCGATTTTCTATTTGAGATCACGCCATGGCTCACCCTATTATATACCCAGAGACCCGGAAGGATTAAGTATTTAGCGGGAAAGTATTAAATATTTTGACAAAAAGTCATTTTAATTATTCTTGGGATATATTTAAATTACAACAACCTAATTTATATTCTCTAAGAGCAGTCAAACAAACCAACAGTAGCTTCATTCACTATTTAGAACAATTATTTAAAAAAAAATCACCAAATTATCAATTTCGGGTCGATTTTCTATTTGAGATCACGCCATGGCTCACCCTATTATATACCCAGAGACCTGGAAGGATTAAGTATTTCGCGGGAAAGTATTAAATATTTTGACAAAAAGTCATTTTAATTATTCTTTGGATATATTTAAATTACAACAACCTAATTTATATTCTCTAAGAGCAGTCAAACAAACCAACAGTAGATTCATTCACTATTTAGAACAATTATTTAAAAAAAAAATCACCAAATTATCAATTTCGGGTCGATTTTCTATTTGAGATCACGCCATGGCTCACCCTATTATATACCCAGAGACCCGGAAGGATTAAGTATTTCGCGGGAAAGTATTAAATATTTTGACAAAAAGTCATTTTAATTATTCTTTGGATATATTTAAATTACAACAACCTAATTTATATTCTCTAAGAGCAGTCAAACAAACCAACAGTAGATTCATTCACTATTTAGAACAATTATTTAAAAAAAAAATCACCAAATTATCAATTTCGGGTCGATTTTCTATTTGAGATCACGCCATGGCTCACCCTATTATATACCCAGAGACCCGGAAGGATTAAGTATTTCGCGGGAAAGTATTAAATATTTTGACAAAAAGTCATTTTAATTATTCTTTGGATATATTTAAATTACAACAACCTAATTTATATTCTCTAAGAGCAGTCAAACAAACCAACAGTAGATTCATTCACTATTTAGAACAATTATTTAAAAAAAAAATCACCAAATTATCAATTTCGGGTCGATTTTCTATTTGAGATCACGCCATGGCTCACCCTATTATATACCCAGAGACCCGGAAGGATTAAGTATTTCGCGGGAAAGTATTAAATATTTTGACAAAAAGTCATTTTAATTATTCTTTGGATATATTTAAATTACAACAACCTAATTTATATTCTCTAAGAGCAGTCAAACAAACCAACAGTAGATTCATTCACTATTTAGAACAATTATTTAAAAAAAAAATCACCAAATTATCAATTTCGGGTCGATTTTCTATTTGAGATCACGCCATGGCTCACCCTATTATATACCCAGAGAGCCGGAAGGATTAAGTATTTCGCGGGAAAGTATTAAATATTTTGACAAAAAGTCATTTTAATTATTCTTTGGATATATTTAAATTACAACAACCTAATTTATATTCTCTAAGAGCAGTCAAACAAACCAACAGTAGATTCATTCACTATTTAGAACAATTATTTAAAAAAAAAATCACCAAATTATCAATTTCGGGTCGATTTTCTATTTGAGATCACGCCATGGCTCACCCTATTATATACCCAGAGAGCCGGAAGGATTAAGTATTTCGCGGGAAAGTATTAAATATTTTGACAAAAAGTCATTTTAATTATTCTTTGGATATATTTAAATTACAACAACCTAATTTATATTCTCTAAGAGCAGTCAAACAAACCAACAGTAGATTCATTCACTATTTAGAACAATTATTTAAAAAAAAAATCACCAAATTATCAATTTCGGGTCGATTTTCTATTTGAGATCACGCCATGGCTCACCCTATTATATACCCAGAGAGCCGGAAGGATTAAGTATTTCGCGGGAAAGTATTAAATATTTTGACAAAAAGTCATTTTAATTATTCTTTGGATATATTTAAATTACAACAACCTAATTTATATTCTCTAAGAGCAGTCAAACAAACCAACAGTAGATTCATTCACTATTTAGAACAATTATTTAAAAAAAAAATCACCAAATTATCAATTTCGGGTCGATTTTCTATTTGAGATCACGCCATGGCTCACCCTATTATATACCCAGAGACCCGGAAGGATTAAGTATTTCGCGGGAAAGTATTAAATATTTTGACAAAAAGTCATTTTAATTATTCTTTGGATATATTTAAATTACAACAACCTAATTTATATTCTCTAAGAGCAGTCAAACAAACCAACAGTAGCTTCATTCACTATTTAGAACAATTATTTAAAAAAAAAATCACCAAATTATCAATTTCGGGTCGATTTTCTATTTGAGATCACGCCATGGCTCACCCTATTATATACCCAGAGACCCGGAAGGATTAAGTATTTAGCGGGAAAGTATTAAATATTTTGACAAAAAGTCATTTTAATTATTCTTGGGATATATTTAAATTACAACAACCTAATTTCTATTCTCTAAGAGCAGTCAAACAAACCAACAGTAGCTTCATTCACTATTTAGAACAATTATTTAAAAAAAAAATCACCAAATTATCAATTTCGGGTCGATTTTCTATTTGAGATCACGCCATGGCTCACCCTATTATATACCCAGAGACCCGGAAGGATTAAGTATTTAGCGGGAAAGTATTAAATATTTTGACAAAAAGTCATTTTAATTATTCTTGGGATATATTTAAATTACAACAACCTAATTTATATTCTCTAAGAGCAGTCAAACAAACCAACAGTAGCTTCATTCACTATTTAGAACAATTATTTAAAAAAAAATCACCAAATTATCAATTTCGGGTCGATTTTCTATTTGAGATCACGCCATGGCTCACCCTATTATATACCCAGAGACCCGGAAGGATTAAGTATTTAGCGGGAAAGTATTAAATATTTTGACAAAAAGTCATTTTAATTATTCTTGGGATATATTTAAATTACAACAACCTAATTTATATTCTCTAAGAGCAGTCAAACAAACCAACAGTAGCTTCATTCACTATTTAGAACAATTATTTAAAAAAAAATCACCAAATTATCAATTTCGGGTCGATTTTCTATTTGAGATCACGCCATGGCTCACCCTATTATATACCCAGAGACCCGGAAGGATTAAGTATTTAGCGGGAAAGTATTAAATATTTTGACAAAAAGTCATTTTAATTATTCTTGGGATATATTTAAATTACAACAACCTAATTTATATTCTCTAAGAGCAGTCAAACAAACCAACAGTAGCTTCATTCACTATTTAGAACAATTATTTAAAAAAAAAATCACCAAATTATCAATTTCGGGTCGATTTTCTATTTGAGATCACGCCATGGCTCACCCTATTATATACCCAGAGACCCGGAAGGATTAAGTATTTAGCGGGAAAGTATTAAATATTTTGACAAAAAGTCATTTTAATTATTCTTGGGATATATTTAAATTACAACAACCTAATTTATATTCTCTAAGAGCAGTCAAACAAACCAACAGTAGCTTCATTCACTATTTAGAACAATTATTTAAAAAAAATCACCAAATTATCAATTTCGGGTCGATTTTCTATTTGAGATCACGCCATGGCTCACCCTATTATATACCCAGAGACCCGGAAGGATTAAGTATTTAGCGGGAAAGTATTAAATATTTTGACAAAAAGTCATTTTAATTATTCTTGGGATATATTTAAATTACAACAACCTAATTTATATTCTCTAAGAGCAGTCAAACAAACCAACAGTAGCTTCATTCACTATTTAGAACAATTATTTAAAAAAAAATCACCAAATTATCAATTTCGGGTCGATTTTCTATTTGAGATCACGCCATGGCTCACCCTATTATATACCCAGAGACCCGGAAGGATTAAGTATTTAGCGGGAAAGTATTAAATATTTTGACAAAAAGTCATTTTAATTATTCTTGGGATATATTTAAATTACAACAACCTAATTTATATTCTCTAAGAGCAGTCAAACAAACCAACAGTAGCTTCATTCACTATTTAGAACAATTATTTAAAAAAAAAAATCACCAAATTATCAATTTCGGGTCGATTTTCTATTTGAGATCACGCCATGGCTCACCCTATTATATACCCAGAGACCCGGAAGGATTAAGTATTTAGCGGGAAAGTATTAAATATTTTGACAAAAAGTCATTTTAATTATTCTTGGGATATATTTAAATTACAACAACCTAATTTATATTCTCTAAGAGCGGTCAAACAAACCAACAGTAGCTTCATTCACTATTTAGAACAATTATTTAAAAAAAAAATCACCAAATTATCAATTTCGGGTCGATTTTCTATTTGAGATCACGCCATGGCTCACCCTATTATATACCCAGAGACCCGGAAGGATTAAGTATTTAGCGGGAAAGTATTAAATATTTTGACAAAAAGTCATTTTAATTATTCTTGGGATATATTTAAATTACAACAACCTAATTTATATTCTCTAAGAGCAGTCAAACAAACCAACAGTAGATTCATTCACTATTTAGAACAATTATTTAAAAAAAAATCACCAAATTATCAATTTCGGGTCGATTTTCTATTTGAGATCACGCCATGGCTCACCCTATTATATACCCAGAGACCCGGAAGGATTAAGTATTTAGCGGGAAAGTATTAAATATTTTGACAAAAAGTCATTTTAATTATTCTTGGGATATATTTAAATTACAACAACCTAATTTATATTCTCTAAGAGCAGTCAAACAAACCAACAGATAGATTCATTCACTATTTAGAACAATTATTAAAAAAAAATCACCAAATTATCAATTTCAGGTCGATTTTCTATTTGAGATCACGCCATGGCTCACCCTATTATATACCCAGAGACCCGGAAGGATTAAGTATTTCGCGGGAAAGTATTAAATATTTTGACAAAAAGTCATTTTAATTATTCTTTGGATATATTTAAATTACAACAACCTAATTAATATTCACTAAGAGCGGACAAACAAACCAACAGATAGATTCATTCACTATTTAGAACAATTATTGAGAAAAAAAATTACTAAATTATCAATTTCAGGTCGATTTTCTATTTGAGATCACGCCATGGCTCACCCTATTATATACCCAGAGACCCGGAAGGATTAAGTATTTAGCGGGAAAGTATTAAATATTTTGACAAAAAGTCATTTTAATTATTCTTTGGATATATTCAAATTACAACAACCCAATTTATATTCTCTAAGAGCGGACAAACAAACCAACAGATAGATTCATTCACTATTTAGAACAATTTAAAAAAAAAAAATTACTAAATTATCAATTTCAGGTCGATTTTCTATTTGAGATCACGCCATGGCTCACCCTATTATATACCCAGAGACCCGGAAGGATTAAGTATTTCGCGGGAAAGTATTAAATATTTTGACAAAAAGTCATTTTAATTATTCTTTGGATATATTTAAATTACAACAACCTAATTCATATTCACTAAGACCTGACAAACAAACCAACAGATAGACTGATTCACTATTTAGAACAATTATTTAAAAAAAAATCACCAAATTATCAATTTCGGGTCGATTTTCTATTTGAGATCACGCCATGGCTCACCCTATTATATACCCAGAGACCCGGAAGGATTAAGTATTTAGCGGGAAAGTATTAAATATTTTGACAAAAAGTCATTTTAATTATTCTTGGGATATATTTAAATTACAACAACCTAATTTATATTCTCTAAGAGCAGTCAAACAAACCAACAGATAGATTCATTCACTATTTAGAACAATTATTTAAAAAAAAATCACCAAATTATCAATTTCGGGTCGATTTTCTATTTGAGATCACGCCATGGCTCACCCTATTATATACCCAGAGACCCGGAAGGATTAAGTATTTAGCGGGAAAGTATTAAATATTTTGACAAAAAGTCATTTTAATTATTCTTGGGATATATTTAAATTACAACAACCTAATTTATATTCTCTAAGAGCAGTCAAACAAACCAACAGTAGCTTCATTCACTATTTAGAACAATTATTTAAAAAAAATCACCAAATTATCAATTTCGGGTCGATTTTCTATTTGAGATCACGCCATGGCTCACCCTATTATATACCCAGAGACCCGGAAGGATTAAGTATTTAGCGGGAAAGTATTAAATATTTTGACAAAAAGTCATTTTAATTATTCTTGGGATATATTTAAATTACAACAACCTAATTTATATTCTCTAAGAGCAGTCAAACAAACCAACAGTAGCTTCATTCACTATTTAGAACAATTATTTAAAAAAAAATCACCAAATTATCAATTTCGGGTCGATTTTCTATTTGAGATCACGCCATGGCTCACCCTATTATATACCCAGAGACCCGGAAGGATTAAGTATTTAGCGGGAAAGTATTAAATATTTTGACAAAAAGTCATTTTAATTATTCTTGGGATATATTTAAATTACAACAACCTAATTTATATTCTCTAAGAGCAGTCAAACAAACCAACAGTAGCTTCATTCACTATTTAGAACAATTATTTAAAAAAAATCACCAAATTATCAATTTCGGGTCGATTTTCTATTTGAGATCACGCCATGGCTCACCCTATTATATACCCAGAGACCCGGAAGGATTAAGTATTTAGCGGGAAAGTATTAAATATTTTGACAAAAAGTCATTTTAATTATTCTTGGGATATATTTAAATTACAACAACCTAATTTATATTCTCTAAGAGCAGTCAAACAAACCAACAGTAGCTTCATTCACTATTTAGAACAATTATTTAAAAAAAAATCACCAAATTATCAATTTCGGGTCGATTTTCTATTTGAGATCACGCCATGGCTCACCCTATTATATACCCAGAGACCCGGAAGGATTAAGTATTTAGCGGGAAAGTATTAAATATTTTGACAAAAAGTCATTTTAATTATTCTTGGGATATATTTAAATTACAACAACCTAATTTATATTCTCTAAGAGCAGTCAAACAAACCAACAGTAGCTTCATTCACTATTTAGAACAATTATTTAAAAAAAAAATCACCAAATTATCAATTTCGGGTCGATTTTCTATTTGAGATCACGCCATGGCTCACCCTATTATATACCCAGAGACCCGGAAGGATTAAGTATTTAGCGGGAAAGTATTAAATATTTTGACAAAAAGTCATTTTAATTATTCTTGGGATATATTTAAATTACAACAACCTAATTTATATTCTCTAAGAGCAGTCAAACAAACCAACAGTAGCTTCATTCACTATTTAGAACAATTATTTAAAAAAAAAATCACCAAATTATCAATTTCGGGTCGATTTTGTATTTGAGATCACGCCATGGCTCACCCTATTATATACCCAGAGACCCGGAAGGATTAAGTATTTAGCGGGAAAGTATTAAATATTTTGACAAAAAGTCATTTTAATTATTCTTGGGATATATTTAAATTACAACAACCTAATTTATATTCTCTAAGAGCAGTCAAACAAACCAACAGTAGCTTCATTCACTATTTAGAACAATTATTTAAAAAAAAATCACCAAATTATCAATTTCGGGTCGATTTTCTATTTGAGATCACGCCATGGCTCACCCTATTATATACCCAGAGACCCGGAAGGATTAAGTATTTAGCGGGAAAGTATTAAATATTTTGACAAAAAGTCATTTTAATTATTCTTGGGATATATTTAAATTACAACAACCTAATTTATATTCTCTAAGAGCAGTCAAACAAACCAACAGTAGCTTCATTCACTATTTAGAACAATTATTTAAAAAAAAATCACCAAATTATCAATTTCGGGTCGATTTTCTATTTGAGATCACGCCATGGCTCACCCTATTATATACCCAGAGACCCGGAAGGATTAAGTATTTAGCGGGAAAGTATTAAATATTTTGACAAAAAGTCATTTTAATTATTCTTGGGATATATTTAAATTACAACAACCTAATTTCTATTCTCTAAGAGCAGTCAAACAAACCAACAGTAGCTTCATTCACTATTTAGAACAATTATTTAAAAAAAAAAATCACCAAATTATCAATTTCGGGTCGATTTTCTATTTGAGATCACGCCATGGCTCACCCTATTATATACCCAGAGACCCGGAAGGATTAAGTATTTAGCGGGAAAGTATTAAATATTTTGACAAAAAGTCATTTTAATTATTCTTGGGATATATTTAAATTACAACAACCTAATTTATATTCTCTAAGAGCAGTCAAACAAACCAACAGTAGCTTCATTCACTATTTAGAACAATTATTTAAAAAAAAATCACCAAATTATCAATTTCGGGTCGATTTTCTATTTGAGATCACGCCATGGCTCACCCTATTATATACCCAGAGACCCGGAAGGATTAAGTATTTAGCGGGAAAGTATTAAATATTTTGACAAAAAGTCATTTTAATTATTCTTGGGATATATTTAAATTACAACAACCTAATTTATATTCTCTAAGAGCAGTCAAACAAACCAACAGTAGCTTCATTCACTATTTAGAACAATTATTTAAAAAAAAATCACCAAATTATCAATTTCGGGTCGATTTTCTATTTGAGATCACGCCATGGCTCACCCTATTATATACCCAGAGACCCGGAAGGATTAAGTATTTAGCGGGAAAGTATTAAATATTTTGACAAAAAGTCATTTTAATTATTCTTGGGATATATTTAAATTACAACAACCTAATTTATATTCTCTAAGAGCAGTCAAACAAACCAACAGTAGCTTCATTCACTATTTAGAACAATTATTTAAAAAAAAAATCACCAAATTATCAATTTCGGGTCGATTTTCTATTTGAGATCACGCCATGGCTCACCCTATTATATACCCAGAGACCCGGAAGGATTAAGTATTTAGCGGGAAAGTATTAAATATTTTGACAAAAAGTCATTTTAATTATTCTTGGGATATATTTAAATTACAACAACCTAATTTATATTCTCTAAGAGCAGTCAAACAAACCAACAGTAGCTTCATTCACTATTTAGAACAATTATTTAAAAAAAATCACCAAATTATCAATTTCGGGTCGATTTTCTATTTGAGATCACGCCATGGCTCACCCTATTATATACCCAGAGACCCGGAAGGATTAAGTATTTAGCGGGAAAGTATTAAATATTTTGACAAAAAGTCATTTTAATTATTCTTGGGATATATTTAAATTACAACAACCTAATTTATATTCTCTAAGAGCAGTCAAACAAACCAACAGTAGCTTCATTCACTATTTAGAACAATTATTTAAAAAAAAATCACCAAATTATCAATTTCGGGTCGATTTTCTATTTGAGATCACGCCATGGCTCACCCTATTATATACCCAGAGACCCGGAAGGATTAAGTATTTAGCGGGAAAGTATTAAATATTTTGACAAAAAGTCATTTTAATTATTCTTGGGATATATTTAAATTACAACAACCTAATTTATATTCTCTAAGAGCAGTCAAACAAACCAACAGTAGCTTCATTCACTATTTAGAACAATTATTTAAAAAAAAAATCACCAAATTATCAATTTCGGGTCGATTTTCTATTTGAGATCACGCCATGGCTCACCCTATTATATACCCAGAGACCCGGAAGGATTAAGTATTTAGCGGGAAAGTATTAAATATTTTGACAAAAAGTCATTTTAATTATTCTTGGGATATATTTAAATTACAACAACCTAATTTATATTCTCTAAGAGCAGTCAAACAAACCAACAGTAGCTTCATTCACTATTTAGAACAATTATTTTAAAAAAAATCACCAAATTATCAATTTCGGGTCGATTTTGTATTTGAGATCACGCCATGGCTCACCCTATTATATACCCAGAGACCCGGAAGGATTAAGTATTTAGCGGGAAAGTATTAAATATTTTGACAAAAAGTCATTTTAATTATTCTTGGGATATATTTAAATTACAACAACCTAATTTATATTCTCTAAGAGCAGTCAAACAAACCAACAGTAGCTTCATTCACTATTTAGAACAATTATTTAAAAAAAAATCACCAAATTATCAATTTCGGGTCGATTTTGTATTTGAGATCACGCCATGGCTCACCCTATTATATACCCAGAGACCCGGAAGGATTAAGTATTTAGCGGGAAAGTATTAAATATTTTGACAAAAAGTCATTTTAATTATTCTTGGGATATATTTAAATTACAACAACCTAATTTATATTCTCTAAGAGCAGTCAAACAAACCAACAGTAGCTTCATTCACTATTTAGAACAATTATTTAAAAAAAAATCACCAAATTATCAATTTCGGGTCGATTTTGTATTTGAGATCACGCCATGGCTCACCCTATTATATACCCAGAGACCCGGAAGGATTAAGTATTTAGCGGGAAAGTATTAAATATTTTGACAAAAAGTCATTTTAATTATTCTTGGGATATATTTAAATTACAACAACCTAATTTATATTCTCTAAGAGCAGTCAAACAAACCAACAGTAGCTTCATTCACTATTTAGAACAATTATTTAAAAAAAAATCACCAAATTATCAATTTCGGGTCGATTTTCTATTTGAGATCACGCCATGGCTCACCCTATTATATACCCAGAGACCCGGAAGGATTAAGTATTTAGCGGGAAAGTATTAAATATTTTGACAAAAAGTCATTTTAATTATTCTTGGGATATATTTAAATTACAACAACCTAATTTATATTCTCTAAGAGCAGTCAAACAAACCAACAGTAGCTTCATTCACTATTTAGAACAATTATTTAAAAAAAAATCACCAAATTATCAATTTCGGGTCGATTTTCTATTTGAGATCACGCCATGGCTCACCCTATTATATACCCAGAGACCCGGAAGGATTAAGTATTTAGCGGGAAAGTATTAAATATTTTGACAAAAAGTCATTTTAATTATTCTTGGGATATATTTAAATTACAACAACCTAATTTATATTCTCTAAGAGCAGTCAAACAAACCAACAGTAGCTTCATTCACTATTTAGAACAATTATTTAAAAAAAAAATCACCAAATTATCAATTTCGGGTCGATTTTCTATTTGAGATCACGCCATGGCTCACCCTATTATATACCCAGAGACCCGGAAGGATTAAGTATTTAGCGGGAAAGTATTAAATATTTTGACAAAAAGTCATTTTAATTATTCTTGGGATATATTTAAATTACAACAACCTAATTTATATTCTCTAAGAGCAGTCAAACAAACCAACAGTAGCTTCATTCACTATTTAGAACAATTATTTAAAAAAAAAATCACCAAATTATCAATTTCGGGTCGATTTTCTATTTGAGATCACGCCATGGCTCACCCTATTATATACCCAGAGACCCGGAAGGATTAAGTATTTAGCGGGAAAGTATTAAATATTTTGACAAAAAGTCATTTTAATTATTCTTGGGATATATTTAAATTACAACAACCTAATTTATATTCTCTAAGAGCAGTCAAACAAACCAACAGTAGCTTCATTCACTATTTAGAACAATTATTTTAAAAAAAAATCACCAAATTATCAATTTCGGGTCGATTTTCTATTTGAGATCACGCCATGGCTCACCCTATTATATACCCAGAGACCCGGAAGGATTAAGTATTTAGCGGGAAAGTATTAAATATTTTGACAAAAAGTCATTTTAATTATTCTTGGGATATATTTAAATTACAACAACCTAATTTATATTCTCTAAGAGCAGTCAAACAAACCAACAGTAGATTCATTCACTATTTAGAACAATTATTTAAAAAAAAATCACCAAATTATCAATTTCGGGTCGATTTTCTATTTGAGATCACGCCATGGCTCACCCTATTATATACCCAGAGACCCGGAAGGATTAAGTATTTCGCGGGAAAGTATTAAATATTTTGACAAAAAGTCATTTTAATTATTCTTTGGATATATTTAAATTACAACAACCTAATTTATATTCTCTAAGAGCAGTCAAACAAACCAACAGATAGATTGATTCACTATTTAGAACAATTATTTAAAAAAAAATCACCAAATTATCAATTTCGGGTCGATTTTCTATTTGAGATCACGCCATGGCTCACCCTATTATATACCCAGAGAACCGGAAGGATTAAGTATTTCGCGGGAAAGTATTAAATATTTTGACAAAAAGTCATTTTAATTATTCTTTGGATATATTTAAATTACAACAACCTAATTTATATTCTCTAAGAGCAGTCAAACAAACCAACAGTAGATTCATTCACTATTTAGAACAATTATTTAAAAAAAAATCACCAAATTATCAATTTCGGGTCGATTTTCTATTTGAGATCACGCCATGGCTCACCCTATTATATACCCAGAGACCCGGAAGGATTAAGTATTTAGCGGGAAAGTATTAAATATTTTGACAAAAAGTCATTTTAATTATTCTTTGGATATATTTAAATTACAACAACCTAATTTATATTCTCTAAGAGCAGTCAAACAAACCAACAGTAGATTCATTCACTATTTAGAACAATTATTTAAAAAAAAAATCACCAAATTATCAATTTCGGGTCGATTTTCTATTTGAGATCACGCCATGGCTCACCCTATTATATACCCAGAGACCCGGAAGGATTAAGTATTTAGCGGGAAAGTATTAAATATTTTGACAAAAAGTCATTTTAATTATTCTTTGGATATATTTATATTACAACAACCTAATTTATATTCTCTAAGAGCAGTCAAACAAACCAACAGTAGATTCATTCACTATTTAGAACAATTATTTAAAAAAAAAATCACCAAATTATCAATTTCGGGTCGATTTTCTATTTGAGATCACGCCATGGCTCACCCTATTATATACCCAGAGACCCGGAAGGATTAAGTATTTAGCGGGAAAGTATTAAATATTTTGACAAAAAGTCATTTTAATTATTCTTGGGATATATTTAAATTACAACAACCTAATTTATATTCTCTAAGAGCAGTCAAACAAACCAACAGTAGCTTCATTCACTATTTAGAACAATTATTTAAAAAAAAAATCACCAAATTATCAATTTCGGGTCGATTTTCTATTTGAGATCACGCCATGGCTCACCCTATTATATACCCAGAGACCCGGAAGGATTAAGTATTTAGCGGGAAAGTATTAAATATTTTGACAAAAAGTCATTTTAATTATTCTTGGGATATATTTAAATTACAACAACCTAATTTATATTCTCTAAGAGCAGTCAAACAAACCAACAGTAGCTTCATTCACTATTTAGAACAATTATTTAAAAAAAAAATCACCAAATTATCAATTTCGGGTCGATTTTCTATTTGAGATCACGCCATGGCTCACCCTATTATATACCCAGAGACCCGGAAGGATTAAGTATTTAGCGGGAAAGTATTAAATATTTTGACAAAAAGTCATTTTAATTATTCTTGGGATATATTTAAATTACAACAACCTAATTTCTATTCTCTAAGAGCAGTCAAACAAACCAACAGTAGCTTCATTCACTATTTAGAACAATTATTTAAAAAAAAAATCACCAAATTATCAATTTCGGGTCGATTTTCTATTTGAGATCACGCCATGGCTCACCCTATTATATACCCAGAGACCCGGAAGGATTAAGTATTTAGCGGGAAAGTATTAAATATTTTGACAAAAAGTCATTTTAATTATTCTTGGGATATATTTAAATTACAACAACCTAATTTATATTCTCTAAGAGCAGTCAAACAAACCAACAGTAGCTTCATTCACTATTTAGAACAATTATTTAAAAAAAAATCACCAAATTATCAATTTCGGGTCGATTTTCTATTTGAGATCACGCCATGGCTCACCCTATTATATACCCAGAGACCCGGAAGGATTAAGTATTTAGCGGGAAAGTATTAAATATTTTGACAAAAAGTCATTTTAATTATTCTTGGGATATATTTAAATTACAACAACCTAATTTATATTCTCTAAGAGCAGTCAAACAAACCAACAGTAGCTTCATTCACTATTTAGAACAATTATTTAAAAAAAAATCACCAAATTATCAATTTCGGGTCGATTTTCTATTTGAGATCACGCCATGGCTCACCCTATTATATACCCAGAGACCCGGAAGGATTAAGTATTTAGCGGGAAAGTATTAAATATTTTGACAAAAAGTCATTTTAATTATTCTTGGGATATATTTAAATTACAACAACCTAATTTATATTCTCTAAGAGCAGTCAAACAAACCAACAGTAGCTTCATTCACTATTTAGAACAATTATTTAAAAAAAATCACCAAATTATCAATTTCGGGTCGATTTTCTATTTGAGATCACGCCATGGCTCACCCTATTATATACCCAGAGACCCGGAAGGATTAAGTATTTAGCGGGAAAGTATTAAATATTTTGACAAAAAGTCATTTTAATTATTCTTGGGATATATTTAAATTACAACAACCTAATTTATATTCTCTAAGAGCAGTCAAACAAACCAACAGTAGCTTCATTCACTATTTAGAACAATTATTTAAAAAAAAATCACCAAATTATCAATTTCGGGTCGATTTTCTATTTGAGATCACGCCATGGCTCACCCTATTATATACCCAGAGACCCGGAAGGATTAAGTATTTAGCGGGAAAGTATTAAATATTTTGACAAAAAGTCATTTTAATTATTCTTGGGATATATTTAAATTACAACAACCTAATTTCTATTCTCTAAGAGCAGTCAAACAAACCAACAGTAGCTTCATTCACTATTTAGAACAATTATTTAAAAAAAAAAATCACCAAATTATCAATTTCGGGTCGATTTTCTATTTGAGATCACGCCATGGCTCACCCTATTATATACCCAGAGACCCGGAAGGATTAAGTATTTAGCGGGAAAGTATTAAATATTTTGACAAAAAGTCATTTTAATTATTCTTGGGATATATTTAAATTACAACAACCTAATTTATATTCTCTAAGAGCAGTCAAACAAACCAACAGTAGCTTCATTCACTATTTAGAACAATTATTTAAAAAAAAAATCACCAAATTATCAATTTCGGGTCGATTTTCTATTTGAGATCACGCCATGGCTCACCCTATTATATACCCAGAGACCCGGAAGGATTAAGTATTTAGCGGGAAAGTATTAAATATTTTGACAAAAAGTCATTTTAATTATTCTTGGGATATATTTAAATTACAACAACCTAATTTATATTCTCTAAGAGCAGTCAAACAAACCAACAGTAGCTTCATTCACTATTTAGAACAATTATTTAAAAAAAAAATCACCAAATTATCAATTTCGGGTCGATTTTCTATTTGAGATCACGCCATGGCTCACCCTATTATATACCCAGAGACCCGGAAGGATTAAGTATTTAGCGGGAAAGTATTAAATATTTTGACAAAAAGTCATTTTAATTATTCTTGGGATATATTTAAATTACAACAACCTAATTTATATTCTCTAAGAGCAGTCAAACAAACCAACAGTAGCTTCATTCACTATTTAGAACAATTATTTAAAAAAAAATCACCAAATTATCAATTTCGGGTCGATTTTCTATTTGAGATCACGCCATGGCTCACCCTATTATATACCCAGAGACCTGGAAGGATTAAGTATTTCGCGGGAAAGTATTAAATATTTTGACAAAAAGTCATTTTAATTATTCTTTGGATATATTTAAATTACAACAACCTAATTTATATTCTCTAAGAGCAGTCAAACAAACCAACAGTAGCTTCATTCACTATTTAGAACAATTATTTAAAAAAAATCACCAAATTATCAATTTCGGGTCGATTTTCTATTTGAGATCACGCCATGGCTCACCCTATTATATACCCAGAGAGCCGGAAGGATTAAGTATTTCGCGGGAAAGTATTAAATATTTTGACAAAAAGTCATTTTAATTATTCTTTGGATATATTTAAATTACAACAACCTAATTTATATTCTCTAAGAGCAGTCAAACAAACCAACAGTAGATTCATTCACTATTTAGAACAATTATTTAAAAAAAAAATCACCAAATTATCAATTTCGGGTCGATTTTCTATTTGAGATCACGCCATGGCTCACCCTATTATATACCCAGAGACCCGGAAGGATTAAGTATTTAGCGGGAAAGTATTAAATATTTTGACAAAAAGTCATTTTAATTATTCTTTGGATATATTTATATTACAACAACCTAATTTATATTCTCTAAGAGCAGTCAAACAAACCAACAGTAGATTCATTCACTATTTAGAACAATTATTTAAAAAAAAAATCACCAAATTATCAATTTCGGGTCGATTTTCTATTTGAGATCACGCCATGGCTCACCCTATTATATACCCAGAGACCCGGAAGGATTAAGTATTTAGCGGGAAAGTATTAAATATTTTGACAAAAAGTCATTTTAATTATTCTTTGGATATATTTAAATTACAACAACCTAATTTATATTCTCTAAGAGCAGTCAAACAAACCAACAGTAGATTCATTCACTATTTAGAACAATTATTTAAAAAAAAAAAAATCACCAAATTATCAATTTCGGGTCGATTTTCTATTTGAGATCACGCCATGGCTCACCCTATTATATACCCAGAGACCCGGAAGGATTAAGTATTTAGCGGGAAAGTATTAAATATTTTGACAAAAAGTCATTTTAATTATTCTTTGGATATATTTAAATTACAACAACCTAATTTATATTCTCTAAGAGCAGTCAAACAAACCAACAGTAGATTCATTCACTATTTAGAACAATTATTTAAAAAAAAAATCACCAAATTATCAATTTCGGGTCGATTTTCTATTTGAGATCACGCCATGGCTCACCCTATTATATACCCAGAGACCCGGAAGGATTAAGTATTTAGCGGGAAAGTATTAAATATTTTGACAAAAAGTCATTTTAATTATTCTTTGGATATATTTAAATTACAACAACCTAATTTATATTCTCTAAGAGCAGTCAAACAAACCAACAGTAGATTCATTCACTATTTAGAACAATTATTTAAAAAAAAAAAAATCACCAAATTATCAATTTCGGGTCGATTTTCTATTTGAGATCACGCCATGGCTCACCCTATTATATACCCAGAGACCCGGAAGGATTAAGTATTTAGCGGGAAAGTATTAAATATTTTGACAAAAAGTCATTTTAATTATTCTTTGGATATATTTAAATTACAACAACCTAATTTATATTCTCTAAGAGCAGTCAAACAAACCAACAGTAGATTCATTCACTATTTAGAACAATTATTTAAAAAAAAATCACCAAATTATCAATTTCGGGTCGATTTTCTATTTGAGATCACGCCATGGCTCACCCTATTATATACCCAGAGACCCGGAAGGATTAAGTATTTAGCGGGAAAGTATTAAATATTTTGACAAAAAGTCATTTTAATTATTCTTGGGATATATTTAAATTACAACAACCTAATTTATATTCTCTAAGAGCAGTCAAACAAACCAACAGTAGCTTCATTCACTATTTAGAACAATTATTTAAAAAAAAAATCACCAAATTATCAATTTCGGGTCGATTTTCTATTTGAGATCACGCCATGGCTCACCCTATTATATACCCAGAGACCCGGAAGGATTAAGTATTTAGCGGGAAAGTATTAAATATTTTGACAAAAAGTCATTTTAATTATTCTTGGGATATATTTAAATTACAACAACCTAATTTCTATTCTCTAAGAGCAGTCAAACAAACCAACAGTAGCTTCATTCACTATTTAGAACAATTATTTAAAAAAAAATCACCAAATTATCAATTTCGGGTCGATTTTCTATTTGAGATCACGCCATGGCTCACCCTATTATATACCCAGAGACCCGGAAGGATTAAGTATTTAGCGGGAAAGTATTAAATATTTTGACAAAAAGTCATTTTAATTATTCTTGGGATATATTTAAATTACAACAACCTAATTTATATTCTCTAAGAGCAGTCAAACAAACCAACAGTAGCTTCATTCACTATTTAGAACAATTATTTAAAAAAAATCACCAAATTATCAATTTCGGGTCGATTTTCTATTTGAGATCACGCCATGGCTCACCCTATTATATACCCAGAGACCCGGAAGGATTAAGTATTTAGCGGGAAAGTATTAAATATTTTGACAAAAAGTCATTTTAATTATTCTTGGGATATATTTAAATTACAACAACCTAATTTATATTCTCTAAGAGCAGTCAAACAAACCAACAGTAGCTTCATTCACTATTTAGAACAATTATTTAAAAAAAAATCACCAAATTATCAATTTCGGGTCGATTTTCTATTTGAGATCACGCCATGGCTCACCCTATTATATACCCAGAGACCCGGAAGGATTAAGTATTTAGCGGGAAAGTATTAAATATTTTGACAAAAAGTCATTTTAATTATTCTTGGGATATATTTAAATTACAACAACCTAATTTATATTCTCTAAGAGCAGTCAAACAAACCAACAGTAGCTTCATTCACTATTTAGAACAATTATTTAAAAAAAATCACCAAATTATCAATTTCGGGTCGATTTTCTATTTGAGATCACGCCATGGCTCACCCTATTATATACCCAGAGACCCGGAAGGATTAAGTATTTAGCGGGAAAGTATTAAATATTTTGACAAAAAGTCATTTTAATTATTCTTTGGATATATTTAAATTACAACAACCTAATTTATATTCTCTAAGAGCAGTCAAACAAACCAACAGTAGATTCATTCACTATTTAGAACAATTATTTAAAAAAAATCACCAAATTATCAATTTCGGGTCGATTTTCTATTTGAGATCACGCCATGGCTCACCCTATTATATACCCAGAGACCCGGAAGGATTAAGTATTTAGCGGGAAAGTATTAAATATTTTGACAAAAAGTCATTTTAATTATTCTTTGGATATATTTAAATTACAACAACCTAATTTATATTCTCTAAGAGCAGTCAAACAAACCAACAGTAGATTCATTCACTATTTAGAACAATTATTTAAAAAAAAATCACCAAATTATCAATTTCGGGTCGATTTTCTATTTGAGATCACGCCATGGCTCATCCTATTATATACCCAGAGAGCCGGAAGGATTAAGTAATTCGCGGGAAAGTATTAAATATTTTGACAAAAAGTCATTTTAATTATTCTTTGGATATATTTAAATTACAACAACCTAATTTATATTCTCTAAGAGCAGTCAAACAAACCAACAGTAGATTCATTCACTATTTAGAACAATTATTTAAAAAAAAATCACCAAATTATCAATTTCGGGTCGATTTTCTATTTGAGATCACGCCATGGCTCACCCTATTATATACCCAGAGACCCGGAAGGATTAAGTATTTAGCGGGAAAGTATTAAATATTTTGACAAAAAGTCATTTTAATTATTCTTTGGATATATTTATATTACAACAACCTAATTTATATTCTCTAAGAGCAGTCAAACAAACCAACAGTAGATTCATTCACTATTTAGAACAATTATTTAAAAAAAAAATCACCAAATTATCAATTTCGGGTCGATTTTCTATTTGAGATCACGCCATGGCTCACCCTATTATATACCCAGAGACCCGGAAGGATTAAGTATTTAGCGGGAAAGTATTAAATATTTTGACAAAAAGTCATTTTAATTATTCTTTGGATATATTTAAATTACAACAACCTAATTTATATTCTCTAAGAGCAGTCAAACAAACCAACAGTAGATTCATTCACTATTTAGAACAATTATTTAAAAAAAAAAAAATCACCAAATTATCAATTTCGGGTCGATTTTCTATTTGAGATCACGCCATGGCTCACCCTATTATATACCCAGAGACCCGGAAGGATTAAGTATTTAGCGGGAAAGTATTAAATATTTTGACAAAAAGTCATTTTAATTATTCTTGGGATATATTTAAATTACAACAACCTAATTTATATTCTCTAAGAGCAGTCAAACAAACCAACAGTAGCTTCATTCACTATTTAGAACAATTATTTAAAAAAAATCACCAAATTATCAATTTCGGGTCGATTTTCTATTTGAGATCACGCCATGGCTCACCCTATTATATACCCAGAGACCCGGAAGGATTAAGTATTTAGCGGGAAAGTATTAAATATTTTGACAAAAAGTCATTTTAATTATTCTTGGGATATATTTAAATTACAACAACCTAATTTCTATTCTCTAAGAGCAGTCAAACAAACCAACAGTAGCTTCATTCACTATTTAGAACAATTATTTAAAAAAAAAATCACCAAATTATCAATTTCGGGTCGATTTTCTATTTGAGATCACGCCATGGCTCACCCTATTATATACCCAGAGACCCGGAAGGATTAAGTATTTAGCGGGAAAGTATTAAATATTTTGACAAAAAGTCATTTTAATTATTCTTGGGATATATTTAAATTACAACAACCTAATTTATATTCTCTAAGAGCAGTCAAACAAACCAACAGTAGCTTCATTCACTATTTAGAACAATTATTTAAAAAAAAATCACCAAATTATCAATTTCGGGTCGATTTTCTATTTGAGATCACGCCATGGCTCACCCTATTATATACCCAGAGACCCGGAAGGATTAAGTATTTAGCGGGAAAGTATTAAATATTTTGACAAAAAGTCATTTTAATTATTCTTGGGATATATTTAAATTACAACAACCTAATTTATATTCTCTAAGAGCAGTCAAACAAACCAACAGTAGCTTCATTCACTATTTAGAACAATTATTTAAAAAAAATCACCAAATTATCAATTTCGGGTCGATTTTGTATTTGAGATCACGCCATGGCTCACCCTATTATATACCCAGAGACCCGGAAGGATTAAGTATTTCGCGGGAAAGTATTAAATATTTTGACAAAAAGTCATTTTAATTATTCTTGGGATATATTTAAATTACAACAACCTAATTTCTATTCTCTAGAGAGCAGTCAAACAAACCAACAGTAGCTTCATTCACTATTTAGAACAATTATTTTTTTTCATCTGTCAATTTCGGGTCGATTTTCTATTTGAGATCACGCCATGGCTCACCCTATTATATACCCAGAGACCCGGAAGGATTAAGTATTTTAGCAGGAAAGTATTAAATATTTTGGCAAAAAGTCATTTTAATTATTCTTGGGATATATTTAAATTACAACAGCCTAATTTATATTCTCTAAGAGCAGTCAAACAAACCAACAGTAGCTTCATTCACTATTTAGAACAATTATTTAAAAAAAAAATCACCAAATTATCAATTTCGGGTCGATTTTGTATTTGAGATCACGCCATGGCTCACCCTATTATATACCCAGAGACCCGGAAGGATTAAGTATTTAGCGGGAAAGTATTAAATATTTTGACAAAAAGTCATTTTAATTATTCTTGGGATATATTTAAATTACAACAACCTAATTTATATTCTCTAAGAGCAGTCAAACAAACCAACAGTAGCTTCATTCACTATTTAGAACAATTATTTAAAAAAAAAATCACCAAATTATCAATTTCGGGTCGATTTTCTATTTGAGATCACGCCATGGCTCACCCTATTATATACCCAGAGACCCGGAAGGATTAAGTATTTAGCGGGAAAGTATTAAATATTTTGACAAAAAAGTCATTTTAATTATTCTTGGGATATATTTAAATTACAACAACCTAATTTCTATTCTCTAAGAGCAGTCAAACAAACCAACAGTAGATTCATTCACTATTTAGAACAATTATTTAAAAAAAAAAATCACCAAATTATCAATTTCGGGTCGATTTTCTATTTGAGATCACGCCATGGCTCACCCTATTATATACCCAGAGACCCGGAAGGATTAAGTATTTAGCGGGAAAGTATTAAATATTTTGACAAAAAGTCATTTTAATTATTCTTGGGATATATTTAAATTACAACAACCTAATTTATATTCTCTAAGAGCAGTCAAACAAACCAACAGTAGCTTCATTCACTATTTAGAACAATTATTTAAAAAAAAATCACCAAATTATCAATTTCGGGTCGATTTTCTATTTGAGATCACGCCATGGCTCACCCTATTATATACCCAGAGACCCGGAAGGATTAAGTATTTAGCGGGAAAGTATTAAATATTTTGACAAAAAGTCATTTTAATTATTCTTGGGATATATTTAAATTACAACAACCTAATTTATATTCTCTAAGAGCAGTCAAACAAACCAACAGTAGCTTCATTCACTATTTAGAACAATTATTTAAAAAAAAATCACCAAATTATCAATTTCGGGTCGATTTTCTATTTGAGATCACGCCATGGCTCACCCTATTATATACCCAGAGACCCGGAAGGATTAAGTATTTAGCGGGAAAGTATTAAATATTTTGACAAAAAGTCATTTTAATTATTCTTGGGATATATTTAAATTACAACAACCTAATTTATATTCTCTAAGAGCAGTCAAACAAACCAACAGTAGCTTCATTCACTATTTAGAACAATTATTTAAAAAAAAATCACCAAATTATCAATTTCGGGTCGATTTTCTATTTGAGATCACGCCATGGCTCACCCTATTATATACCCAGAGACCCGGAAGGATTAAGTATTTAGCGGGAAAGTATTAAATATTTTGACAAAAAGTCATTTTAATTATTCTTGGGATATATTTAAATTACAACAACCTAATTTATATTCTCTAAGAGCAGTCAAACAAACCAACAGTAGCTTCATTCACTATTTAGAACAATTATTTTAAAAAAAATCACCAAATTATCAATTTCGGGTCGATTTTTCTATTTGAGATCACGCCATGGCTCACCTATTATATACCCTAGAGACCCGGAAGGATTAAGTATTTAGCGGGAAAGTATTAAATATTTTGACAAAAAGTCATTTTAATTATTCTTGGGATATATTTAAATTACAACAACCTAATTTATATTCTCTAAAAGCGAGTCAAACAAACCAACAGTAGCTTCATTCACTATTTAGAACAATTATTTAAAAAAATTACCAAATTATCAATTTCAGGTCGATTTTGTATTTGAGATCACGCCATGGCTCACCCTATTATATACCCAGAGACCCGGAAGGATTAAGTATTTGGCAGGGAAAGTATTAAATATTTTGACAAAAAGTCATTTTAATTATTCTTGGGATATATTTAAATTACAACAACCTAATTTAGTATTCTCTAGGAGCCAGTCAAACAAAGCAACAAGCAGATTCATTCACTATTTAGAACAATTATTTTTAAAAACAATTCACCAAATTATCAATTTCAGGTCGATTTTTCTATTTGTGGTCACGCCATGGCTC